>PVKB01002523.1:165313-273346 GCA_004027205.1 Ctenodactylus gundi
CCCACTGGTCCTGAACTCACTGTGTAGCCCAGGCTGGTCTCAAACACATGGTAGTCCTCCTGCCTCAGCCTCCTGAGAGCTGGGATTACAGGTGTGCACCACCACACCTGGTTTATGTGGTGCTGGGGAATGGAACCTCAGGTACTTAGTGCTTAACTTAGCGCTTGCTAGAGCTAAGCGCCCCCCCCCCCCCCCCATTTGTTGTTTTAAGAGTGTGGTGCTGTTCTGCTGAGCTAGCCAGGCAGATACTGTTTTTTGGATGTGGGGATAGAAGTGAACTGGTAATTATAATTAAACCAAACCTGTGCTGCTTTCATGGGAACACCTCTGGTCGTGTGGTTTAATATGTCTTGAAAGTAAGGCTGCTTAGTTGTAAATATTTCCAGCTAGGTGTGGTTGCACATGCATGCAGTCCTAACCCTCTGGGAGGCCAACACCGGAGGATCACAAGTTCAAGCTCAACCTGAGCACTTTAGTGAGACCCTGTCTCAAAATCAAAAATAAATAAATAAATAAAAGGCAGGAGATACAGCAGCTCAGTGCGAAGGCCATGGATTGAGACCCCAGCACTCTAGTTCATATATGAATGTGTAGCTCGGCCCGATAGTGCAGGCCTGAAAGCCAGCATTTTGGGAGGCTGAGGCAGGAGATTCACAAGTTTGAGCCCCTCTTGGGCAGCTTAGCAATTTAGTGAGATCCTGTGTCAAATAAACAATTAAAAGGGTCTAGGGATGTAGCTGGGAGTGAAAGCCCAGTGACCAACACCTGCACCACAAAAATAAATAAGGCTGGGGTGTCGCTCAGCAGTTAAAGCAGGGGCAAGGCCCTAGGTTCAATTCTGCAGCAACACATCAGCTGGGTGTGGTGGCATAAGATTAGAATTCCATTGCTTGGGAGGCTGAGACAGGAGGACTGCTGTATGTTGAGATCAGCCTGGACTCCATAGTGAGTTCAGCACCAGCTTAGACTATACAGTGAGACTTGGGCTGGAGGAATGGCTCAGTGGTTAAAGCGCTTGGCCAGCAAATGCTGTGTCAAGCTCTAAGTACCTGAGTTCGATTCCCCAGCACCACATAAACTGGGCATGATGGTGTACACTTGTAATCCCCGCACTCAGGAGGCTGAGGCAGGAGAATTGCCCTGAGTTCAAGGCCAGCCTGGACTCCACAGTGAGTTCAGGAGTAGCATGGGCTACAAAGCAAGACCCTGTCTTAACAAATAAATAAACAAGTAAATAAATAGAGTAAGACTTTGACTCAAGAATGAATGAATCAATGAAATATTTCTTCCTAGGCACATTTTGTTCTGAGTGAGGTGTGTTCCCATGAAAGTGTTTTCCTCCTAGTGGACCCAGATTCTCTGCATTCCTGGGAGGGTCTTCTGCGTGGTCTGAGTTGCTTTAAATGACATCCCTTAAGCAAGGCTGTGTGTACACGCCTGCGAGTGTGTTTATCCCAGTCCTTGGAATGGCTGAGACGTGCCACCTATCTGTCCCATCCTGTGTCCCCCAAGGCAGGGGCTGGCCCTTCCTGGTATCGGGCACTTGCGGTGCAGAATAGTGAGGGAGAACTCAGCTTGGGGCCAGTGTGTCTGCCTGTGAACTCTGTCCCTGTCCCAGTATGTCCTTTGTCTGGGTTGGCACCTGTCTCCTGAGATGATCAGGATTGAATGATTGGACACACACGGAGCTCTCAGCGCAGCGCCAGGCAGTGAGAGAGGTTGCGGACTGCTGCTGTTTCCCATGCAGCAGCTACATACCCCCTGGGGTCCTCTGCTAATGGGAGCTGGTTTCAGATGTAACCATTTAAGGCCAGAAGCCTATGGATATGGGTATATTGTTCTCATACTGTGGTTGTACTGGACTTTAGGACTGAGTTTCACTGGACAGACACTGGTCACAGTTTGAGGAATTGCAGTAAACATCCAGGGTACCTTTTGTTGAAGTCAGTCCGCCCCAGAAAGATGACCTGCCATCTTGTAAGAGTTTAGTTAATGTAAGGAAAGCTCCCACTTGAATTTTTTTGTTTGCATAGATAGTGTTCATTTGCCAGTGATTGCAACAGTCCCAGCGCTGGGGAGGCTGAGGCAGGAGGATTGCTATGTGTTAAAGACTGGACTATGGATTGAGAAAAAAAAAAAAAAAAACCCAGCCATGACAACAAAAGCAGCAGGGAATGGAGCCCAGGGTGAGGGCCCTGGGCTTGATCACTAGTGCCCTTCCCCAAGAAAGAGAGAGAGCCAAAGACTGGGTGCTTAGTGCAAAAAGTTGAAATACAGAACTTGCCCTCAGCCCCAGTTCGTAAAACAGAACAAATCCATATCCACAGAATACTTTTTAAAATTCTAGGATAATTACAGCCTCGCAGGAAATTGCATAAGTAGTACCTGAGCTCCCCGTGGCCCCTTCCCCGCTTCCCGCCTTGGTGAGTGAACTGTAGTGCACACGGTACCCAGGTGATCGCCGGGAGGGTGCTGGTGTTCACCAAGCTATGAGGATCCTCTGGTCCCAGCCAGCGGTCGCTGGGCTTCATGTTCCGGTCATCTGCTTTTCTTTGAGATGCAGTCTCCTTGAGTTGCCCATCCTGGACTTGAGCTTTGCATCCTTCTACCTCAGCCTCCTGAGCTGCTGGGATTACAGGAGTCTGCTCTTATTTGTCTCCAACAGTCCTTTGTACGGTTGGGCGGGTTCTGCGCAGATTCATGTAAACATGCACGGATTCACGAAACCAGGACCCCAATAAAAACACAGTTATTAGTTGGCGAGTAGGGGTGTGTCTCAGAGCTTACCGTGCTTTCCTAGCAAGCGAAAGGGCCTAGGTTCAATTTCTCAGCACCATATAAGCTGGGCCTGGCGGTGCACGCTTGTAATCCCAGCACTCAGCCTGAGGCAGGAGGGTTGTGAGTTCGGGACGGCCTGGACTACAGAGTGAGACTCTGTCTCAAAAACAAATAAACCAAAACCAGTTATTTCTTACAACAGCTTTGGCAGGACACCTGGGAACCTGGGAACAGTGGAAACAAAGGTTGGTGGCTCTCAGAGAGCACAGATGGGGTGGCCAAGTGCGCCACTGTCACACTGTCATATTTAGTCTTCTTTTTTTTTTTTATTTTGCGACAGGGTCTCACTCTGTATTCCAGGCCGGTTCTGAGCTCAGTATGGAGCCCAGACTGGCCTTGGACTCAGAACAGTCTGCCTGCCTCAGCCTCCCTACTGCTGGGATTACAGGTGGGCACCACCATGCCCATTTTATGTGGTGCTGGGGAATTGAACTCTGGTACTTGGCACTGTAACTGCTGAGCTGTTCCTCCAGCCTTTTTATTTTGAGATGTTTGAGATGTATGGATGACATCTGAGTGGAACTGTTAAGGCAGTGTGTGTGTGTCCTGCTCCCTGTAGAGCTCTGTCTGGGATGGACTGGAGAGTCGGGCCCTCCTAGGGTCACTAACTCCTGGCCATTGCAGGATGTCCTTTGGGAAGAGTGGCAGGAGATGTTGGAGGGGGTGGGGTGAAGCCTCAGATCTCTCACGCTGAGAGCAGGAGAGGAGCCTCAGGCTGTGGTGAGACTGGCCACTGGCAGGGTAAACCTGCCCAGGGCTGTGAGGGGAAGGTGACCCCAGGGCTTCAGGGAAGGAGTGGGTACTGTCAGGTGTCACTGATTTTGAGTGAGGTAAGTCACAGTTGGACAAACTTTATAAGATACTTGTCACTTTTTTCTTTTTTTGAAACGGTCTCAGTCTGCAGCCCAGGCTCCTTCTGAACTGTTTAGCCAGGCTGGCCTTGAACTCACAGTAATCCTGAGTGCTGGGATTACAGGCATGTGCCACCATGCCCAGTTTCTGTACTGCTGGGGAATCAAACTCAGGGCCTTGCGCTTGCTAGGTAAGTGCCTTAACTACTGTGTTATTCCTCCAGCCCTCCTCACTTTGTTTATATATAGTATTTTGTGATCCTAGAGTTCAAGCCCAAGGCCTGTACATTGAACTATATCCTCAGCCCGTTTTTTATTTTTGATTTTGAGCTGGTCTCAGAATGCTAACTTGCCCAGGTTGGGTTCAAACCTAAGAACTTCCTGCCCCAGCCTTCCTGGGATGCAGGCCAGTACCATCTGGTCCACCTAATACTTCTTACTTGAACATTGAGGGCTTAGGGCTAGAGGCATAGCTCAGTGGTTAGAGCACTTGCCTAGCATGTGCAAGGCCCTGGATTCCATTCCCCACCAACATATAAAATTGCGGGGCGTGGTGGCACATGCCTGTAACACCAGTGCTGGGGAGGCTGAGGCAGGAGGATTGCCATGAGTCCAAAGCCAGCTTGGGTGCCATAGTGAGTTCAGTACCAGCCTGGGCTGCAGAGCGAGCCCCGGTCTCAAAAAATAAATATAAATAAAATAAAATTGAGCCCTTAAGAATATCTTCACAGGAAAAAAAATAAAAAAGAATTGAGGCCATATTTTTGCAGAACCTGAAAATAGGGTGTAGGCTGGGGATGTGGCTCTGAATACTTGTCTTGACATTTGCCTGAGGCCCTAAGTTCAAACGCCAGCACTGCAGGGAAAAAAAACCCACAAAAATAAGGTATATATAAGAAATCTTTTTCTTTTCCTAAAGAGGGAGAAGAGTTATTTCACAAATAAAACTAATTTATGGTGGGGAAAATAATCACAACAGTGAATCACAATCAGTGGCTGCCTGGGTTGGGGATGGGATGGGAATGGGGCTGGGATCACCTGGGGAGAGCCAGGAAGGGCTCCTGTGGGGGGGATGGGGACAGCCACACCACTGCCCTGCAGGGCTCACAGGGCTTGCGGTCCACAGCCATGGACAGGAGGTGTGTTAGCTTCTTCTGAAATCACCCGTCCTTTACATTCTTAATCAATTGAGCAGCTGGTCAGCTTGGTCCCTTGCCCTTTGCGTGAGGTCGGGGCTCAAGGTTTCCACCCACTTTCTGGAGGTAGCTCTAAGGCTATTAACTGGTGGTTTGTTGTCCCCAGGAAACCCTCTTAGCCAACAGATTTACCCGTGATTGAACCTTAAACTAATCTCCCACGTGGGCCCAGTTGAGCTGGGAGAGGGTGCGTCTTCAGCTCGAGAGAGGGGAAATAGTTCTGGTCTGATTTTCTTACTCTGGTCTCCTTTGACTCCTGCAATTCTGATTCTCTGGGTACACCACACCTGTCATCCCAGCAGCCTTAGAGGCTGAGGCAGGAGGATCACGTATCTAAGCCCAGCCCAGGCAGTTTAGCGGTGTAGTGAGACCCTGCTTGAAAAAAAAAAAAAATTTAAAAGGGCTAGGAATGTAGCTCAGTATGAAGGCCTTGGGCTCGATCCCTACTACTACTACAACCACTACTACAAAAAACAAATAAAAATTTCTCATTCTAAAGAAATTGGTCGTGGTGGCCTCAGGGTGTGGGCCTGTAATTGCAGTACTCTGGGAGGTAGGGGCAGGAAGGGTGCCCATTTGAGCCCAGGCAGGGCAGTATAGCAACCTGGGGACCCTGTGTCGAAATCTAGAAGAAAATATGGGGTGGGGATGTAGCTCAGTGTGAGGACCCTGGGCCGGTCCCCCAGGGCACAGCTCCGTAGGGGTCACACTCTGCGGGCATCGGCCCCAGAAGAGAAACCCCCGCCTGCCTTCTTTTCTTTACTGTATTAGGAATGGAATTGCTTCTGATATTTTTTTTCTAGGTCACTGTTCTCGGTGTATAGATAAGCAATTTTGACTCCTTCATGTTGATTTCGTTGATTTAATCTTTTTCTCTAGACATGATGCCTCCTTAAATAACTGTAGGCGCGAGCATGAATTTACAGATAGCTTTCACTGGAGGAGTGCTCAGACACGCCTCCGTGGACAGAGGCGGGGCTCACTGCTCCCTGGCCCTTGAGTCGCCTGGCCTTTGGCACTCTTGTACCGTTGCCGCTCCGCCCTTTCCTTTTGGCTAATCTATTTATAAACACCGATTCCGGAAGTAGTGCCATTTTATTTCAGTGTCACTACTTTTTAAGCTTTTTTATTTGTATATTTGACTCACAAGTCAAGCGGAGGTCATGGTGTAAGCAAGCTCTGTCCTCCCTGCCCGTGGGTACCAGCCCCCTGTCTGTTGGCTCCCTTCCTTTTGTAAGTCGCTGGGGTGCTTTATTCTTTTTATTTTTATTTATTTGTTTATTTACTGGGTTAGGGTCTCCCTCTGTAGTCCAGGCTGGACCTGAACTTACTATGGAGCCCACACTGGCCTCAAGCTCACAGCAATCCTCCTGCTTCAGCCTCCTGAGTGCTGAGATTACAGGTGTGTGCCTGTAATGCCCAGCTTGTTGCAGTTTTAAGGCACATGCGAGCCATCATGTCATTTCCCATATAAATGCATCAGTTTTTAAGATAAAAATATTTAGAATGGCTTTTTTTGTCTTTTTGGTGTCTGGTATCAAACCCAGGTGTTTGGCAAGAACGCCTTCCCCCAAACTGCAGGTACGAGAATGGTGAAAGGCATGAGTGGCGGGTGCCAGCCTTTGGGCATCCCAGCCTCAGCCCACCTCACACTTTGAAAAAGGTCCCTGTGTATAGATCTGGGGTTGCGGCTTGGTGTTTGGAGCGATGGCCTGTCACGCACAGGCCCTGCTTATGGTTCTCAGCACCACCTGAAAATTAGCTGGGTGTGGTATTTGGTGCTTGTAATCCCAGCACTCATGGAGGCTGAGGCAGGAGGATTGCTGTGAGTTCAAGGCCAGTTAGGGCTGTATATTGAGTTCAGGACCAGCCTGTACAACATAGCCAGACGCTGTCTCCAGAAAGGGGATGGGGACTAGAGGAATAGCACAGTGATTCCAGCGCTTGCCTAACAAGCACAAGTCCTTGAGATCAGTTCCCCAGCACCACAGAAACCAGGTATAGTGGTGTACTCCTGTAATCCTGTCAGTTGAGAGGCTGAGGCAGAAGGCCTGCCTTAAATTTGAGGCCAGTCTGGACTCCATAGTGATCTCAAGACCAGCCTGGACTAGAGAGCAAGATCATGCTTTAAAAAAAAAAGGTTATTGTAGCATTTTAAAAAAAGGCAAAAAGTGGGTTAGCTGCAGGGGGGACACTCCTGCTTTGGATCATCAACTTGTCGGCTCTGCCCCCCGGATTGTTTCATATTATTTCGGGTGTTTCTGTAACAAAATGCATATGCACTTTAGGCTTTGGTAATGAGGGAGCCGAGCAGCCTCTGAGCCGAGTGGATGTGAGAGCTGCTCACTTCTGGGCCGCTTCCAGAATCAAAACAAGGCTGGGACTGTTCTGGTGGCAGCTTCCACATGGGGATAGGCTGGGAGGACACAAATTCGGTCGCTAGAGAGCAGGGTGGGGGGTGCAAAATGGCTTTGCCTGGGGCCCATGTGGGAGGGACGGGCAGACTGCGTAGCACCTCAGCCCTAAAGAGTACGTGCACTGTTTGCATGGGGGATGCCAGCCCCCAGGAGACCATAAAGATCGTTCCCCGCAGGCCCCATGTTGGAGATGGTTGCATCCCGGGCTGGTCTGCGGGGCTGGACCTGGAGCTGCATGGTTTCACGGGGACCAGGGGCCCCAGCGCCTCATGGTGCTTTGCCTTGCTTCCTTCCAGGTTGTTCATCTGGACAGTGGATGTGCGGGGTAACATGTCCAGCGTGCCTGAGGAGAGGAGGCAAAGGCAGCAGCACATTCAGGAAGGCCTGCAGTTCATCCAGTGAGTGCCCAGGACTTGCACCCTGCCTCCTGTCCTGGGGGTCTCCTCACAGGGGGCCAGATACTTTGCCGGGGTGGTAAACTCCGTAGTCGCACGTTTTTTGGGATGGGATCCCACTCTGCAGTCCAGGCTGGTCCTGAACTCATTTGGAGGCCAAAGTGGCCTCGAACTCACAGCAGTCTTCCTGCTTCAGTCTCCCACAGTGCTGGGATGACAGGCATGTGCCACCACCATGCCTGACTCCTAAGTTCTTTAGTATCTCCCAAAATATTAGACTGAAGAACTTCAGTTTGTTTTCCAGGAACAGTCTGATGAATGGGGAGTGATTGAAGGGTGCATCTGTGGGCACAGAGGGATTTTTTCAGTCAGAGGACGTCAGTGATACACAGCCATGGCAGAGGGGACATGCCTGGGCAGAAGGGCCTCTTGTTCCCTCTTGGGAAGGAGACGTTGTCCTCTCTCTGCAGTAAATTGGATCAAATGGTGTTAGCAGTTCTGGACTATTTTTAACCATTTTGGCATTTGAAGAATTAGGCTTTTTAATCAAGTTAGATCTGAAAGGAAAATATTGTACTTAAGAAACTACTGGGAATAGTTTAGATTCCTCCTTCGTGACTGTGGTCACATCTGAGTGCAGGAGAGGAGTTGCTTTAAGATGTCTTTTGAGCCGGCAGAGAGCTCATGGAGCCACGGTTTGCAGATGACTTGTGGCTGGCGGAGGTGGATGGGTCCCAGTAGGAGCCTGACCATTACCACTGATTTGCTTTTCTTCTTCCTAGGTCACCACTGTCATACCCAGGAACCCAGGAACAATATGCGGTAATAATCTTGGGCAGGTCTGCTTGAAGGTCAGGCAGGCCCGAGCCTGCGGCCTGAGCAGGGGCTGGAGACCTGGCCTTGTGGGTCAGCGCGGTGGCTGCTGTCTCCACTAGTAAAGTTTTACTGGAGCAGAGCCACACCCAGTTGTTTGTGTGTTGTCCATGGCTGCTTTTGGGGCAGATGTTAATGGGGACAGAGCACATGTGGCCGCAAAGCTAGATATTCACTGCCTGGGCTCTTGCAGAGAAAGTTTCAAACTTAGAACTGAACCCTTAGGTATAGGACAGCCATTTTCATGAGAGGCATAGTTGGACAATTCTCCCCCCCCTCCCTCTCCCTCTCTCTCTCTCTCTCTCTCTCTCTCTCTCTCTCTCTCTCTCTTTTCTTTCTGTTTTTAGCTTTCTTTTGTCCCTGGATATCAAACCCAGGATGTTCTATCACTGAGCTCCTTCCGCAGCTCTTTTATTATTATTATTATTTTTATTTTTTTAAGACAGGGTCTTGCTCTGTAGCCCAGTGTGGCCTTGGACTCATAGCAGTCTTACTGCCTCTGCTTCCCAAATGCTGGGATTACAGGTGCACACCTCCACGCCTGGCTCCCAGCCCTTCTTGTTTTATCGTAATTGGTCCATGCTGTTCTCAAGCTTTGGATCCTCTTGAGTAGCTGGGATTATAGTCATGTACCTCCCTTCCTGGCTTGTCCCGTGTTTTCTTTGTTAGTGTAGTTTGAATTAGTTTCCCTTGAGCCCCTTGAAAATTACTATTGGTTTTATTTAAAACAAGTGGGATGGCCAGTCCTGGGGCACAGACTTGTAATCCTGGCAGTCTGGGAGGCTGAGGCAGGAGGATCACAAGTGTGAGCAACGTAGTGACTTAGTGAGACCCTGTTTCAAAATCAAAACTAAAAACTGGGCTGGGATGCAGCTCAGCGTGAAGGCCCTGGGGTGGACCCCTAGTACCTCAGGAAAAAGAATAGTGGAGTGGAAGACAAGTAGGCTGGACTATCTTCTGTATTTGCTACAAGTTGAATGTTTGATCTTGTGATAGAATAGGGACATTTAAAATACTAAAGCAGCCAGGGATGGTGGCACATGCCTGTAATCCCAGAACTTTGGAGGCTGAGGCAGGAATATTGCTTGGAGTTCAAGGCCAGTTTGAGCTACATAGTGAATTCAGAGCTTAGACTGGGTGACAGAGCGAGACCCTGTCTCAAAAAAGAAAAATAAATTGAAACAATAGTAGAAATCACAATGGAAAGTTAGAGATAGTCAAATGTATTTATTTATTTACTGGGCAAGAACATGACTTAACATTCCCTTCCCCCAGATCATTGAAGATCCAAGCAGACAGTTTACAAAGGAACAAACCGAACAGGCCATAAACATGTGGGGAAGTTCACCTTGGCCGCTGAAGGTGTGCAGACTAAAAAAGATACAATTTTCCACCTAGAAAGTTGCTAGTGAACTTTACACCCACGTTCACATGCCCATGCATTGCACTACCCAGTGTGTGAAGGTGCCACAGGGCAGACCACTAGTGTGCATCGTTGTCGCCTTTATGGACAAAACTAGTCTTAGGTCTTTTTTTTTTTTTTTTTTTGAGACAGTGTCTCTCTTGGCAGTTCAGGCTGGTCCTCAACTCACTATGGAGCCCAGGCTGGTCCCCCTTTCTTTTTTTCCAGTCAGGGTCTCATTGAGTTACTACATTGTCCCTCCTGGTCTTGAATTGGTGATCTTCCTGCCTCCACCTCCCAAAAAGAGGGGAGTAAATATTCCCTTGCAAAAGCAGGTAAGGTCGGCTGGTGGCACAGGCCACAGGGCTGGGTCGCAGGCTCTTTTAGCAGCACTGTGGTTCTGAGGTGTAGTTTTCTCTGAAGTTTTGGGTAGAAACATTGACTTTAGTTTATCTCATTTGGTAAAAGTCTTCAAGAGCTACCGTTCTCTTTTTAGGTCTACTTGCGAGCTCTTGTGAGAAATCTTTTTAATGAAGGAAATGATGTTTTCCGGGAACACAACTGGGACGGCTCAATAAGCCAGTACACAGAAGCTTTAAATATAGCTGATTATGCTAAGTCTGAAGAAATTTTAATCCCTAAAGAAATCATAGAAAAACTATATATAAATCGTATTGCCTGCTATTCTAATATGGTAAGTTGTGATTTTTTTTTCCTTTATTTTCTTTTGAGATAGGTCTTGCTCTGTAGTCCAGGTTGGTCCTGAATTATGTAGCCCAGGCTGGCCTCAAACTCATGGCAAGTCTCTTGCCTTAGCCTCCCAAGTGCTGGGATTACAGCCATGTACCACCATGCCCAGCTAATTTTTATGTGATGCTGGGGAATGGAACCTGAGCAAGTGGTGTGACCATTTGGTTATGCTGCTAGCCTGTAAATATTGTGTGTGTGTGTGTGTGTGTGTGTGTGTGTGTGTGTGTGTGTGTGTTTGAGGCAAGGTCTTACTCTGTAGTCCAGGCTGGTCATCAGCCCACTATGTAGCCCAGGCTGGCCTCAAACTGACAGTAGTCTTCCTGCCTCAGCCTCATGAGTGCTGGGATTATAGGCATGTGCCACCATGCCCAGTTTATGTGGTGCTGGGAATGGAACCCCGGGCATTGTACTTGCCAGGCAAGCTCTATTACCATTGTACTATTCCTCCAGCCCCTAAATTATAATTTTTAGAGCGATGTTTCTAGCCAGGGCTGGTGGCATAGGTCTGCAATCCTAGCACTCTGGAAGGCCGAGGCAGGAAGATTACAAATTTAAGCCAAGCCTGGATAACCTAGTGACTTAATGAAACCCTGTCTCAAAATAAAAAATAAAAATGGCCTGGGGCTGTAGCTCAGAGGGAAGGCCTTGGCTGGATCCCCAGTAATACAAAACAAAACAAAACAAAGCAAAGCAAAAAAACACCAAACCTTGTTCTAGAGATGTAAGTTTGCTTCAGTGATGTCATCCATAGTAAGAAGTCCCTTTCTCTGTTTCTGGTTTTGAGAAAGGCATAGAAACTGCTTTTAGCATGGCTGGAGGCTTCCCGCAATTGGCTGCAGGTCTGTCTTCAGGGGTTTCTTAGATAGTGGTCCTTAAGGATTTCCATCCAAGGGTGGCTTCTGGGCATGTGTCTCCCTATGAGAAAGGAAGCCGACTAGATGCAGGTCCTTGGGAAGCAGGGACTCGCCCAAGAGGCTGTGGTGATAGTTCTCTGTGTCCAGCCATCACTTTCAAGAACATTTTTTAAAAGTACAAATTGTAATGAGCACAAGCTTTTTATTTTTCTAAGCTTATAAAACAGTGTACAGATGTGCTTAGAATTTTCATCACAGACATTGCATAAAATCTGACCATGAGTTTAAGGAAAGTATCCAGTTGTTGCTCAGTCCTTTGCGAATGGGCAGCCATTGAGGATGTCCCCTGCTCTCCAGGGAGGGTCCCTTCTCAGCAGACTGTTGGAGTTCTGTTCCATCCTTACCTTGTCTGTAATTGACATGTCAGAATTGCGCATATTTGTGTGGTATCCTGTAATTGGCCACATGCACACACCCTGTGCAATGTTCAAATTGGGATAGATGATGCTGTTTCCTCCAAAATGCATCAGTTCTTTGTGGTGAAAACATTTAAAAATCTCTTCATCTGGGGCTGGAGGAATGGCTAAGCATTTAAAGCTCTAGCAAGCACTACATCAAGTGCTAAGTGCCTGAGTTCGATTCCCCAGCATTACATAAGCCGGTCTTGGTGGCACATCTGTAATTCCAGCACTTGGGAGGCTGGGGCAGGAGGATTGCCATGAGTCCAAGGCCCGCTTGGGCCTCATTGCGAGTTCAGGATCAGCCTGGGCTACAGAGCGAGACCCTGTCTCAAAAAAAAAAAAACTTCTTTGTTTACCTTTCTTGATTATATAGTGTGTTGTTATTAACCTGTTGTCATCAATTAGACATTTTTTTCTTTCTTTATTCATTTTTTGAGACAGGGTCTTGCTCTGTAGCCCAGGCTGGTCCTGCACTCACTGTTGTAGCCCAGACCGGCCTTGTACTCAGGACAATTCACCTGTCTCAGCCTCCCAAGTGCTGGGATTACAGGCGTGTGCCACCACACCCACCTTTATGTGGTACTGGGGAATCAAACTCAGGGCCTTGCGTTTACAAGGTAAGCACTTTAACTGCTGTGCTATTCCTCCAGCCCTAGACTTTTTAATGTGCTTTAAGAATGGTGACTAGCTGGGCCCAGTGGCACACATCTGTGATCCGAGTACTGTGGCAGGCTGACATGGGAAGATCATAAGTTCGAGCCCAGCCTAGGCAACCTAGTGAGACCCTGTCTCAAAATCAGAAGTAGAAAATGGGCTGGGGATGTAGCTCAGTGTAAAGGACCTGGGTTCAGTCCCAAGTCTTACAAAGGAAAAAAAATAAATCTGGGGGCGTAGTTCAGTGGTTAGAGCGCTTGAAGGAGTTCAGGGCCAGCCTGGACTGTGGAGGGAGACTCTCAAAAAAAAAAAAAAAAAAAAAAACGTGACCACAGAGGGGAGAACAGTAGGCTAGAAAGTAACTCTGGGGTCTTCAGCCATGTCCGGAAAGTTTCATTTCTTGGAGGTCTGGGGCCTTTGTGACTGAATGTGAGCCCTGGCCTGGCCAGTAACGTGCATAGGGATTCAGGATCTTCTATGTACCTTTGTGTATTTGAAATTTCGTGACAAAAATAATCCTTGGGAGCGGATTACCGCGTTAAGTGGAGGTGCTGGACGGGGTCTCAGAGGTGTCTCCGCGGTCCGCAGACAGAACTGCAGGGGCGCGTGCCCTCCTTGACTTTCTCCTCTGACCTCCCCCACCAGGGTTTTCATGATCAAGTTTTAGAAGACTGTAACACCGTCCTCAGTTTCAACGCCAGTAACTGCAAAGCTCTGTATCGGAAATCGAAGGCTTTGAGTGACTTAGGCAGATACAAAGAGGCTTATGATGCGGTAGCAAAGTGCTCCTTAGCCGTGCCACAGGTAGGAATTGCTGTCTTGGTTCCTTTGTTCACGTCCTAGTTGCTTTATTGCGTGTGTGTGGGAAGGTGGCGGTGAAGGAGTTAAATTTGAAAGAGTTAAAGTTTTCATGAGGCTGTGGGTGGTGGGGACGGGTGGGGATGGAGGGAGCAGGGCAGGGGCGCACTTGCCACCAGCTTGGTGTCTGGACAGGAAACGCCCTGTGGCTTTGCCCGCGTCGTCAGCGTTACCCTCCCCTGAACAAACATGTTGACTTCTCCTCCAGGATGAGCATGTCATAAAGCTAACCCAAGACCTGGCTCAGAAGTTGGGGCTTAAAGTAAGGAAGGCGTACATCAGAGCCGAGGTGAGCAGACTTCTCTCGGGAAGTGATTGTCCTGTCGCCGGTAACATAGAGTTGCTCTGTTTGTAAGTTCGCGTCTTGGTTTCGTTTCAGCACTCTCTGCAATCCGTTCCTGGGGACAGGGCTGCCAAGGTAAAGTCACTGTGCATGGGAGACTCTTCCGGCTGAGAAGGGAGGCTGGGTGGGAGCCTTGACTGTAGGGCTTTCCATGTTTACAGTGTGTGCTTATTCTATGCCTTAGACGCATAACTGGTGATAGCTTCCTGTCACCTTCAAAAAGAAAACGAGCTCAAGTCATGTATTTTAATATGAACCTGCATTTCCTTAAGTCCAGTGGAGCATTTTTCAAATGTATTTTAGAGTCAGGTATAAGTTTTGGGAGACATTAGTACAGAAATGTTAGCATTTTTTTGTTTTGTTTTCTTTTATTTAGGTCTCTGGTTTTATTATTCTTTTGTTGTGGGAGTGCTGGGAGTCGAGTGCTAGGCCTGACTTTCACATGCCTGGCAAGCCCTGCCAGTGTGCCGCTCCGTGGCCTGTGAGCTTGGTCCTTCAGGGACACTAGTGGCCCTGGTGATTGGGGAAGGGGTGGCTGCTAGATACATCCTTGCTTTTTTGCTGAATAGCCTCTGAGAGATGCTGGTCCGAAGAAATAGGTGGTAGCAGCTGGGTGTGGTGACGGATGCATGCCCATAATCCCAGTTATTTGGGAGGCTGAGACAAGGGGCTCACTTGAGTTCGAGCCCAGCCTGGGCCACATAGCAAGACCTCCAACTCACTCCCAGAAAAAGAATGAAGTGGTGTTGCTAGTATAACATGTGCTATATAAGTTTGAATTTTTTATTGCTTGGATCTTAACTGGAAGGAAGTCTAATTACTATGAAAATCTGTGATTCTCTGTTAGGAAGCATTTTACAGATTGCCTTAGAGTTTAGAATCTTGAAACCATGACTCATTATTGGTTTGATTCCTAGGCTATGAACTGTTCTGTGGAAGATATTGAACCAGGTATGTCTCACTTACCATCTTCCCACAGAAAAATGCCAGTTTTAGACTTTCATGATTGTGTAATATTTTCAAATAAGTCCGCTGCACACTTCTTAAAGTGACCACACAGTTGCATTCTTAGCTTTGTGTAGCTCCTCGTGTCCTCTGTTGGCCACTCATGCTCGGGTGTGTCCGCACAGTGAGGGTGACAGGAAACGTTGCTGTCTGTGTTACAGATTTGTCAGCTCCCAGGCAAGAAGCGCTTTCTGGGGCCTCTTTGCCTGCCCCTCACTTCTCCCATGACGTGGGAGGCGAGCTGTCGTCCGTTCCCATTGGGCCCCTGTCCTCTGTCTTGCCACTGCAAGTGGAAGAGAGCGTGCTGTCATCGTCAGTGCTGGCAAACGGGGGGAAGATGCCCTTCACCATGCCGGAAGCTTTTCTAGATGATGGCGACATGGTCCTTGGGGATGAGATCGACGACCTCTTGGATTCCGCACCCGAAACCAGTGACACTGTTATGGTGAGGTTCAGTGCCCGGCTTTTTCTGAAGCCTGTTTTATTATTGTGCTGTAACCTCATAGATATTCTCAGTATTGCTCCAATGGGCTGAACTTTGGGGTTTCTTTCCTTGCAAAGTCCTTATTTAGTAGTATCAGGCCAGGTTTTCTTCGTGCTTTTTCCTTTTTTTGATTCTTTTTGAGACAGGGTCTTGCTGTGTAGTCTGGGCTTAAACTCGTAATGTAACCTATGCTGGCTTTGAACTTGTCATCCTCCTGCCTCAGCCTCTTCCATGTTGGGATTATTATAGCCAGGTACCATCATACTTAGCTGATTTTGGTCCGATTTGTGGTCGTAGGGATTGAATCCAGAGCCTTCACACCGAACTACATCCTCAACCTGTTTTTGATTTTTCTTTTTTGAGATAGGGTCTCACTATAGTCCAGGCAAGTCCCATACTCACGGTGTAGCCTAGGCTGGTTTTGATCCCAAAGCAGTCCTCTTTCTTTGGTCTCCCAAGTGCTGAGATGACAGGCATATACCATCACACCTGGCTTATATGCTTCTGGGGACTCAAACCCAGAGCCTTGTGCTTGCTAGGCAAGGACTTTTAACTGCTGAGCTACATCCCTAACCAATCCCTCTCATTTTTATTTTTGATTTTGAGATGGATCTCACTAAACTGCCCATGCTGGCAGCTTGTGATCCCTCTGCATCAGCCTCCCAGGGGACCAGGGTTATAAGGCCTGTGCCCCTGGACCCAGCCAATTTAAGTCATTTTTAAAATAAGAAAAGAGGGATATGCTATCTTGTAATAGACAATTTTTCTTCAACGGACAGGGTAAATACAACGTTATGATAAAGAATGGGCATTTGACATTTAAGGAAAAATTATTTTTTCCTGGGACTTCTTAATATTTAAGGATATTGTCCTTTCACCATAGAGCCCAGAGCAGAGATCTGCATGTTGTAACCTGAACCTGGCTCACTTCTGTTTTTGTGAGGCCCACAGACTAATTTTTTTTTTTGTGCACTTTTAAATGGTTGGAATAACAGCAAAAAGGAGACCCTTCTGTAATATATGGAAATCATGAGACTTGGCTATCAGGGTGCATAAGTAAAATTTTATTGGAACACAGACACATCTGTTCGTTCTGTTTGTTGTCTGTGACTGCCCCACAGTAACAGAGCTGAGTGCTTGTGGGAGCGAGCTCGTGGCCTGCAGAGCCAGGATAGTTCTTATCTAGCTAGCCCATTTTAGAGGTTCTCAGACTCTTTCACACAGTACATTAAGACAGTAGCCTCATGCCTATGGTGGCATGTCTGGTGGTACAGGCCTGTCGTCCAGTACCCTGGGAGGCCGAGGCAGGATCGCAGACTCAAGCCCAACCCAGGCAACTTACCAGCTTAGTGAGACCCTGTCTCAAAATACAAAATAGAAATGGCATGGGGATGTAGCTCAGTTGAAGGCCCAGGGCTCAATTTATAGCACCACAAATAAAATAGAATAAAATAAAACAAAACAAGATAGTGGCAGCAGCTATCTCGTGTGGTGAGGTGAGGAGGGAGGGATTCACGCCTGAGAAGGAGGTGATGTCATGGTGGTTGCTGAGGGCAGAAGTGGGAAAGGCCGAAGTCTGGCTGTGGTTCTATTGGCTCTGTGATCTTGTGCCCCCACTGTCCCTCATGCAGTGCCTGTCACAGTCGGGCAGGGCTGAGAGTTGTTGTATGGATCCAGCAGGTAGCATGTGATGCTTACCATAGCGTGAGACACTTGGAGGCCCTTACAAGTGACAGTCTGAATCGGAGGGGAAGTCTGAATTCTGTTGCCTCTTGGGAGGTTGTAAGTTCACCTCTGGAGAGCTGCTCACAGTCTCCCGAGCTTTTCTCCTACTTTTCTGGGTTACCCTCTCTTTCTTCTCCCTCTATTCCCTCTAATGCTATAATCCCCCCCCACACCTTTTATATGAGACAGAGTCTCGCTCTGTAGCCCAGGCTGGTCCTGAACTCACAGGTATAGCCCAGGCTGACTTGGACTCAGGACAATTCACCTGCCTCAGCTTCCCGAGTGCTGGGATTATAGGCATGTGCCATCACTCCCAGCTTTAGTGGTAGTGGGGAATCAAACTCAGGGTCTTGTGCTTGCAAGGCCAGTAGTTTAACGACTGTGCCATTCATCCAGCTCAATTCCTCTTTTATAAAGTGCATTGTTATTGTGCTTTGACTTGACAAGGATGGGAATCATAAAGGAATTTTCTAAATAAGCATTAAACATTTAGATTAATACTGTGTTAGACATCACACTACAATTCTCTTTAAAATTGGGGTTGAGCCAGTTCCTTGGTTCAGTCCTGTAATCACAGCAGTCTTGAGAGGCTGAGACAGAAGGATCACAAATTTGAGTCCAGTCTGGACATGTTAGTGTGATGCCTTTCCAAATCAAAACGTAATGGGGGGCTGGAGGAATAGCTTAGCGATTTAAACACTTGCCTAGCAAGCCCAAGGCCCTGGGTTTGATTCCCCTGCACTACATCAGCTGCATACAGTGGTACATGCCTGTTACCTCAGCAGTTGGGGGCCTGAGACAGGAGGATTGCCATGAGCTCAAGGTCCACCTGGGATACATAGTAAGTTCAGAGCCAGCCTGGACTACAGAGTTAGACCCTGTCTCAAAAATAAATAAATAAATAGCAATGGGCTGGGTATATAGCTTAGTGTGAAGGCCCTAGGTTGCATCTTCAGTACCATTTTAAAAAACATGAGGCTTAGAAAGAAATAAGTCCCGTATATAAAGTTCTGATTTCTGGGGGACGGGGAGTTGCAGTGCTGGAGATTGAACCCAGGGACTTTGCCCTGAACTACATCCCAACTCCTTTTCTATTTTGAGACAGGGTCTCGCCGAGCTGTTGAGTTGCCCAGGCAAGGGTCAAACTTGTGATACTTTTGCCTCAGCCGCCCCGAGTGCTGGGGTTAAAACTCTTCTAGATGAATCCAGGGGGTGGGTGTTGGGTGGTGGTGGTGGTGGGTGGGTGGTGTGTGTGTGTGTGTGTGTGTGTGTGTGTGTGTGTGTGTGTGTGTGTTGCTATTAAGGATTGAACTCTAGGCCCCTGAGCTAGGTCCCCAGCCCTGTGAGTCTTGATTTTGATTTAAACATTGTGATCACCTCGTGTAGTGAGCTGTTTCTGTGGCTTATGTCAGGAGTTACAGGTAAACTTGTGGGGTTTCATGGATTTTGACCCATCCATTTCCTCCCCAGCCATCAGGTCTGGTTCGCGGGCCGCTGCCCACCGCCAGCGTGGCTCCCAGCCTGCCCTTCTCCCCGTCGCTGCTTGCAGCCCTGCCCGTGGGTGCGAGGTACGCCCCTCCACCCTCCTTCGCAGAGCTGTACCCGCCTCTCACCTCCTCCCTAGAAGACTTTTGTTCTTCCTTAAATACATTTTCAATGAGTGAATCCAAACGAGGTAAGAATCTAGACTAAATTACAAACAGTTACAGTTTGTTTTCTCAAGATAAGAACTTGTGCCTGGCCATTAATCCTAGGTCTAGATACTTGAATTAGTTTCACTATAGCTAAAAATGTAAAGACTGGGCCTTCTGTTCTGAGTTCACCTTCACTTAACTGTACCATTCTGAGAGCAAGGAGCAAAGCCCAGAAGCAGATGTGTGGCACTGGATTTTAGATAATGGCTTGTTATGCTGGGAGTTTGTTTCATGGTGAGCAAGTTAATATATTCTTCAGAAAGCTTCCCCCCATCTTACCACGTCTCAGAAACTGTCTTTTTAAATTCAAAACTGGGAAAACACAAATTTAAGATCTATGTTTAGAATGACCCCAGTCAGACTTACTTTGGGCCATCTGTGGATTTGTATGAACCGGGCCCAATGCCTTTGCTTTATAAGGGACAGCTGGGCCTTCAGCCTGACTCCTTTTTCTGTAATTCAAGGTGTAATAGATTCAGTAAACCACTGTGATAAAAAGATCTTCCTATTTTTCTGAGATCACTATCGTGGCATAAGGGCCAAAAACTTAAATACCTGCTACAGAGATTTATAACAAAGAAGTTGAAATATGAGATGGAAAGGCAGACAGTAACGCAGTGGTAGACTTGGCAGAGAAAGTCCTTGAACCCAGCCCCTCTCTAACAACATTCTGCTGAGTGCCTGCATCATCTTTTCGAAGAGAGAGGCCCCTTCCCATTTTGGTTGTGAAGAATTTTCCCAGACTTCTAACAGTTCACTCCCTAGGCCCTGCCGGTGAATGCAGTTCTAATTTAAATGTGTCTGCCTAGGGATTATTCATGCCCTCGTTTTTCTAGATGTCAGGAAAACCCCTCAGGAGCCCACTTGGAGTGCCTGTAGTGAGCCAGGAAGCTGGCAGGAGGCGGGATGGGAGAGGTTGCGGGGAGCCCTACCCAGTGAGCCCCGGGCCCTGATGTGCTTGTCACGTGATTAGAGTGAAAAGGTCTGTTGAAGTTTTTTTATTATTTTAGATGTGTCCACCTCAACTTCTAGAGAGGGAACAACGCTTAGCAGCAGTAATTCTTCCCTTTTGCTTGTAAGTGCCACTTCCTCTTTTGTAACTTCATTGCTTAAATCGAACGTAGGCCTTGCACTTGAGTAACTGAACTGTTTGAATGACCATGACATGTCCCTTGGGTCTGTGCACGTGGTGGGAGATCACAGCATCCGGCTCTGCCGCAGCGCCCGGTCCTCAGTGCTGCACTGGGGACTGGATCTGTCACGACAAGTTAATCACTGTCGCAGACAGTGCTCAGAGGCTTGAGCACAGCGTAGATGAATCCAGGAAAGAGATGACCAGGGCGTGTAACTCGTGCGCACGGTCCAGCCAGCCCCTTTGCTGTCCTGGTGGGAGCTCATGGAGGATCAGGACGGGGGTGCCGGAGAGGAAGGCCCACGCAGCGTGTCCCACGGAGGAGCACCGAGGATGGCATGGCGCTGGCCTCAGCCTGCTCATCCCGTGCTCAATGACAATACAATATTTGTCGCCTGTTTTGTTTGTTTGTTTGTTTCTTTTGTTTTCTCTTTTCTGGGGCAGATGAATGGACCAAGTAGCTTGTTCGCCTCTGATGGTTTCCTGGGAATTTCAAGCCAGCCTAGAAATGACTTTGGGAACTTTTTTGGAAGTGCGATTACTAAGCCATCCTCGTCAGTGGCTCCGAGACATCCCCTTGAAGGCACCCACGAGTTGAGACAAGCTTGTCAGATCTGTTTTGTGAAATCAGGTCAGGACACCTCTGGGTGACTCTTCACACCCTGCTTTGAATCCCCCCCCCAGGATAAGTCATGCTCTCACTGATAAGATATTTCTCGAATCATGTGGAATCAAGTATTTACCTGACCTTGGAAGTTTACTGAAATCTTCATGGAATTCCATAAGGAATTCCAAGAATGTGTTTAAGAATTTAAGTTTTCAAGTAGAATAATTTTCATATTTTAAAAATAAACATCAGATCAGTCAGTATGTGATACAATGTTCAATATAGTTCAGATCAAGAGATGTAGGTTGATTTATTCTAATGTGGATCCGACTTTATTTCCTCTCTTAATTGGTCTTTATTTGAGATTCTAGAATCAGACATCATTGTTCTGTTCTTTACTTTCTTCCCCAAAATTACTTCTTTTATTAATATGTATTTATGGTATATAGTAACTATATTCTTTATTTTGTTTGTTTGTTTATTTATTTTTTGAGTCATGGTCTCACACAGTAATGTAGGCTGGTACTGAATCACTGTGTAGCCCAGGCTCACCTTGAATCCATGGCAGCCTCCTGAGTCTGGGCGATAGGAGTGCACCAGCACATCCAGCTTGTATGGTGCTGGGGAATTTAGCCTAGGGCCTTGCACTTGCTAGGCAACTGCTTTGACTGCAAGCTACACCCCGGCCCTATTATTTACTCTTATAGCTATCAGAATTCCTATCCAAATTATTTCTCTAATAGTTAAACAAGGGTACGTTTTGGCAGGACTGGTATTGAATAGAAATTTTTGTTGTTTAACAAATAGCATAAAATTTATTCTTTTTTATTTTATTTTATTATTTTTTTTTCTTTTTAATTCTTTTGAGACAGGGTCTTCCTCTGTAGCCCAGGCTGCTCCTGAATTCACTATGTGGCCCAGGCTGGCCTTGGACTCACAACAGTCCTCCTGCCTCAGCCTCCTGAATACTGGGATTACAGGCATGGGCCACCAAGCCCAGTTTATGTGGTGCTGGGGAATTGAACTCAGGGCCCTGCACTTGCTAGGCAAGTGTATTAACCGCTCTGCGATTCCTCCAGCCCCAGTATAAAATTTAAAAATCTGCTTTAGTAGCCTCTTTACATTCAATGTGGAATGGAGCAGGGGCGTTGTGGGAATTAATATTCTTCTGTTCATATCTGCTTATAAATTGCCTATAAAACAAAGTGATTTTTTTTATGTGTATGAGCAATTCTGTTTATATCTTTTTCAGGTCCTAAATTAATGGATTTCACTTACCATGCTCATATAGATCATAAATGTAAGAAAGATATTTTAATTGGTAGGATAAAGAATGTCGAAGATAAATCATGGAAAAAAATACGTCCAAGACCAACCAAAACCAATTATGAAGGACCATATTATATATGTAAAGGTATATATTATAATTAGTTAATTGGCACATGTTACATAATAAAATATTTGCTATATTTATTGTAAAATAGGTTGTGAATAAAAATACTTAGAGCTAATAGCAAGTCACTTGCATTTACACATTAGTATTTTTTCTATTTTACTATATTAACTTTTTTTTGGTATTACTGGGAATGGACCCACAGGGTCTTTACACCAAGCTACAAGCTCCATTCTTAGCCCTTTTACCTTTTTTCTTTTCTTTCTTTCTTTTTGTTTATCTTTTTTTTTGAGACAGGGTCTCACTCCAAATCTGAAGGCTGCTCCTAAACTCACTGTGTAGCCCAGGCTACCCTTGGACTTAGGGCAGTCCTCCTGCCTCAGCTTCCTGAAGGCACCCACTGCCACCACGCCCAGCTTATGTGGTGCTGGGGAATTGAACTCAGGGCCCTCCAGCTATTCCTCCAGGCCTTTCCCCAACCTCCCCCCTGTGTCAGGGTCTTGCTAAGTTGCTGAGCTGCTTAGGCTGAGCATGAACTTGTGATTCTCCCTACCTGAGCCTCCCAGACTGCTGGGATTACAGGCATGTGCCACTACACTCGGCTTTTTTTTTTTTTTTTCCCTTAGCATCTTGTATTTTGTCATTATGTACAGATATGGTCTTGGTTTTAAACAGAAAACCCTGAAACTTTTAAAATTTCATCTGCACAGAATCAAAACACCATACTAATGCTTTGAAAATGTTTGTAAAGTTTATGATGCTTTTGAGATAACTTGGTATGTCCTTTTATTTGTTTTTTTGAGACAGGGTCTCACTCTGTAGCCCAGGTTGGCCTTGGACTTAGGACATCCTCCTGCCTCAGCCTCCTGAGTGCTGGGATTATAGATGTGCGCCACCATGCCTGGTTTTATATGGTGCCAGAGAATTGAACTTAGGGCCTTGTACTTGCAAGGCAAGCGCTTGTTAAGCACAGTGCCATTCCTCCAGCCCAGTATTTTCATTTTTTGACATGCCATGTCATCTGAGTAATCTTCGAATGGCCCTCAGATGAATTTCTTAACCTAAAATTGAACACATGAGTGTTTCTGGGCATTTCCCTTGTTTTCAATAAAAACCATTTAGACTTGAAGGCTTCATTCCTTCCCTGAACAGTAATAAGCACATCATAGCTTCATGCTGCCTGTGGATGACTATAAAAATCCACATAATGACCCAAGTGCAATTAATATTCATTGCCTCTGAAGAAACTAATTCAGGCTGCCTGCACCCGTCTTTCCAGATGTTGCTGCAGAGGAGGAGTGCAGATATTCAGGCCACTGCACGTTTGCTTATTGCCAAGAGGAGATTGACGTCTGGACCCTGGAGAGGAAGGGGGCCTTCAGTCGTGAGGCTTTCTTCGGGGGCAACGGAAAGATCAACCTCACAGTGTTCAGACTTCTCCAGGAGCATCTGGGAGAATTCATATTCCTTTGTGAGGTGCAGATTTCTCCAAGTCGTGTGCTGCAGACCTAGTGTTAGTGTCGGGGGAGCTCAGGGAGAGAGGGCCTGTCCAGTGGGACCACGGCGTTCCATCTTTAGCATTGCTAAAATAAATACATTCGTAAATAATAATTTGGTGACAGTTTCTGACTTGCAAGCCCAGATATGTGAAGTCCTCAGCAGATCCTCTGTGCAATACAGGATTTGCTCAGTGAGTGGTAGCTACTGCGTCATTAGAAAGTATGAAAAGTTAGGCCCAGTGCCGCATGCCTGGCATCCCAGCACTTGGGGCAGTTGAGGTGGGAGGAGCATAGGTTCAACCCCAGCTTGTGCAATCAAGCAAATTAGACGTATCTTAAAAATAAGACTCCGAGTACTATGGTGTACACATATATTCTCAGTACTCAGGAGGCTGAGGCAGGAGGAATCCCATTAGTTTGAGGCCATCCTGGACTATACAGCAAGATCTTGTCTCAAAAAAGATCTAGGGGCTGGAGGAAAAGTACAGTGGTTAGAGCAGAAGGCCCTGAGTTGATTCCCCAGCACCACATAAGCCAGACCAGGTGGTGTACACCTGTAATTCCAGCACTCAGGAGTCTGAGGCAGGAGGGTTGCTGTAAGTTTGAGGCCAGTGTGGGCTACAAAGAAAAATAAATAAAACAAAAAGGTAACTGCTAATACAATTCAGCACTGTGCCCCAAGTTTGAGCTCCAATATCATCACCAAAAATGAAAGAGTATTAGTCAAGCTTTATTTTGAATATGGATTGGTGGAAGTATAAAATGCATAGGCTTGTAACAAGTTATCAAAATTAAGGTTATGCTCTCGTCACCAAATTCAGTTTGTATTTGTTTCTATGATAATTGTTCTCTCTCTGTTTCAGAAATGTTTTGATCATAAACCTAGGATGATAAGTAAAAGAAATAAGGATAATTCTACAGCCTGTTCTCACCCAGTTACAAAGCATGAGTTTGAAGACAATAAGTACGTTGGTGCTTTTCTAATTTTTTCTAGCAACAAAAATAGATTCGTCCATTTGATCCAAATACAGTAGTAATAGCCTCTGCTCCAGCAGTCCTCCTGTCCTCTCTGTGGTTCTGTGGATGTTTTCAAGAGCAACGGCCACTTTAAAATGTCTTGCTGTAGGGTTGGAGGAATGGCTCAGTGGTTAAAGCACTTGTCTAGCAATCGCTAAGTTAAGTACTAAGTACCTGAGTTCGATTCCCCAGCACCACATAAACTGGGCATGGTGGTGCACACCTATAATCCCAGCACTCGGGAGGCTGAGGCAGGAGGATAGCCATGAGTCCAAGGCCAGCCTGGGCTCCATGGTAAGTTTAGGACCAGCTTGGACCCCAGAGTGAAACCCTGTCTCAAAAAAATAAAAATGTTCTACAGTAGATTCATAATGAATTAGTAATTTGGTTATTTAATACAGAAAATCATTGTTGATTTGTAGCTTCTTATAACATCGAGTTAGGGGTTTGTTTTTTTTTGGCTAAAATATAATTGGTCTCATTTGTCTAATAATTGCACACCTTGGCTTAGTCTCTGAACTTGACTTATGTGTGTGTGTTTGTGCATACGTAACTTTCTAACACAGCTGTGGCAGGACCATGTCAAACATCACTGTTTTCCTTGTAGGTGCCTTGTCCACATTTTGCGAGAGACAACAGTTAAATACTCCAAAATACGCTCTTTTAATAGTCAGTGCCAGCTTGACCTCTGCCGCCATGAGGTCCGCTATGGCTGCTTACGGGAGGACGAGTGCTTCTACGCCCACAGTCTTGTGGAGCTAAAAGTCTGGATAATGCAGAATGAGACAGGTGGGTGTGCGCGTCCCTGAGAGCTGTGTCTCTGGTGGCGTGGCCAGGGTGAGGGACCGTCATTGCGAGGCGCACTCCCTCATGTAGGTACCTGCCTTTTTTTTTTTGAGGTAGGGTCTCCCTCTGTAGCCCCCACTGGTCCTAAACTCACTATGGAGCCCAGGCTGGCCTTGGACATGAGGCATTCTGCCTGTCTCAGCCTCCCCATTGCTGGGATTACAGCCATGTGCTGCCACCCCCAACGTATGTGGTGCTGGGGAATCAGACTAAGAGCCTTGCGCTTGCTAGGTAAATGCTTTAGCCACGGTGCCATTCCTTCATCCCTACCTGCTTTTTTGGTTTGCTTTTGTGGCCCTGGGGATCGATCCTGGTGCCCTCACAGTGAGCCACATCTCCAGACTTTAATTTTACTTTAATTTTTGGCACAGGGCCACTCCAAGTCTCCAGGTTGCCCAGCCTGGGCTAGCACTCGCCTTCCTCCTGCCTCTGCTTCTCAGGGGTGACAGGCCAGCAGAGTTACCTGTTTTGACTGCGGTCTCCTAATTCATTGTTGACCCAAGTTCGTTCATGTAGCCTGGATTCATGGGGAGGAAGATTAGCACCCTTTGGAAAGCACAAGCTAGCTGTCCTGTCAGTCCCGCGTAGTGTGATACTCATCGCTCCTGGCATGGAGCAGGCTGCCTGGGGACGAGGCAAAGCTGAGAGGGCTCTCTGGATTGGGGGACTGCTATGTGTGTAGAATTTAAGGAAGACGTCTGTGTTTTCCAGGTATTTCGCGTGACGCTATTGCTCAAGAATCTAAACGATACTGGCAGAACGTGGAGGCAAATGTACCTGGAGCTCAGGTATTTGCCCAAGGGTACTTTGTGCATTTGCTATCTTTCTGGATCTCCCTAGTGATGCTGGTTGATGGCAGATAGAAGATGTTTGTACTTACAGTTGAGTTACTCAGTGTTTGTTCTTTTGAGTAGCTCTTGGTTTTTTTGGTTGTTGTTTTGTTTTGGAGACAAGGTCTCGCTCTGTAATGTAGCCTGGTCCTGAAATCACTAGGTAACTCAGGCTGGCCTCAAATTCATCCTAATTCTCCTGCCTCAGCCTCCCCAGTGCTAGAATTACCAGCGTGCACCACTATGCCTGTCTTTTTTTTTTGAGTAATTTTTATGTGGAACAAAAACACAGTCTGCATTTTAGTTGATCATCATTAACAAAAAAAATCGGTCATCCCATAATATCTTCAGCTGGGCTTGGTGGCACATGCTTATGGTCCCACACTCTGGGAAGCTGAGGCAGGGACAGCTCAAGTTCAAGTTCTGATCGGGCAATTCAGAGACTCAGTGAGACCTTGTCTCAAAATCGAAAATAAAAAATGGGTTGAGCTACAGCTTAGTACAAAGGCCCTGGGTTCCATTCCCAGTGCCACCAAAGGAAAATAAAGAAAAGGATACTGTTGTTTCATTTCACTTAATTGGCAAAGCAGTTGGTGTCCTGGGCTCTGAGGATCCTCGGAGCTGGAGAGGTCAGGTTATGCTTGTAGTTCTGCTTCCCGTCTAGCACAACTCTTTGTTCCTTGACACCTCCATAAGACAGGCAGCTGTGGTCATCAGCTCCACAGCTAGCTTCTTCCACTGCCAAAATGATTCTTTCTATTTATATGTATTTGCAAGAAAGCTGGCTTTTATACATTGAAGCTTGGTACCTGTAATCCACTTTTCTTAGATTTTTCTGTCTATAGCATAGGGATCATTGGAAATCTAATAATCAGAGTAGAGACTTAATAGTGAAGTCATGGAACCCAACAACAAGAAGGAACTGTTTGCTATTATAGAAGTAAAATGGGTGGTGATTTAGTATTTTGTTACAATTGATCTTTTAATTGTTTAAGGTACTTGGCAATCAAATAATGCCTGGATCTCTTAATATGAAGATAAAATTTGTGTGTGCTCAGTGTTTGAGAAACGGTCAAGTTATTGAGCCAGACCAAAACAGAAAATACTGTAGTGCAAAAGCCAGGCATTCGTAAGTATCACGTGTGTGTGTGTGTGTGTGTGTGTGTGTGTGTGTGTGTGTGTGTGTGTGTGTGTGGACAATGCTGATTTTGTAATCATCTGTCTCTTAGGTATGCAATCATTGACATAAGGACAAAGATTAGGGCTTTGAAGAGAGAAAATAGATAATTCAGGTGTAATTGCAAAGCAGAAGGAAAGAGGTTTTTAGGGGTTAGTAGTTTAAGAATTCAGAATTTGTGTTTTTTCCTATGCTTTATCATTCGTTTGTTTAGGACTCCTAGGGAATGTTGTAAATATGAATAGGAAGTGAAATTATGTAGAGTCATAGAGCTTTTCTTTTAGAAGTGTTGAGGGGAAAAAAAATTGCTAGTCCTCCTGGTGCAAGCTTTGTGCCTTTCCCTTGATTTGATGCCCTCCACCAGTATGTCTGTGTTTTCTGAACTCCATTTTTCTTAGGTGGACCAAAGACCGCCGCGCGATGAGAGTGATGTGTTTTGAACGTAAGAAGTGGATGAACATCCGTCCTCTCCCCACAAAGAAACAAATGCCTTTACAGTTTGATGTACATACGTAATTTTTAAGCCATTTTGTTTTTTACATTAGGCGTTTCAAATCACTAGAATGTAGCTGTAACTCCTGTGGAGACTCGGGCCTTCCAGTGCTGCCATTGTCACAGCGGCTCTGCCGCTGCCGCCCTCGCTTTAGCCCAGGCAATGCGGTTCTCCAGCCGTTCGCCTAGTCACTGGAATTCTCTGAGTGACTTGGCCAAAGCAGATAGATCCTGGAATTGAGAAAGAGTAGGGGTAGATTTAACTTCAGAGTGAATTGCCTGGTGGGTGGGAAGGAGAGAAGCTCACGCACTTGGGATCCTCAGGCTTGATAGCAAACCCAGGCCTCTGTGTCATCCTGGACACTGTGGCGAGTTTTGGTTAGTGACTTGTGTGTCTCACGAGAGCAGGGACAGGGCCAGGCAGTACTCATAGTTACGGGACTTGGTGTAAGGAGCCCAGAAAAGGAATTTACTCCAGAGGAGCATGTTCCTCCAAGCCCCTTAGGACAAAAATACCAGGCCATCTCTCAGTGAGGGTAGACGGTCATTGCCGTGGTGTGGGTCTTCACCTTAGGAGCGCCATGGATGGGCTTGGCGGTGCTTGGCAGAGCAGGCGCCTGAGTCGCCTGTGGGCTTTCTTCTTCCCAAGAGAGAGGGTCTGGAGGAAGGCTAGGGGCATTTCGCTGTGTGACCTCACAGACGGGGCAGGAGGGGCTGAACTTGCCGCCCCCATGGAAGAGATGCATGGGGAACCCCATGGCCAGAGCATGGAGTGGAGCTACCTGTTGCATTACTAGGACAGGGAAGGGAGAGGCCCATCTAGATTTCGTTGCCCAAGTACCTTGGGGTCAAGGCAGCAGGAGGTCGTGTGTTTGCCTTTTATCCAAAGTGCGGGTAGACTCAGATTTAATCAGGCTTTGTAGGAGGTGAAGGAGGCTTATTGGAACCATGATCTCTTGCACTTTAAGAGATCATATGATAGCGCATGCCTGTGATCTCAGCACTCAGGAGGCTGAGGCAGGAGGATTGCTGTGAATATGAGGCCAGCCTGAGCTACATAGTCAATTCAGGACCAGCCTGGACTACAGACGGAGACCCTTTCTCAAAACAAAAACAAAAACAAAAAAACATGAGAGAGGTACGTGGAGTGAGGATGACAGAACCCACAGAACTGTTCTAGCCCCGTGAGGCGGCTGCTTTGGGCTAGCCAGTATCCTGTCGTCTCAGACGTAGTGCTACACTAGCTTATTTCCTCTTTTTTTGGTGCTGGAACTAGAGATTGGACCTTGGGTCTTTGCACACAGCTCCATCCCCTGTTCATTGCTTGAGATAGGGTCTTGCTAAGTTGCCCAGGCTGGGCTCAGAGTTGTGATCCTCCACCCTCACCTCCCAGAGGGCTAGAATTATATAGGTGTGCTTCCCCGTGCGTGGCAGTATTTCCTCTACCATACTAGGTCTTGCTATAATAATACCACGCATGTAGGCATGTAGGAAGTGTGCTGATGTGGGAGAAGAATGGCTTTAGAGTCCGCTGGGAAGGGCACTGGTTGAGTTCCTCAGTTCATCTGTAAATAACGGGAACAGTGGCATCCTAGGGAAGACTGTAAAAGCCCCTTATCACTGAGCCTAGAATGACTGAGGTAAAAGTTCCCCCAGTCATACAACTGGTGCCTGCTGGAGTTTGAATGGGAAAAGGCTGGTAACGCCATTGATGATGGGCCCTGTGATGGGCTGCTGACTCCCTGGAGATTTTCAGGGCAGGGTCGCTGACTGTGGTCCCAGGGTGCCAGTGCGCAGCGTGGAGGGCTCGCAGCTCTTAGTGTCTACTATCACGTCAGCTAAGCTGTGTGGCATGCCAGCCCTGCCACAACACATGTGCGATGCACTAGCAGGTGTCATCCTTCGGTCGCATGGCGAGGTGCTGAGCAGGTGGGGATGGGCCCTCTTGCTTCCGAGAGCCCTGGTTTGGACTGAGGGACATCTGCACTCTGCGGGGCACTGCTACATTTTTTTTTTCCTGCTATTCCCACTGGATTTCTCTTGTCACTTACAAATCCAGGTAACCAGAGGAAGTCATATTTAAGAACTCTTGCTCCATGGCCTGGCTAGGTGATGGTTTTCAGGGAAGACGGCCAAGTTCACCTGCCAGTGTTGGTTATTAGTAAGTTAAGGTTCTGAGGTGTCCCTGGGCCTGTCTCGTAACCACTGAGCAGGCCACAGATTCTTTGCTGGCCCCCACATGCTGACACGGGATGGCGGCGGTGTTAGGTGGCATGTAGAGCGGGCCAGAGATGCTCATGGCAGGGCCTGAATGCTCTGCCTGTGCGAGCTGGTCAGTGTTTATAAAGAAACTGCTTTATAATCATGATTCCATACTTGCTTTTGGAAAATTTTCAAGGTTAGGAATGTTCATTCTTAGTATCATCTCAAGGCTTTTGGGCTTATAGTCAGCTTGAATCGAATCAGATTAATCTTATTATAAAATTGTATAGCTCAGCCCTAGCACGGATAATGAGGCTTATTTTGTGTAAATGTAAAAAAAATGAGTTTTTACCAGGTATGCTCTGACTTAAAGCATTTTTTCCATTTTTTTTTAAATACATACAGCTGTGCAACCATATTGCCTCTGGGAAAAAATGTCAGTATGTTGGGAACTGTTCCTTCGCTCACAGCCCTGAGGAACGTGAGGTGTGGACCTACATGAAGGAAAATGGCAGTAAGTTTCACGCGCCTCTGCTGGGAGGTCCAGATCCCTGGAAGTCCCTCTCTGCTTTATTACTGTGCCTGCTTCCTGTGGACGTGGGAAGCAGTTTGCATTCCTGCCAGTGGCACCCTGTTTCCACAGTAGATCTGTTGGTGGCGGTGGTCGGGACACAGAACCACAGCCTCGGGAGTGGGATCTGACCTCCTGGAGATGTTTGGTCAGGCTACATTTCAACATGAGGATGTCGCTCTAATCTTTATTTTGAGACAGAGTCTTACTAAGTTACTAAATTACCTAGCCTAGGCTCAAAATTACGATCCTCCTCCCTCAATCTCCCAGAGTGCTGGGATTACAGGCCTGCACCACCTGGCCCGGCTTATTGCCAGTTTTAGCACAAAGGAGTCTAGTTTATCTAATCTCAACCAGACAGTCTATGACTAGAAACCCTCAGGCAGACACCAGGGACAAATTTTGACCAGATCTTTATCACTGGAGTTGTAATCTCAGTGATTCTCCACTGGGCACAAATTTTGTCATACAAACTCCTTTCCCTGTGGATGTCTGGAGACGCTTCCTGGTCATGGCCTAGGGGTGTGCTGCTGGTTTCTCATGGGCAGAAGGATTCTATCATATTACAATTCCCAGATAGCAGCTAGCAGCAAGTGCTCTGGCCAGCATGTTGCCAGTGTTGAGGTTGAGAAGGCTGCCTTCAGCACGTGACAGTAACACCGAGTACACCTATTTCTTACCATAGGATACTCCTGGTGGCCACAGCCCAGGACCTGGCCACAGAGGCCTTGCTGTAAATTGTACCCAGTGTGCCAATCCCCAGGTTGTGCTTGACAGCTCGATGGGTGGGTGCCCGTCAGGGCCAGAGTCTTGGCCAGGAGTAGTTCGCATCTCATCTTTCTCAGTGACCAGCTCCAAGCCCCCCAGGCCTTGGAAGCATCTTCGGGTGGTCATGGTGCTGACCATGAGTGTGCAACGTGGGGTGACATGAAGTAGCACTGAGCTTTTTATGACAGTGTCTGAGTTCAAAGCCCCTAAGTGTGTTGCGAAAGCAGGGAGGAATTAATTGATACTGAAGACTAATGTTTGTTGCCTGATAGGCCTGATACTGGCTCTTATGCAGGAGGCCATTTGCTGCGTAGACTGGACTGTGTCCCTGTGTCCAGTATAATCAGTTTTCCCTAATCTCTTCCCATTGTTTTCTTCCTTCCTTCTTTCTTTCCTTCCTTCCTTCCTTCCTTCCTTCCTTCCTTCCTTCTTTTCTCCTTCCTTCCTTCCTTCCTTCCTTCCTTCCTTCCTTCCTTCCTTCCTTTCTCTTTCTTTCAACAGTCTTGCTTTTTAGTCTAGGCTGTAGTTCAGGCTGGCCTTACCCTCACGGTAATCCTTCCAAGTGCTGGGTTTACAGGTGTGTGGCACCTCGCCTGCCTGATTTTCCTGTGGTGCTAGAGAATTGAACCTAAGGTCCTGTGCATGCCAGCCAGATGCTTTAACCACTGAGCTACGCCCCCAGGCCCCTCTTCCATTGGTTTTGAAAATGTATGCTGCCTGGTACACAAGTATGCATGTACTTCTGTGGCATCTCATTGCTGCTGCTGACGGTAGTTCATTTTCTTTAGTACAAGATATGGAGCAATTTTATGAACTTTGGCTGAAGAGTCAAAAAAATGAGAAGAGTGAGGATGCAGCCGGTCATTCCAGCAAGGAAAACGGAAAGCAGATTCACATGCCAACGGATTATGCAGAAGTGACCGTGAGTATGCTGGCCGTTCCTGCTTGCCTTTGTGCGGACCTGGGGTCCGTGAGGGGGTGGGGTGGGGGGCTCTTTCTCTCCCCATTCTCCAGAGCCTGTCTCTGGCACTTACTGCCTGCCCATCTGGTATCCTCTTTTGCTTTCTGTGGTTCCCTGCTGTTAGCTCCAGTCTCCTCGTGCCTGGATGTCCTTGCCATGACCCCTTTACTATGTGGTGAATCCAAGACGTGAGTCTTCCTTGCCAACCTGGGAGCCCAAGGCAAATTTTTTTTTCCAGTGCCAATTTTTTTTTTTCCTTGAACCCAGGACCTTTGCATTGATGTCCTCAGGGGCAGCATTGTTTAAAAATTTTAATTCTGAGAAAAGGTCTTGCCAAGTCACTTACTGTACAGGTGGGGCTGAAACCTGTGATCCTCCTATCTCAGCTTCCTTCGGTGGTGTAGGGATTACAGGCAGGAGCTGGCTCTGGGCAGATATTGACATCTATGGGTGAGGTCATAGCGATGTCAGTTAAAATGTTGTGAGTGGTGGGCCACAGATGTGCTCGGGAAGGGTGGGCTGCCTACCCTTGTGCCCAGCCCCCTGCCCTCTCTTCACTGCCTGCGCTCTGGCTTCTCTTGAGGTTCCCCGGAGACATTGTCATCAATGGCTTGTTACTGTTTTACTTTTTAAAATTTCTGCAGATAGAGGTGACAGGGAGGTACAGAGCAAAATGGATTTTTTGGGGAGGAGGTTGGATAGTACCCAGGCCCTTCACATTGAGCTACATTCTCCAGGGCCCTTTTATTACTTTTGTAGTTTTGAGACCGCATTTCACTCCCCTGCCAGGCCAGGCTCCGACTGCCTCTGCTCCTGCCTTAGCTGTCTGATTGCTAAGATTGCAGGCATGTACCACCACATCTGGCTGGAAGCGAATCAGCCAATGGTTCAATAGTAACATCCCTCCTGAGACCCATGTATTCTAACCCTACCTCCCACTGCACACAGTTGACACCTGCAGAGGGACAGCTACACAACTTGAAATGTGAAAGGCAAGTGATAAAACTTTTAGGAAAAATATAAAAAATAGGGCTGGAGCGATTAAAGCGGTTGCCTAAGCCCCAAGTCAAGTGCTAAGTACCCGGATTCGATCCCCCAGCACCACATAAGCTGGGTGTGGTGGCACATGCTGGTAATTCCAGCACTTGGGAGGCTGAGCCAGGAGGATCTTAAGCAATCTATAGTTCTGCCTGGTGTATTCCCTTCTCATTTGTTACTGTGATATACAGTGGTTATATTGAATTTGAGATCTAGTGTATTTTTGGTTTGTTCCCCCACACACTATTTATTAGTGTGCATATGTGATGCACAGTGGTTACATTAACTTGAGAATTTTGTGCACATATAGTTTGTTATTTCCCCCCGATTTTTATTAGTATGTAGCTTTAATACACAATGGTTTCATTAAACTTGAGAATTTTGTGCACTTTTTTTTCTTAGTGGCTTTTTTTTTTGGAGACAGGGACTTCTTCTGTAGCCTAGAATGGCCCTGAACTTGCTATGGAGCCCAGGCTGGCCTTGGACTCACTGCAGTCCTCCTGCCCCGGCCTCCCAAGTGCTGGGATTACAGGCGTGCACCAGTTTATGTGGTACTGGGGAATCAGACTCAGAGCCTTGTGCTTGTAAGCAAGTGCTTTAAATGCTGTGCCATTCCTCCAGCCCCTTTGTTTGTTTTTAAATGTGCACAAGTATATATGCCCTTCTGTGTCTTGTTTCTTGTCTTTCGTGAGCCACCTCTCCATCTTGACTGTTTCTGAGGAGGTCTGTCCACCACACCGCCAGCATCTCCTCCTCCTGGTGCCCAGCCTGTGTCGTTGGCTCGGTTCATGTGCCGCGTGGCACGGCTGCTGGTCCTTCCAGGCACCCTCCCTGCTTCCCCACAGTCTCGCTTGAACCTGCGCAGGGGACTCCCTGGCCACGGCCAGATCCATCTCCCCTGCCGTGTGTGCAGGCTCGCTTCCACCCAAATGATCCTTTCCTCAATCCCACTTCTGACTTTGAGCTTTGTGCCCTGCCCACCTCCCTGAGAATACAGCCTGGGTCTGAGGTGAGGTGACATGTTGCCCTGCAGGTGCCTGCACAGGGCATTCGTACACCCCCGCTGATGGGCTGTGTGTCTTTGCCACCCACAGGCGGACTTTCACTGCTGGATGTGCGGGAAGAACTGTAACAGTGAGAAGCAGTGGCAGGGCCACATCGCCTCTGAGAAGCACAAGGAGAAGGTTTTCCACACCGAGGACGACCAGTACTGCTGGCAGCACCGCTTCCCCACGGGGTATTTCTGCATCTGCGAGAGGTACGCAGCTGGGTCTGGGCGTTGTGGTGCTCTGAGTTCCACGGGTGCTGGGCCTTGGCAGACCCCAGGGCACCTGGGTCTACCGCTCTTTACTCCTCTGGGTGCACTGACGAGATGAAGTGCTCGGCTGAGACTGGGGCTGGAATTGTCTCAGGGAGCTGAACAGCGAAGTATGTTTATTCAGATTGTCCTTCATGGTCTCTGTGGTGTTGGCTGTGATTCTCCAGGTGTGTCCAACCTACAGTCTTCCTGTGTTTTGCCTCCCCTAACCCAGCTTTATTTTGGATGAAGAGGAATTGCCTTGAGCCACATATAAAATACATAGTTTTTTTTTTTTTCTTAACCTGTACTGGAGATAGAACACAGTATCTCACTGTAGGCTATCCCCGGCCCCTTGTGTTATTGTTTATTTGAGACAAAGTCTTGATAAGTTGCTAAAGTAATTGCTAGGTAGTTAAATTGTCCAAAGTTGTGATCCCCGTGCCTCAGCCTCCTGAAGTGCTGAGATTTCAGGCCTACACCACAGCGCCTAACTAAAAGGTATATAAATAATAGAACTTTGGGGCTGGGCATGTAACCCAGCAGTTAATGCACTTGTCTAACATTTGCAAGGTCCTGGGTTTGACTCCCCACCATTTCCTAAAAATGAGCCATATGTGAGGGTGCATGCCTGTAATCCCAGCACTTGGGAGGCTGAGGCAGGAGGATTGCCATGAGTTTGAGGCCAGCCTGGGCTGCATAGTAAGTTCAGGACCAGCTGGGACTACAGAACAAGAGCCTGACTCAAGAAAGTAATTAATTACTAAAACTTCTTTGAAATATTTTTTATTATAACAAAAAAAAAACCCAAGGATAAGAACACCCACAAAAATGGTGGGCTTCAAGCTGGACATGCCTTGCAAATCTTTCCCATACTTTTGCTCATAAAAAGATGTTCATCAGGGGCTGGAGGAAAAGCACAGCGGTTAAAGCACTTGCCTAGCAAGTGCAAGCCCATGAGTTCCATTCCGCAGTACCATAGAAAGCCTGGCGATTACTTTGAGTCCAAGGCTAGCCTGGGTTCCATAATGAGTTCAAGACCAGCCTAGGCTACGAAGTGAGACCCTATCTCAAAAAAAAAAAAAATGTTCATCAAATTTGAGATAGCCTTTCACTTTCAGTTATATTTCAAGGGTAAATCTGAACTCACGTCAAAGGAAAATGGAAGCATAACACTATCACTATTTTGTTTTCTTAAAAATTAAAAAAGAACTAATTTGGAATTACTCTTCCATTTTCTTTTTTCTTTTTCTTTCTTTCTTTTTTTTTTCTTTTTTCTTTTTTTTTTTTTTTGGAGACAGGGTCTTGTCCTGTAGCCCAGGCTGTTCCTTTCCTGAACTCACTGTTGTAGCCCAGGCTTGCCTTGGACTCTCGACAGTCCTGCCTCAGCCTTCCAAGTGCTGGGATTACAGGCATGTGCCACTATACTCAGCTTTATGTGGTGCTGGGAATCAAATTCAGGTCCTTCTGCTTGCAAGGCAAGCACCTTAACTGCTGTGCCATTCCTCCAGTCTCAATTTTTTTTTTAATATTCTGAGCCAGGCTCAGTAGTATACGCTTTTATTTTCTGCGTATTCATCTATATTCTACAGCTGTGTCATATGCCACCACACCCAGCCTATGTGGTGCTGGGGAATCGAACCCAGGATGCCACACTTGTCAGGCAAGCACTCTTAACCACTGGGCTATGCTTCCATCCTCCCACCCCCTTTTTAAATTTTGTTACTGGGGATCAAGCCCAGGGCCTGAACTGCACTCCCAGACCATTTTTTATATTTAGTTTTGAGACAGGGTCTAATACTATGTTGCCTTGGGAGGCTGGGCTTGCATTTGCCATCCTCCTGCCTCAGCCTCACAGAGTGCTGGGATTACAGGCCTGTGCCACCGGGCCCAGCTAGGAATCCTGACAGCTTTTACAAATGACTTAGCAAGCGGCCTTGCCCCACCAGGTATATGAATGGAACCTGCACAGAAGGGAGCAGCTGTAAATTTGCACACGGAAATGCTGAACTTCACGAATGGGAAGAAAGAAGGAACGTCCTAAAGATGAAGCTCAGCAAAGCACGGAAAGATCACCTAATTGCCCCAAACGATAATGACTTTGGAAAATATAGTTTTTTGTTTAAAGATTTAAACTAATATGCTGGCTTTTATGTAACCTAATCAGAGCACTGACCAGAGAAATTGGAAGCGAGCTGAGGCCCGTAGCAGAGGAGCTGCAGACTTTCTGCTTGTCTTGGCACACACTGTTCCTCCTGAGCGGCACCCCACAGTAGGTAGGAAAGGCCACACGCTCATGGAACCACTGGCACACTGTGGCGAAGTGGCTGCTGCCCGGTGCCACCTGCTGAACAGACTCTTGGTGAAGTGTTGGGGAAGAAGATAAGGTTACACATGGGGCAACTCTTGAGTCAGCCCCTTGAGTAAGAATCGGGGCGATCAGAGAAGAAACACTTGTGCTGCGATCAGAATACGTGATGGGTGAAATTCTTTACGTGTTTTAGCGGAATGAATCTGTTTAATATAATAAAGTTTGCTACTTATCTGTATGTAGGTCGCTAAAAAGGATTTTCATAACTCAGATTTTAAGCCAAATAACCATTTAACACTAGTATATGTTAAATGGGGTATTTTTCTGTATTTGTATGTTTCACTATAATAAGGGAAATGAGGATAATGTGCATTGAGAATATTTTGAAAAATAATCAGTTGACTCAGATTTTATTTCTTGGTCTTTTGCTGTCTCAATAATGATTTTGAAAGATTAAACTTGTACTGTTGGTATTGTGTAGTGTCTGGACCAATAATGCCTGTAATAAAAGATTTTTTATATAGATGACTTTCATTTTGTGCTGCAGCTTCTTTGGCTGTGAACTGTTGCATACTAAATCACACATTTTTAAAGCAGTATTTAAGCAGTGAGTGGCAAATCGCCACTGGAGGGATGTGAAGACACCTTGTCACTTTACCTCTAGTCACTTTCCCATCCCTGGGACATAACACCTGATGCCCACACTGTAAAGGAAGAGAGGTGCACTCTGCCTGATGTTTTTTGGAGGCTATTCAGTACATGGTTGGCTGGCTCCTAGGCAGGAAAGTCATGGCTGAACTGCCTGGTGGAAGACAGCTGCTCATCCCAAGGTGGCCAGGAAGCAGAGAGGAAGGATGCCAGGATCAGAATACAACCTTCCAGATCACATTTCCAGGGGCCCATTCCCAACTGGGGCCCCACCCCCAGCCGGGCCCTGCCTTCCAACAACATATTCAGCTACTGAATTTATCCATGGATGAATCCACTGATGAGCACAGCACCCTATAGGATCTAGTCATCATCCAAACACTTTGGGGGGACATATTTTAGATTTACAAACCATAACCACCACCTTCTCTGAATGTGGGCTAAGAGAGAATTTATTTATTTTGTGGTACTTGGAATATCAAGCTTGGGGCTTTTATATTAAGCTACATCCCCAGTCAATCCTTCCCCCCTCCCAACTGGATCTCACACTAAGTATAGTCTAGGCTGATACTGAACTATGTAGCTCAGACTGGCCTTGAACATACAGCAGTCCTCCTGCCTTCCAAGTGCTGAGATTACATGCATGTGCCACCATGCCTAGTTTATGTTGTGCTGGGGAACTGAACTCAGGGCCTTGTGCTTGAACTGCTGAACAAGGTCCCCATCCCCCTATCTTTATTTTTTGATTTTGACACAGGGTCTCACTAAATTGCCCAGGTTGGGCTTGAACTTAAATTCTGCTTCAGGTACCCAGAGTGCTGGAATTACAGGCCTGTGCCCCCACGACCAGAAGCTAAGAGGCTGCTTATACTGACTGACACGGGAACTCTTGTGCTCTTTACTCCAGGGGTAAAATCTGCAGGGAGGGAAATGACCAGCTGAGATGACGGCCTGTGGGAGGCCACGGCCACCGTTCAGCCCTGCACCCATGCCAGGGCCGTGTAGTGGGTGGAAGAGCACTTGACAGCTTGGGCAGGATGGGTTGCCAGACACATAGACAGCTAAGCTGGCCACTGTGCCACCCTGATGGCCTTCAGAGCTGGGACCAGTGAGCCAGGGAGAAGACTGACTGAGGGGCTTTAAGGAGAGGATCTGTTGGGCTCCTGCAGCTGCCCTTTAACCTCTAAGCAGAGTTAGGGGCGCAGCTCAGAATGAGTGGAATGCTGGGAAACAAAATGTGGCCTGGGGCAAGCTGAAGGCCCTGAGATGACAAAGGTACAGCATGGGCAAAACCAGAGGCTTTGAGTCAGCGGCATCCCCAGAGAGAGCCTCTGGTTTCCCTTGCTGGGTGGGACCAGCTGTTCTGGGCTAATCCAGGGCCGGCACACTCTGGGCAAGTACCCTACCACTGAGCTGCACACCAGCCCAAGGTCTGCGCTCCATCAACCCCCTCGGCGTTTTCTGTTTAAGTCAGCCAACTGCACGCTCCGGTTTGCAGCTGAGCCCACTGCCTGCCACAGCCTGGGTCTCAGGATTAGGAAATCAAAGTTAATTACCATGTGGTGTGATCGCACTGGGCAAAGAAGGTGGAGAGAGAAGGGACAAAGAAAAGGAAAAAAAAAAACGTGAGGGCCAAACTCTAACTCCATACGGAGCATAAACAGAAATACATGGACCTGTTATCACCAATGGTTTTCTTCCCTGACATTTAGAAAATTATTGGGATTAAACTGATACATACCACCTTTTTTTTTCTCAAGTTAAAAAGTAGGTGGTGTATTCTGAAAACAAAGACAGAAGCTTCCACTAACCAGAAGGAGTCCCAAAATGGGTTGCCCACCACATTTTCGTTAAAAGATTATTTGCTGTCCTCCTGCCTCAGCCTCCCAGTGCCGGGATTACAGACGACCACCTCTTCTTCAGCTGTTCATGATTGAGACTGGTGGACAAATCTTGATCTGAGGCCTCTGCAGCTGTGCAGTCTCTGCACCGGTCTCTCTTTCTCACGGAAGCAATTCTTTCCTGATATTCTCTGGTCACACGTCATCCCTGGCTGACTCCACCTTTTAGTAAGAAATCATACTTGGGATCTAACTCTTGGAATAATCAGGCACACACTGAACACCTCTCCTAGTACTGGGAATATCTAGTGGGACCAGGTCTCAAGCATTTAGAGAACCACAATACCCCAGGAGCCTGAAATACTCGGGGTTGGCCAACCTTCAGCTATTTCCTACCCAGTGGGTACTGAACTCTAACGTGTGTCCATAAGAACGATCAAGCTCGGCGTGGTGGCACACGCCTGTAATCCCAGCACTTGGGAGGCTGAGACAGGATTGTCACGAATCCAAGGCCAGCCTCGGCTCCACAGTGCGGTCAGGACCAGCATGGACTAAGGCAATCGCGACGGTAGGAGACACAGTGGGCTGCTAGACCGGCCTTTGAATCTGCATTCAGCTACTAGCTTTGTGACCTCCGTCTCATTCTGTAGTCCAGGCAGCTCCAGAACTCATTATGTAACCCAGGGTGGCCTTGAACCCCACAACACCTGGACATCACAAGGCACTGAGGGACCGAAACCGGAGCTTCACGCTTCCTAAGCAAGCGCCCTAATCGCTGAGCTTGGCCCCGGTCAAGTGACTTTTCAAACTTAGCTTTTCTCATCTGTAAAGTGAATCTAGGCAGAACAGACCCTTGTCGTAGCGCTGCTGTGTAAAGACGGTGCCTGGGCACACAGCAGTTCACGGATGCAAGTCTCTGCTTGCAGGACAGAACAGGAAGATTTACAGAGCACTTAGGGACCTGGCGTTTTCCGTGAATCGCGTCACCTGAGAACGCTTCTGAGTCATTCCCATCTTAGAGACGCGCAGGCCGAGTGGCAGGGAGGCCTCTCAGATGTGACTTCTGGGTTCTCGGACTCTCCTCGCCCCTGCACGTATTTTCCTTCCAAAAAGCCAAGACAATAAAAAAGCATTCAGCCCTCCAGGACTGTAGTGAGAGACGTGGACTCGATTACCGGTACCATCATGTCTCCCAAAACCCAGTTGGGGAGCCCAAACTCCGACCTCTACTTTCTCAGCAGGTTGCAAGATCACTGCTTCACGTTAATCCTACGTGGACTCAAGAAGACTAGAGGCGGGACCAACCGCGGCGCCCGACGACAGCGACGCATGCGTAAATCCATTGCAGCGAGGCGGGGCCGACAGAGCCACGCCCAAGGTTATCCCGCGCAGACTCTGTAGGTGAGGAGCCCGGCGGTAAGTGGAGGGCGTGGCCGCGAGGAAGAAGCGGCGTCTGCGCAGACTCCGAGACCGGGGGGCGGAGCCTGGTGCGTGGGGGCGGGGCGCCGTCGCGGCGTGGCTGACGTGGAGAGTCCGGGTTAGCGGGCGCGGCGGGCTGCGAGATTGGGAAGCGACGGGCCTGGCCGGGCCCCCGGGCCCGAGACAGCGGTGGCGGCGGCGGCGGGAGCGGCGGCGATATAAAGCCGGCGACGGGAGCATGTAATGTCGGAATGCGGAGGCCGCGGCGGCGGCGGCAGCAGCAGCAGCAGCAGCGACGACGCCGAGGACGAGGGTGGCGGCGGCGGCGGTGGCCCGGCGGGCTCCTGCTCCGACAGCCCGGCCCCGGCTGGAGAGTCCCCGGCGGGCCGGCTCCGCCGTGGGCTTCGCTGCGCCTCCCTCATGGCGCGCCGGCGGCCCGAGCTGCTCTGCGGAGCCGTGGCGCTCGGCTGCGCGCTGCTTCTCGCCCTCAAGTTCACCTGCAGGTGAGGCGGACGGGACCCCGCGGGCGGCCCACCGCGCTCCGCCCGGCCGGGACTCCTGGCGGGCGCTCTCGGTTAGGGATCGGGGGTCAGGAGTCGGCTGGATTCTCCCCGGGCCGCCGCCGTGGTCCACCCCGTTTCTCCTTTTACCCCGATCGCCGTATGGCGAGGTTTCCGGCTGTTGCCCAGAGCCGCTTCATCCCACGCTAGTACAGTGGGCCACGGTTTTGAGTTTCTCCCCACCTTTGGGATTCTGTGGGGACCCACCTGTCACTTCTGCTCATGTAGATGAACCGTTGTTCCCCCACCCCCTTTTTTTAGGGTTCAAGCCTAGATACTTCTCATTGAGCTACCCATTTTTTTATTCCACATCTCATTTTTAGTTATTTTTTGGAGACAGGGACTCCTTCTCTAGTTCATTCTGATCCTGAATTTACTGTATAGCCCCCAGGCTGGCCTCGAGCTTAGGGCAAGCAATCCTCCTGCCTCAGCGTCCGGAGCGCTGGGATGACAGGCGTGCATCACTACGTGCTGTTGGACGAATGCTGGGGAATCGAACTCAGGGCCTTGCACTTGCCAGACTAGCGCTTGAACCTCAATGCTTCCTCCACCCCTAGTTTTTGATTTTGAGGCGGGGTTCTTGCTAAGTTACTGAGTGGTCCAGGCCTGAGTGGTCCAGGCCGGACTAGAACTTGCCATCCTCCTGCCTCAGCCTCCCAGAGTGCTGGGTGGGATACAGGCCCTTGCTACCGGGTCCGGCGTTGATTACCTCTTGCATTTGCCATCTATTTCCAAGGGACTGACTCACAGCGATTGGGAGTCTCAGGCTTCTTGGGGAATCGGGGCACTCACTGGTGATAATTGTTCGCTAGCACCTACTGGGTGTCCAGCACTGGTTAGTTAAGTCTACTATGGAGACGAAAGTTTCGGTTCCGTTGAGTGGATATGGATCAGGCAGCGAACCAGAAAGCAGAGCAGAGGGTTCCATTTGCACAGGGTATAGGAGGAATGAGGGGTGGGACAGAAAGGCCTTTCTAAGGAAGTGATATTTGAAGCTCCCAAGAAGGAAGAGGTCGGTAGAGGAAGCTCTTGGGGGTGGAGCGAGCACAGTAGAGCAAGTGCAAAGGTCTTGTGGCTGTGTGAGCTTGGAGTTTTACTGAAACCCGCAGACTGGCTCGAGGAGTGAGCAGGGAGCATGAGAGCTGATGTGCCTCTTTACAGGGAAGTACACAGATACAAAATACTTATTTTCAGGGGTACTGACCTCCAGCATCCGCAGTGTATCTTTTGATACTCAAGTTTATAAAATCTTCCGAGGCATGGCTGCTAGAAGGAAGATTGCTACTGTGGATATTGTTGAGTTTATTGAGCGCAGATTGTGGCCCCTTGTGTCAAAGAGATGTCATGGGACTTTAGTGAAAAAGAGATCACATGAGTAATTACTGAGCATTTGCCACTGCCAGGTCTGTGCCACCGCAGTTTCACAGTGGCAGTGCTGTTGCTATCTCGGGCCAGATAATTCTTAGTGGCAGTAGCCGTCCTGAGCCTTGTGGGGTATGTAGCACCGTCCCTGGCTTGTACTCACCAGATGCTAGTTTCCCATGTGACTGCTAGAAATGTTTCCACACATTGCCAGATGTGTCCTAGCAGACAGACGTGTCTGCTCGGGAATTGTCTCTGACAGGAATGCATGAATTCATCTAACATGTAACTGAGAGCCTAGTATGGGTGTCATTCATACCTTACCATCCCTGAGAAAGTCTGGACATCCTTCCGAGTTTGTGGATGGGGTCAAGCCTTGCTGGTGTTACGTGGCCTGCCTGAGCTGGAAGTAGACTTTTAACCCTACTCTTTATCATTGTCCCCCATGGAGAAATAGACAGAATATTTTACAAGGTAGATACCTTAAGTTCACACTGGGGTTCAAGTTAGGGGGAGAGTTCCCCCTTCAAGACTGCAGAGCTTCTTAATATCAGGTTGTCTGCGTATTGAAATAATGATCAGTGTTTGTTCTGAGACAGTGTAACATGACTTCACAGAAAAGTCTTCTGCAATCTCAGGAGGAAGGAAGAAGGGTGAAAAGTCAGTTTCTAAAGCCGGACAAATGAAATCCTTATCAGTTGTAGCAAGGAAAGTGAGTCCCTGAGTGCTGCTTGCGTAGTGTTTGTCTTCTTTCTATTCTGCTGGTAAATTTGACAGTCATTTAATAGACTCGGTTAGGGTTTTTTTTTTTTTTTGAGTCTTTTATGATGGAATGGCATCATGATGCTGTTTTATTGCTGTACAGCCAAAACTTCTTTTTATTTTATTTGTTTATTTTTTGAGACAAGCTCTCTGTAGTTCAGGCTGATCTGAGCTCACTATGTAGCTCAGAACCTACTCACTGGGCTGGAGGAATGGCACAGCACCGTGCAAGGCTCTGGGTTCAATTCCCCAGTGTCACGTAAAGCTGAGTGTAGTGGCACATGCCTGTAATCCCAGCACTCACGAGGCTGAGGCAGGAGGATTTTGAGTCCAAGGCTAGCCAGGGCTACAGAGCGATACCCTGTCTCAAAAACAAAAACAAAAACAAGAAACCCCTACTCACTAGGTAGTCTAGAAGTCATGACATTCCTCCTGTCCTGGGATTACAAGCATGTACCCAGCTGTTATGTGGTGCTGGAGGATTGAACCTGGGGCCTTGTACTTCCTAAGCAAGCATTCTGACCACTGAGTTACAGCCCAGTCCCATCCCTTTCCTCACTTCCCATATTGGGAGGTTCTACTCTGGGCCTTTGCACTGAGTTACATCCTCGGTCCATTGTTTTGGGTTTCGATTTTGAGACGGTTCAGGTTGCCCAGGCTGGGCTCAAACTTGCTATATTCCTTCCTTGGCCTCTCAAAGAGCTAAGATTATAGGCTTGTGCCGCAAGGCCTGACTTTTCTTTCTCTTTTTCTTTCTCTCTCTCTGTCTTTCTCTTTCTTTCCTTTTTTTTTTTTTTTGAGACAGGGTTTCACTCTAGTCCAGGCTGGTTGGTCCTGAACTCACTGGTGTAGCCCAGGTTGGCCTTGGATTCAGTACCATCTGCCTGCCTTAGCCTCCTGAGTGCTGAGATTACAGGCTTGCACCACCATTTCTGTTCCTCCAGTCCTCTCTTCTTATTTTAAAATCTGTAATGAGAACAGAGACTTAAGGGAGAATAAGTGATGTCTTACTGGAGTGGAAGCTTTTTTAAAATAATTTTTTTTGAGGGGCTAGAGGAATGGCACAATGGTTCAGGTGCTTGCCTTGCAAGTGCAAGGCCCTGAGTTCAATTCCCCAGCACCACATAAAGCTGGGCATGGTGGCACGTGCCTGTAATCCCAGCACTCAGGAGGCTGAGGCAGGAGGATTGCCATGAGTCCAAGGCCAGCCTGGGCTACACCAGTGAGTTCAAAACCAGCCTGGGCTACAGAGCGAGACCCTATCTCAAAGAAAAAAGAAAACAAAAATTTTTTGATAGTTCCTTCTGGCCCAGAATGAATGATTGTCCTCTTCAGTGTCTGCTGCTTGATTGAGTTCAAAACAAATAGTATAAAGAGATTGATTTCAGGTGGAGCTACATTTAGTAATTGAGCATTTGTGAGCATTTAATTTCTAATTCCCTGCGTTTGTCTTCATTAACTCTGTGTGGCCTCTGGCTGATGGGTTTTCTCACCCTAATTTGAAGAGTGAAATAGTGGGTGTGTTTATCCGATGTGAATGTGTCCGTGTGTGTGTGTGTTCATTTTGCTTTACTGCATGTTGTTTTTTCTAAGCTGCTTTAGATCCTCTGGAGGAAAGTATAGGATATAAATTTCATCTAAAAATTTGGGTTTGCAACTGACCCACTTCAGAGCTGCAGGAAATCTTTGATGGAGACGTAGTTTCCAGAAAGATGAAGTAAATGGAAGGTGTAAGCAGAGATTTGAGTGTCGCTGATGGAGCAGAGGTGAGCGTATCTGTTTCTGGCTGATGGTTGTGGCCGGCTGTGTGTTGTTGTATTGGTCCTGTAGGCAGTCCTCTGAGCCTGAAGGGCAAGAAATACCAAGTTGACAATTACCCTTTCTTGAGCTCTCCGCATTGTGCATTTGCCCCTGTTGCATTGTTTAATGCTTAATGTGAATTAAAAAAAAAAAACAAAACGGGTCTCACTCTGTAGTCCACGGTGGGCCTGAGCTCACTGTGGAGCACAGACTGACCTGACACTCACAGTAGGCCTCCTGCCTCAGCCTCCCGAGTGCTGGGGTGACAGGCGTGCACCACCACGCCAGCACACTTGGTTTATTCTTATTGATAGTTGTCTCCGTGTCTGGCTGTGTGCCCCTCATCCTTTCCTGGGACGTCAGTCCTTGGCAGCAGCTGTAGCGGTGTGCCTGGAGTACAGTAATGGAGCCAGGAAACAGTTTTTGAATAATCATATGGTGGATTGATTTTTTTTCAGGTTGTCAAAGTATTTTTGTAGACTAAAGGCTGTATGTGAACTGCAGGGTTAAATGCTAGCTTAAAACTCTTCCATTTTTTACTGGATGCAACCCTTAGCACCTAGGTTTTTCTCCCATGCAGTACAATTATTTTGAAAAGCATCAAAGTTGTAAGTAGGTTTTTTCCCCCTAGTTTTGGAGTAACATTTGATTTCAAAAATATGCCTCAGTTTATCCTGTAGCCTTATGAGTTATGCTACATTTTTTTTTTTGAGCCCAGGATCTTTGCACTGAGCTACATCCTCAGCCCATGTTTTATTTATTTTTTCCTTTTGCTTAGTGTTGATACGATTTATCCATTTATCCTTTCTCATCCTTATGCTTTGCTCTTTTATATTTAAAACATGTCCTTTATGCTTTCTCACTGTCTTTTTATTTGGTACATTTAGTCCTTTAATGTAGTTTTGGTGGGGTTAGCTTTTAAGTCTTTTTGCTATTTATTTTTCATTGGTCCCTTCTGGGTTTTGTTCCTTTTCTGCCATCTTTTGGGTTACCTAGTACCGTTTTTTTTTTTTTTTTTTTTTTTTTTTTTTTTTTTTTTTTTTTTTTTTTTTTTTTTTTTTTTTTTTTTTTTTTTTTTTTTTTTTTTTTTTTTTTTTTTTTTTTTTTTTTTTTTTTTTTTTTTTTTTTTTTTTTTTTTTTTTTTTTTTTTTTTTTTTTTTTTTTTTTTTTTTTTTTTTTTTTGAGACGGGTTCTTGCTCTGCGGCCCAGGCTGGTCCTGAACTCACTATGGAGCCCAGGCTGGCCTTAGACTCATGGCAATCCCCCTGCCTCAGCCTCCCGAGTCCTGGGATTACAGGCATGCGCTACCGTGCCTGGCTTTATGTGGTGCTGGAGGATTGAACTTGGTACTTAGCGCTTGATCTAGTGTTTGCTAGGCAAGCACTGTAACTGCTGAGCCATTCCTCCAACCCCACCGAGTACTTTATTAGGGCTCCATTTTTATATCCTGTATTTGTTTGCTGGTAAACTGCTTTTTTATTTATTTATTTATTTATTTATTTATTTTTATGCTGTGTTAGTACAGCTCAGAGTGTTCACTAATTTTTTTCATTTGGTGAGACGCAGCCCAAGCCAGAACCTGTTAGTCTCAGTTGAAAGGTGGTGACTGTTCTGTAACTTTTGACCACTGGTTCAGTGTTCGCTTTTTTCTTCTCCTGACCTCTTCCCTGCTGGGGAACACCTGATTGATGTGTTTAAAAAGCCTCTTTCTTTTTTAATGGTACCAGGGACTGGACTCAGGACCTTTGCACTGAACGATATACTTACTACGGTTTTTATCTGGAGTCAGGTTGTCACTGAGTTGCCCAGGCTGGTGTGAAACTCGCAGCCTGCGTGCTCTGACCTCCCGAAGTGCTGGAGCTGTAGGCCTGCACCCCCATCTCAGCGCCCAGGAAGCCTGGCTTTCAGTTAGGTAGGCTGTTGCTTTGCTACTCAGCTTTCTCGCCGTGTGGATTATGGTGCATCTGGAGAAATGTATGTTGTGATTTGTTTCTTTTGCCTGGGTGTACTGGGTAAGTACAGGTCAACTGTAACTAATTCGCAGTGGAGTCAATCATGAGCCTGCCCCATAGATCTTACTGTGGGGGCCATGCTTCTGAGCTCCAGAGCTGGTGGTCTTCACACCCTGGAGACCAGTGGCTCCTGTGGAGAACTGGCCACAAAGAGGCAAGGTGGGGTCTTGGAATGTGGGAGGCAGAGACTGCTGTGTTCTCCCGCTGTCCCAGATCACACCTGGGGGAGAAAATACCAAAAAATTGCTCCCAGAATATTGCTTAAGTCCGTATTGACTCAGCCATGCAGCCTTAGCACAGTGTATTATTTTTCACTTCAGGACAGTGACCTGGGGATTCTGTTTTCTCAAAAGAGACCTTTTAAGCTTCATTCTCCTTAACACAAACTGTTGTTAGAAGAAGGCAAACTAAGCAATCTTGTCTTTGTTTGCTCTTTTTTTAGTCGAGCAAAAGATGTGATAATACCAGCAAAGCCACCTGTCAGCTTTTTCTCCGCGAGGTCTCCGGTGCTTGACCTCTTCCAGGGGCAGCTGGACTATGCAGAGCGCATTCGCCGGGACTCAGAGGTGGTCCTGCTGTTCTTCTATGCCCCATGGTGTGGCCAGTCCATTGCTGCCAGGGCGGAAATTGAGCACGCAGCGAGCCGGCTTTCAGACCAGGTAAGGCTGACATACAGCCCAAGACATAATGCCCGTCAGCCCCGTGTCTAGGGGAGGATGTCCCCACGGAGACACTGCCCTGCTGGCAGCTTTGCTACAAGTGCTTATCCTTTGCAAAGCCTTCCATAAAGAAAGGGTTCCAGTGGCAGTGGCTGCAGGCAGAGGCTAGAGGGGCAGCAGCTGCTACATCGTGAGGGGTGGCCCATGCTCGTGTCACGGGAGCAGGAGGTAGAGGTGGGGGGGAACTGAAAATCCTGGTTCTTGCATCTTCGTATACGTATATAACGTGTGTGTGTATACATACATACATACGTGTGTGTGTGTGTGTGTGTGTGTGTGTGTGTGTGTGTGTGTATCTTTTGAGACAGGGTCTCATTGTGTAATCCAAGCTATTCCTGAACTCATTTCCCAGGCTGCCCTAGAACTCATGGCAATTCTCCGTCCTCAGCCTCCTGAGTGCTGGGATTATAGGTGTGTAGCACCTTATGCAGTCTGTGTGGTGCTGGGGAATGGAACTAGGGCCTTGTCCTTGCTAGAGTGCTTTAACTGCTGAGTTACAGCCACAGCTCCTTTTCTCTTTCCCTCCTCCCCTCCCCTTACCCCCCTACCCCCGCTTTTTTTCCTTTTGTACAGGACCCTTGCTCTGAACTACATCCCCAGTCTCTTTTTATTGTTTATTTGAGGCAGGGTCTCAGAAGTCACTAGTTAGTTGCCCAGGCTAGTCTCAAATTTGTGACCCTACCTCAGCTTCCCAGAGTTCTGGGGTTACAGGTTCAGTTACCAGCTTAGCTCATTTGTTCTTTTCTTTTCTTTTCGAGGCAGGGCATTGGACTCAGGACAGTCTGCCTGCCTCAGCCTCCTGATTGCTGGGATTACAGGTGTTCTCTCCCACACCCAGCTTTTATGTGGTGCTGGGGAATCAACTTGGGTACTTAGTGCTTGCTAGGCAAGTGCTTTAACCGCTGAGCTGTTCCTCCAGCCCCTAACTTGTTATTTTCTAGTTAGGTGTTTTATATAGGAGAGCTTTATACCTGATATGACTACATTGTAATAAGGCTGATCTTTTTAATAATTGGACCACAACTGTATTCATCAGATGTTTGACGAATGCCACTTTTAGACAGGTAGAGGAATACATAGTTGTTCATGGCAGTAGGTTTCAGAGAAGGGTTTCCCACGTGCCCTTAAATAAGTATTAAGGGCTGGGGGTGTAGCTTAGTGGTTAAAGCACTTGCCTAAAAAATAAGTATTAAGCTGGGCATGGTGGAGCATGCCTGTAATCCCAGCACTTGGGATGCTGAGGCAGAAGGATTGCTGTGATTTGGAGGCCAGCCTGGGCTATATTGTAGTGAGTTCAGGATCAGTCTGGACTTTAGAGCAAGACTCTATCTCAAAAAAAAAAAAAAAAAGTATTTTATGATGTCCTTTTTTCAGTTCTCAGAAGTAATTTCTAGTTGATAATTCTTCCAACATAGATAATTTCAAAATAATTTAGTACATATATACAAATATGTGGGGAAACAGGAAGGTAAATTATAACTAAGTTTTAAATGTATTAGTATGTAAGTGCTTCAACACAGCGGGTCCTTGGACCTTGGTGAGAATGACACGAATAGAAGACTTACAGATGCAGGCTGTTAGAGATGGATGTGCTGGCAGCCAGATACCTCGAGGGCAGTTTGGTTGATGGTCCAGAATGATGAGCAGCTCTTGGTAAAGTCCTGGATCCAGCCTAGCACTCTCCCCTCAGTTGCCACAGAAGTTGCGGATCTGAGAAGCACAGCAGCATATGGTTCACATGCGAACTGCAGTTGGGTTCTGGGTTTGTGTAATGACAGTGGGTTTTGGCCGACCTTGGTAGCACTTAGAACAGCCGTGGGCATACACAGATGGCTGTTCCCTGGGCAGAGCAGCTTTGAGGGTTATAGGACATCTGCCAGGTTCTGCCTTCCATTCCCTGCATATTACTTCATCACTGCAGCAGCAAAAAGCGTCCCAGAGATGTCTGAGAGGCTTCTGCCAAGATCTGTTGGTCTGAGGGAGCTGCATGCAGGTGAGTTGGTGGAAGTTCATTTAGTTTTTCTTAGAAACAGGAAGTGTTGCACCTGGTGGCTAGGTGTCCTGCCTCGCCCAGCCAAGCCTTTTGACCAGTGCTATTTAAGTAGAATTCCCCATTCCACATATAAAACATTAATTGGTGGAGCAGTGCAGTGGGGGAATGCATTTCATGTTCTAGCTGTGGCCTCATGGAAGTTACATATTCCTTGTTGTCCCTTCACCCTCATTCCACCAGATAAATTGCTAGTAGTGACCAAGCTGGCAGGTAATGCCAAGGAAGAAGCAGAGTTCTGACAGAGCTGGGAGGCAAATGGCAGGTGAGCAGGAAAGGAGGTATCACTTTGCCAGTTGTTTCCCGTTTGTCTCTCTCCCGGTCCCTGCCTCTCCCCCCTCGTGTGCGTGTGTGCATGTGTGTGTCGGGGGCTTGGTTACTAGGGATTGAGCTCAGTGCCTTCACTCTGGGCTTTGTTCCTAGCCCATTTTTATTTGCTAGGTTGCTGAATTGCCCAGGCTGGGCTAAGCTTAAGATTCTCCTGTCGCAGCTTCTCAGAGTGCTGAATTCTAGGCCTGCACTATTGAGCCTGGCTCCCTCATTTTCTGAATCTAGAAAACAAAGATTCTCTGTCTCATGTAGGGAGCAAGAGAGGAACCTATTGTATTTTAGGCTCAGTGTTATTTTGCTGCTTATCTCTTTAAAGGCAGGGTCTTGGTCTGTAAGTCCAGGGTGGTCCTGAGCTCACTATGTACCCTGGGTGGGCATTGAACATACGGCAATCCTCCTGCCTCAGCCTTGGCTTATGTCTTGCTAGGGAATTGAGCTCAAGGCCTTGTGCCTGCTGGCAGGTACTCTAACCACTGAGCGCAACCCCTTGCTGTCACTTTAAGCAGCCTGTCCTTCTGAGTGGTGCTGTTGGAATCAAATATAACAGTATTCCAGTGTGCTGGGCACTGGCTCTTCCTCACAGTTGCTCTGGTAGTCTTGGTTTTCTGAAGCAGGCCCTTGGTCTAAGAGGTGCTGAGTTGGGACAGACATTGGCTGTAGGCGTTTGTTGTACTCCTACCCACAATGACCGACCCTGCTCTTCAAAATAATTTTTAGCTCCTTCCAAATTGAGAGCTTGTAGTTTTTTTGCTCTAAAGTAAAACAGAGTGGATTTATTTTTAGAGACAGGCAAAAAACTTTTAATGCATACTGCTTCGAGCCAGGTGTGGTGGTTCACAACTGGAATCCCAGCCCTCCGAGAGACTAAGGCAGGAGAATTGCAAGTTTGAGCCCAACCTGGGCAACTCAGTGACTTAGCAAGACCCCATCTCACAATATAAAAGGGCTGGAGGTGTAGCTCAGTGCCAGGGCCTTGGCTTTAATCTCCACTACCACCACCAAAAAAAGCGCATATTGCTTTAAAAGATTGACAGAATGATATGTTGTGCCCAGTTTTTGAGTAAAAATGGTGAGATGTCAACTCATTCTTTCTCTTTTCTTTCGTTCTTTCTTTCTTTCTTTCTTTCTTTCTTTCTTTCTTTCTTTTTTTTTTTTTTTGTAGTATTGGGATCAAGCCGAGGGCCCTCACTTTGAGCTGTACCACCAGCTGCCATTTTTATTTTTGTTTTGAAGCAGGGCCTCGCTAAGTGCTGGGATTACAGGCCTGTACCACCAGGCTCAGGTTTTTTGTTTGTTTGTTTTTGTTAAGTAGATTCTAAAAGTTCTATAGAGTTGCCACAAAGTTTTGAGCAGAGTTGTCATTGTGATAGCAGATGAAATGCATATGGGAGTGGTTTTTCATTTTTAGTCTGTCTGAATATTTGTTCAATAACACAGTTATGAGAAATTTTGAATGTATAGCAAAGGTAAAATAATTTTGTATACACCCACCCCTAAATCCCCTGCCTCTTCCATTCTGGGGATTGCACCCATGCCCTTATACCCCTTGCTCCCATGAGCCACTCTACCTTTATAAAGTTTACTACTCTCATTCTACCTTTATAAAGTTTTGAGAGAGCTTTGCTAAGTTTCCAGGCTGATCTTGAACTTCTGAATAGCTGAGACATGAGCCTGGCTTCTAATCATATTTAATTGTGCTAATTATGTCATGTGTTCTTTGTCTAACTATCTCTTTAACCCTGGGCCCATCAATGAGAGCTGGTTTTGCTGCCAGTCTGCCTCCTGGATATTGGGCCGTGGCTAGAGACATTTTTGGTGGTCAGTATTTGAGGGAGGGATGCTGCTGGTTACTGTTGGTTACCAGTGTAGGAAAGATTGTTAAGCACCCTACATCATCCTACATCCAGTTCTTAGACCCTCCTTTCATAACTAAAACAACCCCAAAGCCCTCTGTCCACTTAATTTAGTGTGCTCTTCCATCTTTTTTTTTTTTTTTTTTTTTTTGGCTGTATTTCATCTTAGTTTTGGTGCATTTCAGAGTGAATTGCAGGCGTAGGCGCAGGGACATTTTTCCCTGAATGCTTCAGTGTCTTACACACACACACACACACGCACGCACGCACGCACGCACGCACACACATGCAAATATTTCATGCATTAGTGTTGAGTACTATCTTTTAGAGCATGGCTTTAAAACATCTATTATTGTTTTTATTTATTTATTTATTTTTTGAGACCGGGTCTTGGTCAGTAGCCCAGGCTTGTCCTGAACTCACTGTGGATCCCAGGCTGGCCTTGGACTCACAAAAATCCTCCTGCTTCAGCCTCCAGGGTGCTGGGATTACAAGTGTGCACCACTGTGCTCAGCTTTATGTGGTGCCGGGGAATCCAACTCAGGTCCTTGCTCAGGGCGTTGTGTTTGCAAGGCACGCACCTTAACCACTGTGCTATTCCTCCAACCCTGTTTTTAGTTTTTAAAAATAGTCAATAGTTTTTGTTTGCTTTTTTTTCCCTGGTGGTGCAGAGGATCTTACCCGTGGTCTCATGCATGCTAGGCAAGCATTCTGCTACTGAGCTATACCATCTTTAGCCTCCTGAGTAGCTGGGATTACATGTGTGCACCACCATACTCAGTGTAACATTTTCTTTTTATATGCAATAACATTTTAATTTTAGTTGCTCAGTTTGACAATCAAAAGACTTGTGTTTTTGTTTTCGATTTTGAGACAAGGTCTAAGTCACTATGTTGTCCAAGCTGGACTTGGATTTGCAATCCATCTTCCTGGTTCAGCCTCCCAGGGTGCTGGGATTACAGGTATGTGTTACTGTGCCCAGCTTCTTGTGTATTTTTTTATTTTGAAATACGGTCTTTCTAGGCTTCAAACCTGTTATCCTCCTACCATAGCCCCCCAGACAGTTGGGGGTTAAAGGTGTGAGTCACCATGCTGAACTCCCTTTAAAATTCAGCACAAATGATTTTCCTCTTGGGCCAGACGCGAGTCCTAGCTGGCTATAGAAGAGTCTTATTTTTTTTTGTGTTTTTTATTTTAGTAAATGATGACCCTGGAAAGCTTAAAACAGTTTTTTACACTTTCTGTTTCGGTGAGAGGGGACAAGTTCCATTTTTATAATTTCGTCTTTCAGATCTCGTTGATTGTTTGGTTGCTGTTCATAGTCATTTGGTAACCTTTTTTTGGCTCTGCAGGTGTTGTTTGTGGCGATAAACTGTTGGTGGCACCAGGGGAAGTGCAGAAAACAGAAACACTTCTTTTATTTTCCTGTAATACATCTGTATCACCGGAGGTAAGAACTTTTCAGTAGTGTTTCTGGTTTCAGTCAAGTTCATCAACTTGTATTTTTATTATATTAAAATATTAGATATTCACTGTAAAACGTTGAGAAGATAAAGATAAATAAAATTTTTAAAAGATCCTGATATTATCCATCATATGCAATCACTGTGTTTTGGTATCTTTCTTCCTCTGAATATACATGTTTTCCATTTTTGTAAGCCAAGAATGGGAACAGGCAGGAATACTATTCCCTAAACTGCTTTTTCTTACTTTGGTGGGTATCTTCTTCCTTTTTTTTTTTTTTTTTTTTTTTTTGAGACAGGGTCTTGCTCTGTAGCCCAGACTGGTCCTGAACTCACTATGGAGCCCAGGCTGGCCTTGGACTTGTGGCAGCTCTCCTGCCTCAGCCTTCCAAGTGCGGGGATGACAGGCGTGCGCCACCATGCCCAGCTGTATGTGGTGCTGGGGAATCGACTCAGGTACTCGGCGATTGACTTGGTGCTTGCTGGGTAGGCGCTTTAACCGCTGAGCCCTTCCTCCAGATTTGGTGGACATCTTCTTATGTCATTATATATATTACAGCATTTAAAAAATAACACAGATGAATTCATTGAATGACTGTACACTTCAAATATTATTTTAGTTAATAGCATTAGAGATTGAGCCTAGAATCTCCACACTGAACTACATCTCCAGTCTGTTTTTTTATTTTTATTTTGAGTCAAGGCCTTACTAAGTCGCTAAATTGCCCAGGCTGGGCAGAAACTTGCAGTCATGTCCCTCTGCCTCAGCCTTCCAGAGTGTTGGGATTACAGACCTGTGCTGCCGGGCCTGGCTACACTTTAAATGTTTAAAAAGTGTTTTACAAAAGTGTGAAAAAAATCCTCGTTCTGTTACTCTGCACATCACGTGGTTGGGAAGGTATCTTAGGGTCTGTGTTATCAGGAAGAAAACTACAGCTAGTCCACAATTCCATGTCCGCAACTGTGAAATCTCAAAGAGGACTAAGGAACTAGTTTCATGGATTTTGTCTTCAGGTGTATTCATCTGGCCTGAAGTAACAAGAGGCTCCCTGTGGTCTTTATCTCATTTAAAGCACTTTTTTTTGTTTGTGTTTTTGGAAGCTGGGCATGTGGCACATGCCTGTAATATTCTATAACTCTGGAGGCTGAGGCAGTATTGCTGTGAGTTTGTGGCCAGCCTGGGGCTACGTGGTGAGTTCAGGACCAGCCTGGACTACAGAGTGAGACCCTGTCTCCAAAAAAAGTACTTTGTTTTACTGTAGAAATACTGTTTTTTGATACTGTGATGCAGCTCAGACTGTGCTGTAGATGTCAGGTCTGAGAATCTGACTTGAAGGCTTTTGGAGGCAGAGGTGGAATTTGGACTCTGTTCAGTGTGTTTAGCGGGGAGTTAGGAAAAGGCTTTCTGGGGAAAGAAGGGTTATTAGTGCAGTCTTGACTCTGGGGCTCTCCTGTTCCCTCCCCCTGAACTTCTGGGCTTTAGTCAGTGAGGATTTATATCAGTTATCAGTAAACTGTTGTATATAGATTTTCTGCTTCTTTTCATTCTGCTTCCATATTTCTAACAAACTGTTATGTGGCATATGGTATTGTTTCTCAGGAGCAGTTGACAGTGTTTAGGCAAAGCTGTTCTGGTGGCAAGTGTTTGCAATTCTTACGTTTGTGGTAACAAACTGGTTTCTTGCATGGGACCATTAAGACCATTTCTGAGTGACACACATGTAATTACACCTACCTGAAGTTGAGGCAGAAGGATAGTGTGTTGTGGGCTAGCGTGGAAAACTTAGTGAGACTGTCTCAAGATGATTTTTTTTATGGTAATTGGGATTGAGCCTAAGGCTTTCACACCAAGCTATATCTTCAGCCCATTTTCATTCTTTGAGAAAGGATCTCACTAGGTCAAAATAAAATTATTAAACAGGCTGAGGGTGTAGGTTCTTGGTAAAGTACACCTTTGTTTGGTCCCCACTACTGTCAGAAAAACCGAAAGACTGTTTTTAGGTTCCCCTACCCAACTACTTATCCAGTAATTTGGAGGTTCTGCATCTGGTTTATTTTCATTTTTAGTTTTTACGTACTTTTTTATAATTAAAAGTACAGTTTTTTTGGGTTTTTTTTTTTTTGTTTGTTTGTTTGTTTTTAGAATACTTAAGAGTACTGTCTGAGTAATGTCTCAGGGCTGCTATGCTTGCAGGTAAACATGGATACCTTCTAGGAGTCTTCCCTCGGATGAGGTGACCGGCTTGCCCTGTTGTGGTCCGAGCACCACTCATTGGCTTTGGACAGGGCACACATGCCTAGAAGGGTAACAGCCCTTTCAGGCTGCCCAGTGGTGGGCTTAAGGTGATGTGGCACTAGAAGCAGAAAAATTTCCTTGAATTGAGTACAAATATCATTTTGAGGTATTGCTTTTTTTTTTTTGGTTAGCTTTTGTAGAAAGATTAAAAGGACATGAAGTGTTCTTTGGAAATGGCCGCCCTCTTGTCCTACAGGTGAGGGCTTTGCGGTTGGGACTTGACTTGAAAACTGCGACCTGCTAACGTCTTACCCAAGTCAGTTCAGACTCCTTACTGCTCGTACCAACACTTAACCATTCTCCATGTAACTAAAACAGTCGTAAGGCCCACAGATTCCCCAAAGGTTCCTATTCTGTTTGAGGGTTCTCTGGGCTTCGGTTTGCCCTTGAGCCCGTGTGCCCACTTGGTCTCGTGACTGAGCAGAGACTGCCCTTGTTTGTGTGGCCGCTGTTGCTCTCAGTTGGTGTGGCTCATCTCACAGGTGCTGCCTGAAGATGCTTGGCCTTTTCTGCCTTCCTTGTGGACGTAGATCTTCTGGTTTGTATTGAAGCAAATCACAAAGAAAGTTTATGAAAGTTTGAAGTCAAGAGGTGATTCTGATAACTCTTCGGAGCTTGCTAGACTAGATCTGCTTGCTGGCGGCAATGGTTGTAGGATGCTGGTAAAACATACCCCATGTCCTGCACTGTGGGACCTGGTTTGGCTTTACAGGTCTCTGAGACCCATGTAGTGCCACACTAGGGAAGCCCTGCAAAGCCTGCTGGCTTGAGTAAATGAAGTTTCTTGATTGGTTGGCTCCTTGAGCTGGACAAAACAACTTACCGGATGCCTTTTTGATTTTTTTTCCTTTAAATTAAAAATTGTTGGTGACTGATAGGATAGTTAGTAATGTTGATTTTAGTAGTGCTAGGAATTGAGCCCAGGGCCTTTGCAGTGAGCTGTATCCCTGTCCCATGTTTTATTTTTGTTCTGAGATAGGATCTTGCTAATTTGTCAAATTGGCCGAGCTGGGCTCGAAGTTGCAGCTGGGCTCTAACTTGCATTGCTTCTGTCGCAGCCTCGCAGACTGCTGGGGTTTCATGCTGTGGCGGCAGGCCCAGCTGATGTTGGTAATTTTTAAACCAAAAAGGCCATGAAGGGAGGGAGCCTTAGAAATGGCCGCCCTCTTGCTTCCAGGTGAGGGCTTTGCGGTTGGGACTTGACTTGAAACAGCCACCTGCTGCCATCTTACCTAAGTCAGTTCAGACTCCTTACTTTGTGGTAAGTCCTGGATTGATAGAATTCTTACCTGTCTCCCTGCTGTGCATGTAGAACACTTTTAGTGGGGTTCTGCTTTTGTTTTTGGTGGTATTGAAGATTGATTCCAGAATCTTCACACAGAGCTAAATCCCCAGCTCATTTTTTATTTTATTTTTTTAGATAAGATCTCACTAAGTAAGTAGCTAAGTTGCCCAGGGTGGGCTTGAACCTGTGATCTTCCTGTATTAGGAGTGCTGATACACCCAGAGTGCTGGGATTACAGGCCTGCACCTCCAGGCCTAGCAGTTTTTTTTTTTATGTTAAATTCTTTTAGCATCGTATTCTGTAGTATACACTGAAGAATTGTTTAACTTATTGTATGGATGAATTTTTGTAATCATTTCTTAGAGTACAGTGAGCACAGCCTGCAGCATATGTATTATTCTTTGCTGCCCACTGTTATTATGAATTGTAAGCTTTTGGTGTAGAAGAATTGTTAAGGGGTTGATGAACTTCACAAATTTCATGTGCCTCCAGCACCCCACCACCTACCTTCCCATTATATTTTTCTGGGTTGTGTGTTGAGTCGTCTGAGAATTCTGATGAGCTTAGGAGGAGAACTGAATAGTGGTAGCATTACTTAGCAGTGGTAGATCAAATTCCTGGGGCTCCCCAAGGACACCTAGAAGAAAGGAGGGTTACTTCTATATAGTTCCCTGACTTCACATTTCCACACAGTTCGTTTCCTTTTGCAGTAAAGCTTCAAACAGACTTAAAGTTCCTTTCGTGGTCTCCAGTGTAAGCTGTGGGAGCATCTAATAGCTACTTGTTAGTAGGTCAGTAGCCAGATGCTCTGCTTCTCTGTATTTCAGAGTCATAGGTAAAAGGGGTCTGCCATCTGCCTTGAAGCATGTAACTGTCTTAGAATCCGTCAGTCTGTGGTTACTTTCCAGAGCTTTCTTTTTATTGTTTTGATTTTTATAGAAATATTGAGAGAATTAATTTTTATTTCAGAGAGTAGAATGAACTTAGCTTGCAATTGCATCAAGCTCATGGGAGGGTCACAGGCCTGTCCCTCCACTCGCCTGGAATACTGATTCTCAGTTAGCACTGCCATCCCCTCTCTGAGAAAGCAGACTGCTTACCTTACCTACTCTGAGCCTCTTGGATTCTGAAGCAAGACACTTTCATTGTGGTGTTGATTTTAGCTATATATTTTAGGCTTAATGCATGGTGTATTACTTTTATTTTTACTTTTAATTTTTTTTTTTTTGTACTAGTTTTGGACCAATCGAGTACAAAGGCCCCTTGAGTGCTGTTTACATTGAGAAGTTTGTCCGCCGGGTGATGAAACCACTTCTCTACATCCCATCCGAATCAGAATTACTAGATTTCCTCTCAGACTATGAGGTACCTGTCTTTCATGTCTCCTCTGTTACTAAGGCCTTTTACTGGGTGGTGCTGGATTGTTTGAATTAAAGGGCTTTTAAATTTTATTTAATTTTCTGAATTACAACAATTTTTTAAAAATCATGTTACAGATAACTCGGAATTAAATGTATTTTGAGATACCAATACTAAGGATCTGAGGTTTGGCCTAGTGAGTTTCGAGAGAGTAGAATACTGCCACAATCTGGTCAGTGTTTTGTTTGGAAATGTTCAGTGGACTTTCACCTTGCCTCATAGCTAATTTAAGAGTATGTGAGAAAACTGGGCTTGGTGGCACGAGCCTGTAATTCCAACACTTAGGAAGCTGAGGCAGGAGGATTGCTGTGAGTTTGTGGCCAGCTTGGGGCTATATGCACTCATAGAGGACCAGCCTGGACTGGAGGGTGAGACCCTGTACTCCCCAAAAGAGTATATGAAAAATAACTTTTATATTTTATAATGTACTAACTTAGAGTTTATAGCCACCAGCCTCTAAGAGAGCAATTCAGTGTTTTGCAGTACTGCACTGTCAGATACCTCCTGACTTTTGTTGTAGTCTCGCTTCTTTTAAGGGTGGAAATTTGTTTTTATATTATTAAGTATGTAAGTGTTCTATTTTATTATTTGTGCATTTCAAGATCCGTTTACACAAAAATTTTTAAGTTTGCTGACATAGTGCCTCTTTTCCCCTTTGCTACCTTTAACCCTTGATAAATTATTTTGTAAGACCATAATGCATGTTCAGAGAAGCTTGTTGATAGGCCAGGATTGAGCTTTCTAAAATAAGTGAAAAATAAATGAAAATTGTTCATCAGAAACATTCACTGGGGCCCATGGAAGGTGCTGCTTGGGAACACTAAGTAAGAAGGGTGCTGACGTGCAGCTGATGCGCAGTGCAGATGGGAACCATGCAGACATACACCGCACCAGCTAGAGGCGGAGAATTGTGCGTGGGTGGAATTTCACCACTTATACTGTGGATATTTCATATAGATTGGTGTGAATTTAAAAAAATCATTTATAGCTTTTTTTTCTTCCCTTTTAGGAACCTTATTTATGTGTTTTTAGCAGATTACAAACATTGTTAACATCTAGTTACTCAGCTTATAGATCTGAGATGTGCTTTAGAGTGAATGTTCCTTAATTTTATGTGGATAAAGGATGGGCTTCTGTGACCTCTCAGGCTTGTCTTCATTTTCACTGGGCAAGCTGAGGAAAAGCATAACACAGGAGGCAGGGCACCTGGGCCCTTCTCCTTTGGCAGAATTAACTGGCTCTGTGGTTTTGGGCAAGTTATTCATCTCCTGGATGTCAAGGATGGAGCCAGGGTTTTGATAAGATTTCTTTTAAATTTTTTAATGTTAGGATCAGTGAGTTTTCTGAAGGATATGCATTAGGTGACAGTGTCATGTAGCTAGTACAGCAAAACAGTGAAAATCCAGGAGTCAGACAAGGGTTTCAGCTCTGCTCTCATTGACCAGCTGCATACTTTGATCATGTTACTTAACCTGGGCGAGAGAGAATGTCTACATGCACGCCCATGTACACACACACACACGCATGCACGCGCGCGCGTCCAGCTGGTGACTGAACCCAGAGCCTTATGTATGCTAGGTAAGCCCGCTGCATTTCCAGCTCTTACTTACCCTTGTTAAGCCTTTGTTCCCTTCTCTGTAAAACAGAAGTAGACCAGGTAAGACATAGAAAATGCCTACAATTTAGTCCAGTTCAGTGGTAATGCATCAGTATATATAGTATCAGAAAAATGTCTGTATATTTAGGATTATTCAGAGGAGTTTAAATGTGATAATTTATGTGATACTTACTAGAATGCCTTTGTGTTTTATTAAACTTTGTTTTATAATTAAGATGATAAAAAATAATCTCCCAGACCCTACATGCCATCCTTCAGTTATGTCCATTGGGTCATCTCTTGAGTACTTTGCCCAGTTTTAATTGCAACCTCTGTTTTTATTGTCTTACTGATTCATAGTGGTGGAATGGAAACAGTGACCTTGTGCATGGTTGTTTTTTTTTCCCTTTAAATTTTCACTCAGGCTCTTCTAAAAAGAAAAGAGAAATGAGAGGAGCTCAGTAAGCCACAGCAACAGGCACGTGCTAACTGTCCCTAAGAGGTGGGGCAGACTAACATCACTTAGTGTAATAGGGAGGCAGCCAAGTGAGGACTTAATTGTTTCTAGCCCTGTCAGTTTGTGTCCAGAGAGCTCTGAGCCTGTTTTTCTCCTGGGGTTCATAGGAGAGGTCATGTTATAGGGGAAAAGGACTCCACCAAGTTCTAGAGGCCTGGCCTTCAGACCTAATCCCAGCTAGTCTAAGGTCTGTGCTTCTCCTAGATTTGTTACCTAAAAAAGGAAGTTGGTTTAGATGATCCCTCTTAATCGTTTTGGATTCCATGGCTTGTAGAGGGTGGAAAGAGGCAGACCAGTTCATGGATTCTGGTTGGGAAAGTATGGTTTTGAGATGGAGCCTTCTTGTGTTACCCAGGCTGGCCCTGACCTTCTGGGTTTAAGTGATCCTCCTGCCTCAGCTTCTCAGAACACCTAGGACTACAGATGCGTACCACTGCACCCTGCTGGAGAGTATTTTTGAGGCATGCCGTTACAGTCAAGATCAGAACTTTCTAATCCTTTGTAATTTCTTGCTACAGTGTTCTGGTGTCCTCTAGTTACATCTGTAGGGGAGAGGCAAGCACACATTTGTGACAGAGCAGCAAGGCTGGGTCCTTATCTTCACAGCCTTTCGTCCTTTAAATCTGCCTTCCTGTAGTACTTCCAAAGATCATGGTCCACGTATTGATAGGGAGGTCACATGAGACCCACTGGTGTGCTCATGGCATTACTCATGGTTGGGTTTTGACGGCCCACTTAATTAGGAAGAAGTACAGGACTAGGGGTGTTGCTCAGCGGTTAGAGTGCTTGCCTAGCAATCACAAGGCCCTGGGTTCAATTCCCCAGTACCACACAAGCTGGGTGCCATGGGACACGCGTGTAATTCCAGCACTCAGGAGGCTCAGCAGGAGGACTGCTGTGTGTTTGAGGCCTGCCTGGGCTACATAGCTTGGGACCAGCCTAGACTGCAGTGAGAACCTGTCATAAGGAAAGGAAGAAATAAAGGAAGAAAGGAAGGAAGGTCCGTTGATCCGACACACAGACAATGATTAGACTATTTTTAAGACAGGAACCAGCCAGGTGCAGTGGCGCATGCCTGTAATCCTAGATATTCAGAAGAGAATGACAAATTTGAGGCCAGCCTAGGCAGCTTAGATCCTATCTCAAAGTAAAATTTAGAGGGGCTGGAAGAATGGCATCACAGTTGAAGCACTTGCCTTGCAAGTTCAGGGCCCTGAGTTTAGTTCCCCAGTACCCCATAAAGCTGGGCATGGTGACCCACACCTGTAATCCCAGCAACCAGGCGGCTGGGGCAGGTGGATTGTCCTGAGTTCAAGGCCAGCCTGGGCTACAGAGCGAGACCCTCTCTCAAAAAAAAAAAGGAAAGAAAAAGAAAAAAGAAAAGGAGGTGATGATAAAACTCAGCATTCTGAAATCAGTCCCCATTTTATTTTACCCCCTTAACCCTGAAACTCTTTTTTTTTTTTTTTTTTTTTTTTGAGACAGGGTCTCACTCTGTGGTCCAGGCTGGTCCTGAATTCACTTCAGAGCCCAGGCTGGCCTTGGACTCACGACAATCCTCCTGTCTCAGCCTCCCGAGTGCTGGGATTACAGGTGTGTGCCACCACGCCCAGCGTATGTGGTGCTGGGGAATAAAACTCGGGTACTTTAAAGGGCTTGGCTTAGTGCTTCCTCAAGCACTTTACCTGCTGAGCCATTCCTCCAGCCAACCCAGAAACTCTTGAAAAAACAGAAGCCAAAAGAATGCTGCTAACATGGAAGCCCATTTATCCATTCATTCATTCATTCATTCATTCAGTTTGTTTATTTTTGAGGCAGGGTCAAGGCTGGTCTTAAATGCATTATGTAAACCTCCCTGGCCTCATACTAACAGCAGTCCTCCTGCCTCAGCCTCCTGAGTGCTAAGACTGCAGGCTTTAAAGTTGTTTGCTTCCTCCCAAAAGCTATGAGTAGCTTTGTTGTGCTTGTGTTCATCTTTTGCTGGGCTGTTCACTGAGTTGAAATGGCCTGGTTATCAAGAGATGATATTTGATTACCTGGGAGAGAACTAGGGGTCAAGCCCAGTCGCGCACTTTTGGAACCATTTATCTTATGAAACATGCCAAATAGTACTGCCCAGGAAGAAGCTGTGTCAGTTACATGCACACGCATTGTCGGGTGATATAAAGATGAGATGCCAGATCTGAAAGTGAATGGTTCTGATGGTGAACACACCAGAAAATTATGGAAATTTTTGGACACCCTGCTGTAGTATGCTTTCAGAGTTTGTGCTGCATTGAGGTTTCTCACCGTGGCACTGTTGATAGCTGAGATTAGACAATTCTGTTTCGGGGAGTATGTTGTGTGACTTTGCAGGGTATTTACCCTCATCTCTGGCATCCGCAAACCAGATGCCAGTAATATTGCCTTCTCCCCTGGTCACGACAACCAGAAATATCTCCAGACATTGCCACAGGTGTCACCACGGCAGAATTGCTTCTATCAAGGGTCACTACACTAAATGCTAGAGCTTCCTTGATGAAGCCTTATGGTGCGATGTCACAGGTGGTGATGCAAACACCTGCTTTTTCTTGTGGCACACAGAAAGCCACAGTCTGATGGTTGAAAGTGTATCGCAGTTGGGAGACAATGAAAATTAAACAGCGCCTTGGTTAGAGAATTCGGGAATGTTATCTGTAAAGGACCAGATCCGGGAGTGAGTTAGATTGTCATCAGTGAAGCTGACCCTAATACTCATATTTTTACTCTGCTGTTTTCTCAAAAGACAAAATTATACATATAGAGTGTGTGTGTGTGTGTGTGTGTGTGTGTGTGTGTGTGTGTGTAGTATAGGTATGAGCTTGCTAATTTAATAAATCTTGCCGGTAATATGGTGAAGAGGTGAATCTCCTGTTTTATGTTTAATATCAAGGGTGCCTAAATTCAGGTACTTCACAAGTAGGTTGAAATGTGTAGTGTTTCTGTAGCATTTCTCAGGTTTGTCACAGCGGCAAAGATGGTGCTTTGCATGGCTTACTTCCTATTTTATTTTTTTGAGATGGCATCTCACTCTGTAGCCCAAGAATCTCACTCTTGAACTCACTAGGTAGCCCAAGCTTGCCTGGAACTCACAGCAATCCTCCAGTCTCTTCCTCCCAAGTGCTAGGATATAGAGAGGCACCACCATACCACATTTATATGGTCTGAGGAATGGAACCCAGGACCTTGCGCTAGGCCACTGAGCTATGCCCAGTCTCATGATTTATAGCTGTAGATATATTTTTGACACCTTGTAGGAATGTATTTGGTAATTTTCTGTCCATATTTAAAAATAAATTTCTCTTTCATGTGATTTGTAAGTACACAATATACTCAAGTATATTGTAAACATTGTGCATCGCATATGTATTAATAAAAAGGGAAAATTATAAATTTCTCTAATCCAGATCCTTAAAAGCAGCCTAAGCCATCATAAAATTGTACATTCATTGCTTGGGAAGCAAGGGTAATAGCCTGAAATAAGCATTTTTCTCTGTGGATATAAACTTAACTGGTATTCTGTCATTATCAAAAAGAATGCTCTGTATCTCTGGGAGAGGGATGTGGGTGAGATCCGAGTATCTCACACGTTCCAGCCACATATATTGTGCTAGCCACCGCCCAGCTCCAGAACGGTTGCTCTAATTGTATGTTCTTTCCAGTTTTTAAGAACCTTGCAGGTGAATCCATTCAAAACCTTCTCTGCCCCTTCCCCCCAGTACTGTGAATTGAATCCAGGGCCACTGTACACTGAGCTACAGCCCCTCCCTTGTGAGACAGGATCTCTCGCTCAGGTGCACAGGCTGGCCTTGAACTTGCTGTCCTGCGTCAGCCTCCCAGAGCCCTAGGATGATAAGCCTGTGCCACTTGCCCAGCTGGAAAATGTTTTATTTGACTTAGATATTTCAGACCTACTCAAGTCAGGTTGCTAATCATTAATAGCAGTTTTGTGCTTATAAGATAGGACTAGGAACCCAGATGCAGTGTCTGTAAAAACAGTTTGCCTTTAACTTTAACTTAAATGCCACAGAAAGACATTAGAAGGTGAAAATCAAAAGAGCTTAACTGTAAATTCTGACTTGCTTTTGTCCCATTGACAAGGGAATCCTGAGGAAGCTTGCATTGATGAGTGCCTTTCAGATCTAGGTTGCTTTAATTCCTGCTCTGCCCAGGAGCCAAGTGAGTCCCTGGAATTTAAAGATCATCTGAACAGATTAAGAGGCCAAAGTGCACTGAGGTATGATCAGCAGTTATGGGATCTGGATGGTAGCCCAGGTCTTCTGGCTCCCGGATCCTGGTTTTATTTTTATTTTTATTTTTACTTTTTGAAACAGAATCTTGCTCTGTAATCCAGGCTGGTCCTGAACTCACTGTGTAGTCCAGGTTGGTGTCAAGCTCAGGCAGTCATCCTGCCTCGGCCTCCTGAATGCTGGGATTACAGGTGTTTACTGCCACAGCTGGTTTATGTTGTGCTAAGGAATAGAAATCAGGGCATTGAGCTTGCTAGGTAAGTGCTTTACTGCTGAGCTGTTGCAGCCCCTCCGATTCTTTCCTGAGCCTATGTGTCTTGCTAAAAGTAATGTTTAAGGTCCCTGAGGTAAAATGTCACTGTGATCTACCTAAACTCTAGATCCTAGAGGATACACACTTATGGAAGCCAGGCATTGTCTCACGTGTGTAATCCAGCTCTTGGCAGGCTAAGGTTGGAGGCCAGGGTAGGCTACATTGTGAGTTAGACACTAGCCTGGGTGCCTTAGTGAGATTCTGGCTCAAAAAGCCAAAAAATTTTTTTCAAGTATTTACTTATTTCATGTCATGTTTAATAGACTGTTTTGGCTTCGAAATTTGACTGAATTTTTTTTTCTTTATGAGTGGCTCTACCAAGAATAGGACTGTGGATTTTTCTTTCTTTTTCTTTTAGACAGGGTCTCACTCTGTAGCCCAGGCTGGTCCTGAACTCACTGTGGAGCCCAGGCTGGCCTCCGACTCACGGTAATCCTCCTGTCTCAGCCTCCCAAGTGCTGAAATTACAGGTGTGCACCAAAAAGCCCTATGTAGTGCTGGGAAATCAAACTCTGGTACTTAGCACTTTCTAGCAAGTGCTTTAACCACTGAGCCATTCCTCCAGCCTGTTAAAGCAGCAGTACTGTTTCCTGTCATTGAGTCATTCACATTTATTCTGTGAACCTGGAATGATCTGGTATAATAATCATAATATTGAGATGGAGTAGAGGCTAGAATTTTCTTCTCAGCTAAGTACTGAAGTGGTAGTTGCTGTATAAACCATGAATGTGGCTAAGACCTTAAGTAAACTTGCCGGGGAATACCACAAAAAGGTCTAGCTTTAGGTCATCTTGTTTTTATGTTATGTTAGTGTTACTTTATATTATTTTAGCTTGTGTTATTTTATTTTATACTGTGTTCATGTTCCCAGGCCTGGAGCCCAGGGCCTCACGTGGTAGGCAGGCACGCAGTCATGTGTTGCCAACTGTGTCGGATGGAGGTCTGCTTCCTATCGTTCCTCCACCTGCAGGCTTGCTGCTCCTTGAGAATTCTCCCTGCCTGTTTCAGACATACACAGGAAGGTGTCGGTTATTAGTGGACAGACAGAACCAGGGTCATTTTTATTTTGGTCGACATTAAGGTGGTTGGAAAGAGAGTAGGACTGTGTAATGGCAAGGTAGTTTTCAAAGCTGCTAGTTTTATAACTCTCCTGATTTAAATTTTGTAAAAAGGTGTTACTAATCTTAGATATGTCAGTGATGCTTTCCTTTTTATTTTTGTTGTACTGGGTGTTGAACCCAGGGCCTTGTTACTACTCGGAAAGTGCTCCACCACTGAGCTAAGTCCCCCTTTTATTTATTAAGGCACATGACAGGATCAACTGATTTATACTTTACATTGTACCACCAAATGCCAATAGCAATATTTAGTTTTGGAGACAGTGTCTGACTCTACTCCAGGCTGGTCCTGACCTTGGTATGTAGCTCCGACTATTCTTGAACTTCTTTTTTCTATACAACTATTTGTGTTTTAATTTTTAAAATTTATGTGTCACTTCCCTTTGCTGTTCCCACCCTTGTCTCCCCCATCTTCCTTTTCCACATCATTCATCTTTTTACTGTCTTCCATATTGCTTTCATTTTTTATGGTTTGGTTCTCTTGTATTAGAGACACCATGCAATAGTTAACTTTCTGAGTCTGATTTATATCACTGTGCATATAATTCCTTGAACTCTTGGCAATCCTCCTGCCTCAGCCTCCCCAAGTGCTGGGATCACAAGCAAGTGTGTGTCATTTTGCCCAGTTTATATGTGCTGGGTATTTGAATTCAGGGTCTTCCACTCGCTAGGCAAGTTCTTTACCCACAGATCTATGCCCCCAGCCCTATTTACAACATTCATCTTGTATCTGTAGCCAAAATATTTTCCACGTCTTTGTGAATTTTAAAGAACAGTTGTGTAGCATGCATCCATTCATTTATTCTTAGTACTTAGGTAAAAGCAAATGGCTTTAAACTTAAGTGGGATGGAAAAAGAGTGGAAGATCTTTTGGGGAAGAGTTTGGGAGGGTTAAGTAAATCACTGGGTGAGAAAAATCTAAGCATTTTGGAGAAAAATCGGAACTGCCAAGCACCCAGTGTTGTCCTACTCCTTGTAAGTAAGATTCTGATTGCCAACAAGGAGGCACCGTTTCTGTCAGTTCATAGTTTCGTGGCACTGGAAATCGAACAGTTTTACACTTTCTAGATGAAAGCCATTATTAATGCGGAAACATTTCATGTGTCATTGAGTGAAGCACACCAGAGGAGCTGTGCTGTGACCACTAGAGGGTGTCTGTACCCTCTGCTGACATTGACACCGTGCTACAAGTGGTGCTTCTGACGCAGGATGTTTGTGTTCATGCGAGCCTGCGAGCCTCATGGAAATAGCCGATGCTCAGCCTCCGGACTAAATACACTATACGTATGAGGAAAGGCATGGAATTAAAAATAGAAACTGAGTGAAGTGATAATCTGGCCTGTTATTTATTTATTATTTATTTATTTTGCCAAATTGTCAGCTTGACAGAGGAGCTTTGTCTGATTCATCTTCATCTTCTTTTCCCCTTTCATTTATTAATAAATGCTTATTGCTTGTCTGCTCATGCCAGGAGCTGTCAGAGCTAGAAGAAGAGCTGTGAGCAACAGAGTCTGACCTCAGGGAGTTACACGTGCAAATAGGTAACATACAGAAACCACATTTCCTTCAGTCTGGGAAGGAACCTAGGGTCTCACCGTGCCCGCCTAACACTGCTCACGAGCTTCTTCCCTGGACCTGCAGACAGGGTGCGAGGCTGGGTAGTACCCTTTCAGTGTTTGCGTCTGCCTGAAACTTCAGTGTGACCCTGTTTCAGAATTCGGAAATAGTCTTTGTCGATGTAGTGTACTGAGGGAGGAGGTGAGGTCACGCAGGTGTGTCCTGTGTCCTGATGGTACTGTTGATTGGTTGGATGAGCGGAGGAAAGAGAAATCCTGGCAGACAGGCTCTCACGGGAAGCTGTTTAGCATCTGGGAGTGGACTGCTCCAGGCAGCACCATGGCACATGTCAGGATGAAGACCGCCGTGTATCATGGGGCTTGAAACTAGACACAGGGTCCCAGGGTTAGGCTGGCATGGGCATGCGGCCTGCTCATCAATGAGAGACTTCCAGAGGCTCCAACTGCAGGCCAGAGTCATGTGCACGAAGCCAGCTTCGTGTATAGTTCAGCAAAGGCTGGCAGCTAGAAAGGTCTGTGGGCACAGATTTGTGTGTTTCCCACACTTGCCCCTCCCCCCTTTTCTTTTTAGATCTAAGCAAGAACTGTGAAAGAGGAGCTCATGTGTGATAATTTCTTGAATAACTTCAGAGACTCTGGACTGTTGGGGCAAGAGCTGCAGACTGTGTTGTACCTGCAGTGTAACCAACGGCTGGCTTGGCAGCTTTTAAATAATAGTTCGGAATAGAAGTAACAACTATCATTATACTTGATTTCCTTTTATTATTTTGAAGTATTAATTTTAGGTTATCTTTTTAATGCATGCTCGTTTTCAAAATTTAGTACAGACTTACAATATTGTATCTGTTACCTATTGCTTAAGATATACTTAGCCTGTTTCTTTCTTTCTTTCTTCCTTTTCTTCTTTCTTTCTTTTTTTTTTTTTTTTTTTTTTTTTTTTTTTTTTTTTTTTTTTTTTTTTTTTTTTTTTTTTTTTTTTTTTTTTTTTTTTTTTTTTTGAGACAAGGCCTTGCTCTGTGGTCTCGGCTGGTCCTGAACTCACTATGGAGCCCATGCTAGCCTTGGACTCAAGGCAGTCCTGTCCCAGCCACCGGAATGCTGGGATTACAGACGTGTGCCACCCTTCCTGGCTTATGGTGGTGCTAAGGAATTGAACTTCGGTACTTAGCGCTTGACTTAGCACTTGCTAGGCCGAGCCATTCTTCCAGCCCGTTTCTTGTTTTAGATAGCTAGTATTTTACAGTTTGTGCAACCTTTAGTCATCTCGTGTAGTTACTATGTCTTAGGCTCTTCTTTTCTTTGACCATGAAAATGAAAATGATTTTGTTTGTTTTGCATGGAGTTTCTTTGGTCATACTACTTGAGCCATCAGTTCCTTTGAAGATAAAGGCTCCATCTTATGGGCTGAGTCAGCTATAGCAGTGATGGCGTTAGCGACAGGCCTTCATACCTAGGGACACCTGTGAGTGGTACAGCTGTCACTCACATTTAAAAGGTTAATTTGTATTTCCTTGTAGACTCAGAATTGATATTCATGTTCTGTTCACTAATTGTGCACATGTGCATCTGTGTCCATGCATGCGTACATAATTGCCTACATGCATGTAGGTACAGATGCATTCCTGGGGCCGCATACCTTATTCTGTGAAACTGCCTAAGACAGTGTGATGTGGCTAAAAGAGTAAAAATCACATTATTTACTTTCTAGCTTCGGGACATTAATACTAGAATTAATTTATTAGTTTTGGTTTAGGAGTTTGGTCAGAGTTTGAAGAAAGCCAAATGAGTCATTTCTTTCAGTTAGTTTCCATTTTTCTTGTCTAATATCCAGTATTAACTAAGTGACTAGAATTTCTAGAGATTTTTAACTTCTTTTGTTCTTGGTAGGAAAGATTATTAAGCTGTCATAATAGTTGGAAACCCTAAGAATACAAATACTATATAAAATTACTTTAGTCACTTGTAATTTGGCTTGTTGACAGTGTTTTGAAAGAGGAATGCAGGGCTGGAGGAATGGCTCAACAGTTAAAGCACTTACTTGAAAATTTGTCAAGATATTAGATTTCTGCTTTTATTGTAGTCAAATCAGCCTCCACAGTTGCTAAGTGAAAGCCTTGTGCTGATGACTTAAGGGCTGGAAAGGACTCTTCGTGGTTGCCTGTGACTTGGTCTTTTTGGCTCACTGGCCACCGTGGGCCCATGGAGCCCTGGTACCACATGCCCACTGGGAAGGGAGGCTTCCCTTCCATCGGTTTTCCTGAGGTTATGCATCCACGCCTAGCGCCGGGGCTTGGGCTGAGGTCTTCTGACTGCAGGCCCAGCACTCTTTCCTCAGGGACAGCTCTTCTCAAACAGATGGGTTATTAGAGAGCAAAACTGGGCAGGAGGAGGGAGGGCCCCAGGGCCTCCAGAGAGGGAGGGAAGTACTGTGAGTAGCACAGCAGAATGGACAGGCGGGGACAGCGAATTGACTTGGCAGACGCCAGGGCCTTTGGCTGCGAAGCACAGAGAAGTGAACGAGCAGGTGGAGATCAGCGTGTGAGGGTAGTGGAGCGAGACCAAGAGCTGGCCTTCTGCAGCCTGCCCTGACCTGACCGGAGAGGGCCTGCCTGTGGGAGGGAGTGCTGCTGGATTCAAACCCCTGATCCCAAGTGAGGCCAGCGGGTGTAGGCTGATGCCCAGGCAAGTGAGAACGCACACTTGAAGTGCTTGAGCAGGAGCAAGCAAAGAGGTTACATAAAATTGTTGTCATGGCCGCCTGGGTGCTTCAGCCAGAGCGTCGGAGTTCCGGGGAAGCATCACAGCAGGAGCTTTGGCGCCCTGGGCTCAGACGGAGAGGACCTACGTAGGGAGGGAGAAGTAAACGTCAGCGTCGGCACCCCTGGGTGCTGTCCTGTGGAGCCCACTGCCTGTCTGTCCCTTCCTTTGGTGCTGCCTAAAGGATGTTCAACCCCAGCTTACAACTTTGCTCAGTGGTTAGGCTTGAAAATGAAATGCAGCCAAGTGTGCAAATTGTCGAACTATAGTATCATGTCTGTCTTGTGTATTTAAAATTATTGCCTGACCCCGAGGGCTCGGGAACCTGACTCTACTTCTGTTGCGCAGCCTGGCGTGCTCGGGTACTTCGAGTTCCGCGGCACCCCCCCGCCCCCCGGCTATCTGACCTTCTTCACCTCGGCGTTGCACTCCCTGAAGAAAGGTAAGACACTTCAACAGAAGTGTGTCTGTCTCGTCCACCTTATCTTATGTGCTAGTACCGGGAAGTTACTGTCCGGCATATGTGGTGTAATTTGCAAGATTCCTTACTAAGATCTACTGCTATATATTTTATACTTTAGAATTTATGTATTTTTAGTGTGCAGTGAAAAGTTTTGGTGAGAGCTTCTGTAGATACCTAATCTTGTCGGTTGGGCTGGCCTTACCTTAGTGAACACACACCCTTCGAGGAGTATTCACGTTGCATTACAGCACGCGCCCGCTGCCAGTCCCGCTCTTGTCAAGTGCGTGTGTCACCTGCTTGGACCACGTATTTCTTGGAGTCCGCTGGTTCACAGTCAAAGCCATGTCCTGCTCGTTTTCCCAGGTCGCTGTTTTTTCCTGGTCATGACTCCAGGGCCTGTCTGCCTCTGTTGGATACACCCACCACCTCTCCTGTCTCCATCCTTTCGTTACCACTCTGGTCCAGCCTCTTTGCCCTTGCCCCTCCTTCCTGCCGCCGCACCTGGGTGTGTGCTGGCCCTGCGTGGGAGCTCCCCCGCCCCCCCCTTGAACCCTTCATGCTTCAGGGTCTGGCTCAGCAGCCGCCGTTATGGTTGAGTAACTCAGTCTGAATGGAGCACTCCATTTTTTCTCTCATAGTGGGTAGCAGTTTACTGTGTGTCATTAGAAGATGATCAGTTTATAATGTTGGTCTTCTTTCCCAGACTGTTAAGTTCCAGAGGGCAAGGGGCCATGTGTCTCCCGTGCCTCTCTCTAGTGTCTGGCACGTAGCAGGGGCTCAATCAGTATCTGCCAAGTGAGTCGTCAGATTGATAGCCATCTCATCTCACTCCAGTAAAACAACCAAAAATAGGCAACCACTGGGCATGATGCTATAGGCCTGTAATCCCAGCTGCTCAGGAGGCTGAGGCAGGAGGGTCACAGGTTCAAGCTTAGTCTGGGCAACTTAGTGAGACAATATCAAAATGAGAAGGGATTGGGCATGCAGCTCGGTGGTAGAGCACCCTGTTGTTTGATTCCCAGCACCACCCAAAGAAACCCAAATAAAAAGCCTCTGGTTTGTTGATTTTGTTTTGTTTTGTTTTTAAATAGCAGTATATTCTTAATGTATCATACAGTTATGTGACTGGCCCTTTTAAGGTTTACATTGCGTTAGGGTTTCACTTGTAGAGAATTTTCCTGTGCTCACATTTTTTGACTGGGAGATGTTAGGAGGAAAGTAACCCCTCGTTTGAGTGTGTCTTTTGTCTGCTTGAAAAACTGAGCTACACGCCTTTAAGTGCCTGCGAAGACTCATTAGTGAATCCAAGTGTGAACTTTACTAGCAACCTCAATGAGCTACTGGCGAACACTGCCAACTTCAATAAGCTTAAGCAGACATTCAGAGCCCTTCAAGGGAAAGGAAGTAAAGCTCTTCAAAGAAGACCTTAATTTAAGATTATATAGAAAAGGATAAACTAGAGTAATTCACTAGGATGATGGTGGCACCCAGGGCTGCTGAACTGGAAGGAGATCTTTTGAGATCATGGAAGGATGTTTTATTTGGTCTTATATGCTGCTATCCCATGTTAGAAATAAATCACTTATCTTAAACGAGTTTTTCACTCAGAAGTTTCTACAGTGGAAAACCTTTCCAAATACAAGATGGTAACATTTCCCCCTTCTTTCTCTAAACAAAGGGAGGCAGGAGAAGGACAAGTGAAATAGGAATAAGATAGGGTCAGGACTGATGAATGCTAGAAATTACTCCAGTGGAGGGTAGTTGTGTGTACCTGTGGTCCTAGACACCCAGGAGGCCAAGAGAGTAGGGTTGCTTGAGCCCACTAGAGGTTTGAGATGAACCTGGGCGGCACACTGAGACCCTGTCACAAAGCAAAAGGCTGAGGATGTTAGTTACCTAGCTCAGTGGTAGCAGGCTCACCTTGCCTGGGCCAGGCCTGGGTTCCCTGCCCAGCACCAAAACAGGAAAAAAAAAAAAAAAAAAAAAAAGAAAGAAAAAACCCTAGAAATACGAAATGAGTCTCCTTAGTCAAGTCACTGATTTTGAGAAATGTGTGTATGAAAGTTCTTCTCATAATAAGTGTGGTCTGATTTAGCTTTTCTGTATTTGTTTTCTATCCTATGATTCTAGCTGGGCCTTGTGAAATCCTGTGGCATATGCAAGTTTATAGGAGCTGAGATTCCATCTGACTAACCCTTACATCCTTACCCACCCCCTCACCGTGTGTGTGTGTGTGTGTGTGTGTTTGTGTGTGTGTGTGTGTGTGTGTGTGTGTGTGTGTGTCTGTGTGTGTGTTTCTTAGAAGAAAAATACACAGTTGAAATGAAGGTTTTCCCTAATACCTGCAGCAGCAGGGAGATTACCTAAAATAAACTTGCCTTGAGTGTCTGGATTTCTTCTCCCCTTTGGTTTCTCTTACACTGAAGTCAAACAGTATTTTCCTTATTATTAATAACAGATGTGCAGAAAGAGAAACAACATGCACACTTTTTAATGGTACATTTTCAAATGTAAATTCTAGGACAAAGTTCTGTTTAAATTGTATGCACAAACTAAGGCTTGAGAAACATTTGACACACTTAACGTTTGCTTACAGAGAGCTGGCAGCTGAGCTGAAGTGTTTAGACTGTCGAGGTGGAAAGCAGAGACCCCAGTTCAAATGTGCACATCTTCTTATTGCCTTAATGATTTTATTTTAATTAATTAATTAATTTTTGGCGCTTGGGATAGAGCCCAGAGCCTGTGCTTGCTAGGGCAGCACTCTGTCACTTAGATATACCCCCAGCTTGCTTTAATGACTTGACTTTATTTTACTTTATGTTTTGAAGGAGGGTGCTGGGGAACCAAACACAGGGCCCTGTGTTTGCCTGGCAAGTGCATTAACCGCTGTGCCTTTCCTAGAGCCCACTGTAATGACTTTTTAAAATGGTCTTAGAAGTAACCAGACAACACTGAGTTCTGCATTCATGTCTTGAAGCTAGTTGGCTGTTGGTCCACAAGCAGTGGTGGGCATGCCGAGTGTGAAGGTCAGGGCCGGCACTGTGCCGAGAGGGGCTCGTCCCTGCCCGTAGGAGCGCGGGCCATGGCGTCTCACCACTCCATGAGGGCCATACGTCTGTTGTTTGATTTCTTTATGTGTGATTGATGTACTACCATAGAGCAGACTAGGGAAAGCTCCTTTACCTTCTCAGCTCTGAGACACCGGTTGCTTGCTTGCTTGGGTGTTTTAACTATTTCCTGCTGTCTCCGTTACCCGTGGGTCTCTTGGCGGTAGTGCTGCTGTCCATGGGATGTGGGCAAGAACCCTTGGTTACATTCTGGCTATTTCCCAGCATTTTTACTTCTTCCTTTTTTATTTTTTATTTTTTTGAGACTACGGGTATGCGCCACCACGCCCAGGTTTATGAGGTGCTGGGGAATCGAGCTCCGCTGCACCATTCCTCTAGCCCTTTATTTATTTTTTTAATGTAGCAGTTTTCTGTTTCTGTGTAATGCTCTGGTTTTTTTTTTTTTTTTAATCTGATGAGTAATTTACTTCTTTTGAGTACTTTATGCTGCCTGGCTTCACTTTGGCTTAAAACACAGAGCGAGTTGTTTTCCCGTTTCTCACTGACCAGGGAGCTGCATGTGTAGTGTGATGCCTCCTGGTCTGGCGCCTGGCCATCTCCTGCCACTCAGGATGCCCTGCTTTGTGCTGTCGGGTTCATTTCTGTGTCTCTCCTGGTCCAGGCATCCATTTTTACAGGAGTGACGGTGATGAAATCTCTTGCTCTGCAAGCTCTTACTGCGTGGTAGAGTGTTGGCTCTGCTTCTTGTAGTTCTTAAGTTTTGTGGAATGTTCTTTTATAGCCGTCCATACCTTCGCTGGATTTTGGTTGGAATTATAGTAAATGTATTAACTACTTGAAGATCATTGACGTGATTGTAATATTTTCCTTCCATGTCCAGGATCACAGCATGATTATCCATTTATTTAAAGCTTCCTTTTAAATTTTCATAGGAGGTCTTATGGGTCTCTTGGTAGCATTGAACCCTTTCAGAGTGCTAACTGAGTAACTTCTCTGGTGGCCTCTGTGTGTTGAGAGCCTGAAGGAATCCAGCTCTCATGTGCTCCGCTGTTCCCAGCCTTTCCCTTTAGGACTGTTGAATGTTGACAAGCAGCCTTCAATATTTTTTTGCCTTAAGAATATGATAGAGTGCTCATATTTTTAGGTGGCTTGCCTGGCCTTTTTTCTTTTTTCAATCTTTTATTTTATTCTGTAAAAATGTGTTCTGGTAAAATGTTAACCTTCTGGTACAGTTCAGCAACTTTTTTGAAAGAGAAAATCTGCAAGAAAGTTGATCCTGCTTTTCATCCAGCCTACAAAAGGGACACAGTGCAGCCTGGGGTGGGGCAGGAGCAGGGGCCCTTTTTCTGTCCCAATGGGGCCTGTAAACTTAGCACAGAGTTATTTCACTTTTCTGTGTTTGAATTGGTCTATCTGGAAGTTCTGAGAGGGCCAGATGGAGATAAAGGATAAATGGTTGTTTTATGATGCCACATTAGGTGGGATAAGGATTGTGTCTTTTTTAGAAAAGCATCTACACAAGGCACTCTGTCCCTTGACGGACCTGTAGACCTGTAGGTGCGTCTTCCCCTTCCCTTCCCTGTGACTCGGTGCCCACCTCTGTGCTGGGGATCTCTCCATATGGAAATGGCCGAGTCTCTTCCATGCAGCAGGAGCAGGGGTGTTCTGGGGCCTGACACTTTGGTGCTGTTACCCTGTTCCTGCAGATCCTGCAGCATGGTTGTAGTGAAAAGGGTGGATGATGACTAGGAAGGCACAGTTCCAGTGGCTCCTTGCCACCACCACTGCTGGTCCTGCCTGGGCCCTCAGCGGGTAGCCCAGTGAATAGGAAGGCCTGTGACAGGGCTGCATTGTCCCTCCTTCTTCTCTCAATTGAGTTCTTACATTCTGTGATACTAGAATCTTAATACAGTGAATTAAAATACACATTCCTAAGTGTCACCTTGAAATACACTGAATTATTAGCTGTAGGTAACATTTCCACTCCTTTCTACCGCCTTTGGGAATGACTAAAGTTAGCTGTTAAGGGAACTTTGTGGCCTGAGTTTTTTAAGGAACATCTTTGGGAAAGAAAGGATGCTTTCTCTGCAGATTCAACTCTCTGAGGATCAAAAATACTTTGGAAAAAAATTTCCTCCTCAAGATGCTGATGCAGGCGAATGGCTTGAGTCTAGGAGGAGTTCAAAGCCAGCTGGTGCAACGTAGCAAGACCTAGGTCAAAACCAAACAAACATGTCCCTATCTTTTCTTGTTTTACTCTCCAAATAATACAGTGTAACAACTGTGTACTAAACATGTACATTGCATTAGTTATCAGAAATAATTTACAAAGGATTTAAAGTATACAGGAGGATGTGCATAGGTTATATGCAAGTACTTTGCCAGGTTGCATAAAGGACTTGAACATCCTTGGAGTTTGGTCTCCTTGGGGGCGTCTCGGGTCTAATCCCCTCCTCAGTAGGTTACCCAGGAGAGGTGTGCCAGTCTCACAGATGTTTTGGAAGTGGTTTTTTGCAGGAATGTGGTCCGGTTGTGGTGGGGTCTCAGCTCTACCAGGCAGCCTCTCCTACTACTGTGGTTTGCTGGTAGAACTGAGCAGGGTACAGAAGTGTCCTCCTCTGTATCCTACTCATGAATAAAGCTTTTCTGGAACACTTTTCTGTTAGGTTATAAAATTTTATGCAACATCATAAGGTCTCGAGTTTAGGATATTCTTACTTTGTATGTGGTGTTTTTAAAGGCTTGGAAAAACAAGGTGAGACTGGCTCAAGATTGCTTTCTGTATTCTTGTATGAGCAGGCCTTGGGCTTCCCAGTCTCCCGGAGTGGAACAGGTTCGAGGGCATCTTGGTTTTTCTCAGATTGCCTGATTTATCACCTGCCTGCAGCCTGTCGTCTGAGATCTTTGAGTGCTCACTAGTACATTTTATATATAATAAACACATGAAAAATCCCAAACTTTTTATCTTCACACCTAAACTGGCTTTATAACCGTGTTGCCATTACTAAGCTAGTTCTCACATTTTGTGGATTGAGATATTCTTATTCTCATTATGACTTATTATTAAAAATGCTGCTAGATAAATGCCAGCGCTCAAAAAGAGCTACCTGCTCTTGAGGTTAGATTCAGAAGTGTGATTTCTTAACTTCTGTAGATGTTAGAGGATCTGTAATGTACTGTGCCTGTGAGGATGCACAGACCTCTTCCTCCTGCCATCAGGGGCCAGCTGCTGTGGCCATCAGACAGGCTTGCCCATGTTGAGTGTGCCATAAGGGTTCAGTGCCAGGCTTCCGAGGAGGACAGTGGTCGATGACTGCCCAGGTCAGGCTGTGGTGGAGGGGGAAGGCTCCTCATGAGATCAGAGGACTGTGCCGAGGCCTCCAGGTGAGTGTGTGAGTTCTTGCCCATGGCAGGTACTAGGCTGAGGACAGCAGGAGTTGAGCCTGCTTTGGCTTTGGCTTCAGGGAGCTGAGAACTAAATTGAGTGTTCAGTTGCAGATACTTTGATCCCCTTGAGCCCTATATTTGAAAATGACACAATTTTCACTTTGTAATTGTTTTGTGTTACCTTATTTCTTCCTTTATGGAGTTATTTAGAGTCGAAATAAGTCTTCTAGATGAAGAACTGAAAGCATTAAAATCTTGGAAAGGTATCTTAGGCATCAGTAATAGTTACAGGCTCGCAATCAAATGACTTTCAGACCCATATGTGGCTGAGTAATAGACTCAACTGAGACTTCTGATCCAGGCCTGTACCTGAATAATCCTGTCCTCACCACCACCTTTTGAAGTTTGAACTGTTATTATCCCAGTTTTACAGATGAGGCCGCTGAGGCTCTGGGGAGGCTCTTAAAGTTAATATGATAGGCAGAGTAGCAGCTTTTCAAAATTCATTTCCTGACTTAGAACCTGGGGATATGCTGACAAGGAGGAATTAAGATCCAGCAGAATTCTGAGCTGCAAACCAGAGGCCTTGAGCTAGGGAATTATTTTAGATTATGGGGATGGGCCTGTTTTAATCAGAAGGATTCTTAAAAGGGAATTGTATGGAAAGGGATGAATGAGAAGGTAAGAAGGGGAAAGGGAGGTTTGTAAATTTTAAAAAAGAATTTGTGATAACAAGTTACCTTAAAAACTTAAAAAAGAAAAAGGAATTGAAAGGGGCTGTGGATGTAGCTCAAGGAACTGAGGCCCAGCGTCACATGGCAGCTCACATCTGTAATCCCAGCACCCTTGGGATTGCTGTGAGTTCCCACCAGGCTGGGCTACATCATGAGTTCATGACTAGCCTGGACTACAGAGTGAGATGCCCTCCCAGAAGGAGGGGGTGGAGAAGGGCAGGGGAAGGAGAGAAAGGGAATCAGAGGTGGAATAGTCAGCAACAGAATAGTGTGGAATGAGAAAGACTTGTCAGGGCACTGCTGGCTCTGAAGATGGAGGAAAGAGGCCACAGCTAACGAATGGGGTCAACTTGTAGGAGCTGGTAAAGGCCAGAAATAGACCCTCCCCAGGGCCTCTGGAAGGAACCTGCCTTGCTGACATGGCAGGGTTGCTGTTAGTCCAGAGAGATACGTTTTAGACTTCTGTCCTCCCTAAGTGCAAGATACATTTGTGTTGTTTCAAGCCACTAAGTGTGCATTAATTTGTTAAAGCAGCAACAAAAAACTAATATAGTCACAATGTAGTAAATGCAGGAGCTGAGATAGGATCTCAGAGCCAGTGTTCAGCAAGCCCTTGTCCTCCAGGGCGGCTCCACAGCCCCCCCCCCCCCCCGCCCTCATTTCCCCGGGCGAGGCAGGATCCCCTCTCTTGGTCTGCGTTAAATGGATTGCCTTTGCCTGGTTTGTACCTGCCATGGTAATGTTTCAAAGCCCAGTTGAAGCCCTGTGGATTAATTACCGCCTCACTAGTGTGACCTCACCGTGAGCATCCGCATGGGCTGTCCTTTCAGAGTGCCTGTTGTGTCCTAGGCTGCCTGGCCTGTTTCTGATCTTCCCTCAGACGGCACTGGGTTCTTCAGGCACCAGGTCTTCTGAGAGCAAGTCCATTGTAGTGGCAAGCATCCGGGTGTGGTGGGGCCCGGGACTCCCTTCCGCTGGTCTTTGGGTTCCCCATAAGGGAGCTTTGCCCTAAGCTGTCTTTAAGGGACAGTTCAGCTTGATAATGCAAGAAATGCATGAAATGACCCTTGGCCAGTATTGGTGGGCCTGGGAGCCAGGAATATATTTACATTTTAAAAGGATTGTTTTGGGGAGAAGAAAAGAACACATGACAGACCTCCTGTAGCTGACTCCAGAGCTTAGACCACAGAGTAGCCTGAAGGGGCAGAGGAGGGTTTCTAAAAGAGAAGTTTAGACTGACGCGTTCTTCTCTGAGGATAAAATAAAGAGAATTGAATTGAAAGACGTGCAAGAAAAGTAGTTGAATTGATGGGCTTAACATTGTGTTTCATATTTATTAAATGAGAACGCTGGTGTGAGGGTTAGTTTTACTGTCATTGTAGGCATAGGTGACAATGCATACCTAACTGTATAATCTGTTTTCTCCTAAAATAATGTATTTGGAGCTGCCTAACTCACAGAAAGAAAAATAATCATAGCTAAGATATTACATGTTTACTCAGCAGAATTTTGGCAAGCACAGGATGTATCCTTGGGAGATGACTAAATGCCAGATTTTTTCCTAGATAATTGTCTTATGCCTTATATGAAAAGAATTAAAAACACACAAATATCAATGTCACATTTCTAAGGGGAAATGCAAATAATAGCAGTAGTTATATGTTGAAAACCAATACCTTACAGTCGGTTAATTTCTTTTTTCCCACTATTTTTATTATTAATATACAAATGTAATACATAGTATTTACAATGAATTTGGGTGTTTCGTACATCTATGTATCACATTGAACAATCGGTTAATTTCTTCGAGGGTTTTTTCATTTTGGTGCATGTATTTATGATTGTAAATGTGTGGAGTTAGCAGTAAACGGTTCCAAGCGCTTGGGAAGCAGAGTCATGATGGAAGTGCCCAGTGGCATGAGGGTGTTTGTTTTTAATCCCTTTTTACATTGTCTTGTGTTCCCTTTTTCCCAACTCATCCAAAAGCTGGGAAAGCAGAAGTTGTTGCAAATAGTGTACAACAAAATGTGTGGTTTCTAAGGTACTGGGTTCACCTGTTGCAGTAGCCCTAATGGATGGTGTAAAGAAAGCCAGGCATGGCAGCTAGCTCCTGTAGACCCAGCACCTTGGGAGGCTGAGGCAGGAGGATCACAAGTTCAAGCCCATTTGGGGCAACTTAGCTACTCAGCAAGACATTGTCATAGAAAATAGCTAGCTAGAGGAAAGGGCTGGAGACATAGCTCTTGGCTCATCTATGTGAAGGCCCTGGATTCAACCCTCAGTACCCAAAAAGAAAAGAAAAAGGCTTCCTGACTGCCGGGTACATCATCTCAGCCTGATTTTTTTCCTTAGATGAGTCTTGGTTTTTCATCATCACTAGCCTGGCACAGTCCAATGAAAATATAATATGAGTTACTTGACTTAAAATTTTCTTGGGGCTGCATTAAGTTAAAAAGAAAACACACACATACATGAAGGGATTGGAGGAAAGGCACAGCGGTTAACCAGTACCACATATAGCTGGGTGTGGTGGCTCCCACCTATAGTCCCAGTACTCAGGAGGCTGAGGCAGACCGATTGTTCTGAATCCAAAGCCAGCCAGGCCACAGAGCAGGACACTGCTTCAAAAAAAAAAAAAGGCTGCCCAAAAAAACCCATGATATTAATATATTTAATTTAGATGAATGTCATTTTAGTATATAATTGATATGAAAACTATTAAGGTATATTGTTTGTTGTTTTTTAATATGGTACTAGGGACTTAGCCCAGGGTTTTTGGCCTTGAGATGCATCCCAGACCTTTTTTTATTTTTGATTTTGAGACACGGTCTCGCAAAGTTTCAGTTCCCTAGTCTGTGCTTGAACTTACAGTCCTCTTGCCTCAGCTTCCTAGAGTGTGCGTTCTTTCTTTTAACCAAATTCTGAAAGGTAGTTTCATCTCAGTTTAGACAGTAAATTTTCACCGCCAATCCTTGATGTGTATTCAGATTTTATAAAACTTATCATTGGCAAGTGACTCATGTACAAATTATTTTAAACATACTTTAAGATTTCCTGATACCTAAGTTCAGTGCCACTTTCTGATGGTTTACTAATGATGAATGTGAGGTGTGTCCTTTTGCTTCTGGCCAGACCCTTTACTTTTTATCTTATGGCTCAAATTAAAAGTGTATTTTATTTTCTGGCAACAGATAAACTGTTCTTATTTTTTTCTGGTATGTTTAACATGTTATTTTGCTTCACTGGTGGAATTTAGGGCTCAGAATGTATGCCCTTTAACAGTACAATGAATTTTTCATATTTAAAATTGAATTTAAGGCAAATGCAATAAGCAAGATACACTGATATGAAAACATTATGCAAAAAGCCAAAAGTGAAAAGCTTGAGGTTAGCTGGGTGCGGGCCTATAATCTCACATATTTGGAAGGTTGAGGCAGGAGAATCACAAGTTTGAGGCCAGACAGGGAAATTTAGCAAGACCCCCTGTCTCAAAAAGGACATAACTCAGTGTTTTCTGAGTTCATTCCTAGTACCCCAAAACAGTGTGGTGGAAAGCACATGAAGGGAAACTGAAGCTGTGCCTGGAGGACGTGGGAAGCAGTGCTGGGGCATCACGCATGGCAGAGAACAAACACCTGCTTGTGAAGACCACCAGGAATTCAGCGGCCCACATATTGAAGTGGGGTCAAAGCAAGACCTTTGAGTCCCTGCAGTGTGGCCTGTGGTGAGGGCACCAGCGTGAGCATGGTCGTGCTGCTTGCCCGAGAGGCTGTGTGGTGGTGGGCCTGGGTGGCAGCTCAGTGCAGTGTGCAGTGTCAGGCCCCGGGCTCAACACCTTCTGTAGCAGGCAGCGACAAGCCAGTCTTCCTGTCTGAGTGAGCAGCAGCACCATCTGCTGTGGCCGTGGGATTGCTTTGTTGCTAGTAGGAGCAGCACAGAAACGGCTTGGTTGTTAATTCCACTCCCCAGATGATCTTTGAGGAACTTACTGCATTTCGCAGTGACTTTTGACACCGGATGTCACCGTGTGGTTAATAAAAATCTAAAACTGACTGATTACCAGGCTGATCAGCTGCATTGAGTTTTTTTTTTAATTAATTCAATGGGATTCTACTATTTTTGGACTTTAGAGGGAGAGTTGGGGAGGAACTGTACAGTTCTCAGTTTAGGTTATCTGACATCCAGAGTTCTTAATTAAACTATTGAAGCTTCATTACTGTGGGGACAAAGGATTCATTTTGTGGCAGACCATGGAGCACCCAGCGTGCTCTGAAACGGAGATTGGTGCAGGATATGAGCAGTGCTGTTTTCTGGCGCACTTTATTCGGCAAGCTCCACCTGTGAGTCCGAGTACTCTATTAACATGAGTGAATTTAAGCCAAATCTTGAGACATTTCTACCGCCTACAGGAAATTGAGTAGAAGTGAGATCTTTGCAAACTTCTTTACGTGTGAAAAATAAAGTTGCGAAGTTGCGGTGTGTTTGAGTGTGTCACGGTGTGTTTTCTGCCGGCCTAACTGCCCATTCTCAGTAGCACTGTGAAACTGAGTCTGAGCGGCCCCTTTCCACTCCTGAGTGAGGCTGTCACTTCTTACCTTTCTGCTCCAGCGGTCAGGATGCTGCTGCTGGCGGGCTGGGCTAGGAGGTGTACCAACCCCTTGCCAGCTGGCTTTCAGGACAGTGTTGTTGTGTTTCTACCAGTTCATGTCCTCTCTTCAGGTCACCTTTTTCTTCTGATAGCTTTGGGGTCTGAACTGATAGGGCATGCCTTTAAAAACATTGTTTAAAGGGCGAACAGTGTAGCTTAGTAATGAATGAGTGAATGCATGAATGAATATTTTGGGACTTTGGACATACTCTCTTCTGCTTTTGCCCCCAGTTTTAACTTCCATTGGATCTTGCCTGTGGTAACCACTGTGGTGTTGAAGTGATGATTTTGACTTTACTAATGGAATATTTTAATAAAGATCTAACTCTTACATACTAATACCATTATGGAATCAGAGCTATGGCTTTGTCTCATTGCCGTCACTTTTTGTTTTGCTCAGATTGTTCCAGCTTTGACCAGTGGGAACATCTTGGTTGACTCCTGTGTCCTTTGGACAAGCCCTTATCTTTTATAAGTACATTCATTCATTCATTTATGAGATAGGGTGTCTCTGTAGTTCAGACTGGTCCTGAACTCACTACTGAATGCAAGCTGCCCTTGAACTCACAACAGCCCTCCTGCCTCAGCCTCCTGAGTTCTGGGATTATAGGCATGTGCCACCACTCCTGGCTGATTGTATTTTTAAGATGGTACTAGAGAAAATGGACCCAGGGCCTTGTGCATGCTAAGCGAATGCTCTAACCATTGGACTACATGCCAGCCCACATGTATGTTAAAAGCCCTGTGTTTGTGCAGTTCTCTTTGATCTCAGACTGATACCCAAGGGTTCATTTTAGTCTTCTTCCTCTTACTATATAACTTGCTGCTCCAGCAGTGAGAATTCTGGCTTTTCTGTATTTACTTACAGAGAAGTAAACAAGTCAGCAGTTTCAGAGTTGCCGATTTCACCCCTTGTGAGAAGCACTGTTACTAAAGGAGACTCACAGCTTTTGTGTACAGCTTCCTCTGACCTCTGGTTTCCAGCACCCCTCAAGCTCACACTCGCCGGTTCATTATGTTGCTGTGTGCCGGCGCCCTCACTGTGGCATGATTCGTTCGCAGGAGAGCTGGGCTTGTCTGCTAGCGGGTCTCCCCATCTCCCGGCTCTGGAGCATGTGATGGCTAGGTGGAGCGGCAGTCTGGGCTGGAACTCAACAGCAGTCTTCCTGTCTCAGGCTTCCAAGTGCTGGGTTACAGGCATGTCACACCAAGGCCCCGCATGTGTGTGGGACTAGGGAATTGAACTCAGGACCTTTTGCTTGCTATGCAAGCACTCTAACCTCTGCTGTTTCTCCAGTCCCGTGCCTTGTCATTCTTCCCAGCAGCAGTGACTGGTACTAGAAGCCCTTGCGCGCACCTCGACACACAGGTGTGGGGCTGTTGCGGTGCCCCCTCTGTTGCAGCAGACCGCAGGTGGCTCTTCCACGTGGCTGTGTCTCTTGCCCATCTGCCAGCATTGTAGGAGAGCACTCATCGCTCCCTCTGTCAGCAGTACTTGGTATTTTAGCTGTCCTGAATTTGGGGCAATTCAGATGTTAAAAATGATGTTTTGTTTATATTTGCTTTTCTCCGAGTTTGTGGATTCAGCTTATTCCCATGTAGTGATTAGCCATGTACATCTCCTTTTATGTGGCTTACTCATTTTACTATTTTCTTTTTCTGGGTCTGGAGGAATGACACTGCACTAGGTCGTAAGTTTGATTCTCCAGCACCACATAAAGCCAGGCATGGTGGCACACACTTCTAATCTCAGCACTTAGGAGACTGAGGCAGGCAGATTGTTCTGAGCCCAAGGCAGCCTGGGCTCCAGAGTGAGACCCTGTCTCAAAAAAGAAAAAAGAAAAGAGTTTTTTATTGATTTGTGTGAGTTATATACGCTAGATTCATTCATTTAACAATATTTGTTTGTCTCTGTCTGTTTGGGGTACTGAGGCACCAATAATAACATGGTTTCTGATTTCACAGAATTCCCAATCTGAAGAGGAAGCGTCAACAAGGAAAATATAAATAACCAAATATGGTTATGTAGATGTTATTAAGTGTTAGAAAAGCCAGGATAGCAGGGTAAGGAGGCTGGTTTGTCCCTGTAGGCACCAAGCCCGGGTGGTACTGTGAGGCGGTGGATGGGAAGGCCGGCCTCTCAGAGACGGTGGAGCTGAGACTAAAGCAGTGATGAGAAGGGACAGGTCCAGACAGAATAGAGTGTGCCTTGGCCCTGAGGTAGGCCCTGTGAGCAGGGGGCCAGGCAGGTCAGATGGCCACAGGAACATAGGGGCTACTTAGCGCAAGTGATTGTGAGAGATGGTACTCTGGAGGGGCTGTGGTGCTGGCAGGGCCAGTCTGCGTCAGGAGGAGGCTTCTGCAGCTCCCCTTCCCCGGCTAGGCGGGTTATCGCAGCACCTGCTCCTAGGGAATTTTGCATCAGGACTGGATCGCTGGGTTTGTGGTGGTTTCAAGGCATAGGCCTTTTCTTTAATAAAGGAAAATTTTCTGTTTCAGATTACCTAGGAACAGTACGATTTGGGGTTATCACAAATAAACATCTTGCGAAACTGGTATCCTTAGTACACTCTGGAAGTGTGTATTTACATAGACATTTCAACACATCACTTGTAAGTATTTTGAAATTGCATTTGTATTAGTGCAGTGGCCTTAACCTTGTGTAGGTTGCAGACTCCTTTGAGAATTGGATAAAATCTACAGACTCCATAGGGAAGTGCACATGCTTCGGTGTGCACCATGAGAGTACCTGTAAGCCTCCCCACCCCCCAGAGCCCGTGCCCCCGGTGAAGGTCTGTGCCTTAGGGGTGCTTGAATGTAACAGCCAGACGTTCTTTGTTTATGTTCTCAGAGGCTGCTACAGCCTTGTTTTACTTCTCGGATGAAGCTGCAGTCACTCTGTAGGAGAATTGTTACTCTGGGCCCCACGTCGCAGAGCTCAGCTTCCCCTGGTGATGTTCTTTGCCATTTGTTCCTTCACGAAGGGTAGTAATGTGACTTGCTTGTCTACTCAGCTAATGGAATGGAGTTTGGCAGTTCTTAATCAAGTCACATGGAGAAGTTGCTGACTTCTGGGCCCAGAGGTCCTCAGTGAAGGCAGTCTCCCTGGTTCCCTGGTTTCGCTTTCCTTTCCATAGGACAACCTCCATGCAGCGGTTTCTGACCTCTGCCCTAGTCCCGTGCTTCTCTAGCAGTTGCTACTTCCTCAGTCATATTACCGAGTTTATTTTTCTGAACTTAGTGTTTTATCTCTCTGACATCATTGCCGATGTCAGTGGCTTGCAGATCCAGTGAAGATTGATGTTCTTTACCCAGCATACTTGAGCTCCCCCGAGCTCAGCGAGGAGGTCACGAGCCTTTGGAGGTGCAGTTGGGCCCTCTCTGGGGTGCCCCTTGCTTGCTATCACCCCAGCTTCTCTAGCTCCAGGAGCCCAGATGTGGTGCTTTACTTCTGGCAGTTTATGTTTGAAAGTCGAATGTATTTTTGTGTTTTCCAGATGGAAGTGTTTGTGGTGTGTTTGAGTGAGTTTTCCGATTCCCACTGTCCCACTTAGAGCATCAGTGCTGTGATTGTTTCCCGCCACCCACTCCCTCTCCTGGTGCCTGTCTGCGCTTCGGCTTCATCTGCTTTTGCTGTCGTCTTCCTACATCCTCCTTGTGTAGCCTACATGTCTCATATTTATTTATAGTAAAGGGTACTGAGAAAATTTAAAATGGAAAGCCAAGTATCTCTTTCTTCCATCCTACACAGAAAATAGGATCCTGGGCCTTGTACAAATTTAGGTCATTCACCAGTTCATGTATCTGTTGAGTCCCTGCTCTGTGCCAGGGGTTCATCCAGGCAGTGGGGGCATAACCCCTACCTCAGGAAGGCTCCACTTGAGGGCAGGATTTAAACGACCAAGGTCAAAGGCAGCCAGTCCTTGATTCTGTAATTGCTGTTTCCGTAGACGTGCCTTGGTTCTTTCATAAATACCTAATGACATTTCCCCAGGAAGAGAGAAGTTGGTATGGCCACCAGCAAGCGGGGAGTTGTTGTGGGTAGGTGAGTCTACAAAGGGATGAAGCCAGTCTAGTGATGTGGAAGTCACTTCTTGCAGCCACGGTTGCTTTCTGACCACTGGTGAGGAAAAGCTGTCTGGAGAGGTGGGCAGAGCAGGGCAGTCATGGTGCCTGGGCTCCTCCTCCTCCCTGCAGTGCGGGCTGGCCGGGCCTGGAGCACAGTGCTGCGCACTCCGGTCCTGCCCTGCCCTGCCTCTCTCAGCTTTCCTGTATCTCTCTGTTTGTCTTCATAGGTCTTCCCCACGGAGGTCATGAACTTCACAGCCGAGAACATCTACAGGTGGGCCTCAGATAACCGGGAGGTCCTCTTGCGCTGGCTGCGGCCCCACGGAGGCAAGAGCCTGCTGCTGAATAATGAGTTGAAGAAGGGCCCTGCGCTCCTCCTGTTCATCCCGTTCGACCCCTTAGCTGAAAGACACCCTCTGATAGACAAGGTCAGAGGCCCTGTGGTCAGGGCGTGCTTGAACCTCCCTCACTCCACCCTCTGGAAGCTGTGGCTTCCTCGGCCAGGCTTGGCCGCTCTCATGTATGGCACATTGCTCTGTCCCCCTAAACAGACAGAAGAGCCACGCCTGGGCCAGGAACCCCACACACCTTCCTGGCCACCTTCATTGGCAGCTTCTGGGATGCATCAGAGGGGAGGGAAATTAAACCATTGCTCCCCAGAGAAAAGCCAGAGGCCTCTTCCTGAGACAGCCTTGTTGAATTTTTCGTTTAGGGGAGCGATGAACAGCAAGGGCTGATATGGGTGAAGAGATGCTGCTGTCCTAGGGGATAGCCACCTGCTGACAGTGGCTGTCCTTGGGACAGCAGGAGAGAGATGTGCAGCTCAGCAGCCAGCAGTAGTGCTTGTTGGGACACCTTGTCTTTTTAAATCTTCCATGTCACACCGATGGCCAGAGTGCTTTTCAGACCGCCAGCACCACTACCAGCCCCTCCCTCCCACTTCTCCGGCTTACTGGGGCTCTTGCTGTCTCTGGGTGTGAGTTTATTTTATACATGGATCATTTGCAGGCACTTACAGAGAGCAATAACAATCAGCAGAGAGAGCCTGAGATTCCTAAATTGGATTTACTGGGGGTTTTATTTTTTCTTTTCCTCAAGGATCCCTTAATTGACCAAAACCAATTTCAGGCAGCCAGTGTACCACAGGCTGGGCCATGCAGATGCTGCCCCCAAACCCCAGCTTCTGCCTGAAGGGACGGGGCAGGGCTTCTGGCCGGCTGGAGGCTACACTTTGCTTCTCTGGAGCCTTTTAGTTAGTTATTATTCCCACCAGGAGCTTCTGAGTGAACACCACTGTCCTGCCTTAGCAGAGGAGGAGGGGAAAGAGTCAGACTAGTTCTGCTTCTTCGCTCTGGTGAGAGAGTCTTCAAAGTAGTAAAATGTCCTTTCTTTAGGAAAAAAAAAAATTTTTTGGGGGGGGGGAGGAGTCAGATTCTTGCTCTGTAGCCCAGGCTGGCCCTGACCTCACTATGTAGCCCAGGCTGGCCTCGGACTTGGCGGTCCTCTTGCCCCAGCCTCCCAAGTGTTGGGATCAGAAGTGCCATGTTGGGCCACCATGCCCAACTTTTTATGTGCTACTGAATTGAACCCAGGGCCTTGTGCTTGCTAGGCAAGCACTTTTAGCCATTGTGCCATTCCTCCAATGCCTCTTTAGAAAATCTTTACTGTGCCAATACTTTATAAGTTGAGACCCCCCTCCTATGAGTAGGCCTTTGGCCGTATTCAGAGCCTTCGGGGCTTTGTGTGAAAGGTAGGTTTCAACCAAGATGGTGGCTGAGCTTGTTCTGAAGTTACCTTCTAGAGTGCTGGCTCCTGTCTGGTTTGGGCTTGCCGAGGTCCCGGGCGGCGTGGTGTCTGCAGCAGGCACCCCTTTCCCTCCAGAGGCGGTGGCTCAGTTCAGCTCCTGATGGGAGGACCCTGGCTTTGAGGCCTGTTGTTCTATGAGTGCCACCTGTCCTCAGATGATGAAGCCATTGGTGCTGGGTCGGATGGGAGGATGCGTGTCACACATACACAGGGTGAGTTAATAACTCCTTAAAAGAGGTCAAGGTGGCTTTATGCTTTTATTACCACCATGGGCCTGGCTTGGGGCAGGAAGCTAATGAAGCTTACCTTGTTTAGAAGAGAGTGGCCATCTTAGATTGAAGGAGACAAATACAGTTCAAGGATGTGCCAGCAAGGACATCTGAGACTGGTACTGGGGTGTGTGTCGGTCAGCAGTGACCAGGTGACCCCACTAAGCCCCAGTGTCGGCAGCTGCCCTTAAACACACACGTGCCTATGTGGACACCCCAGCCCTGTGTGCACATGGATCCGGACACCAGTGTCCCTAGAGAACAGGACGTCACAGTGTTACGAAATGTGTGAATCAGGAAATACTTCTCAGCAGCAGAGCTGGAGTAGCTTGTTTTCCACACGGAGCGTTTCTTTGCGGGATCTGCAGAGCAGAGGCTTGCCTATCACAGTCAGACTGGGGATTTCTCCGATGGGAGAAAATAGAAGGCAGCGTCTGTGGCGCACTCAGTTACTTGCCAAGTTTTCCTTAACAGTGCACATGAATTAAATATGACATCATCTGATACTGCAGCCGGATGTGGCTTGAATTGTGCCTTCCAAATAGTTCTGTTGGGAGGAGGAAAGTAAGGGCGGCTTAACCCCCAACACCATCTTCTGTTGAAGAAACTCTTCACCTGATGGCCTTGTGTGCATGCATGCATGTGTGTGAGAGAGAGAGGCGGGGGGAGAGGGGTGTGGTGAGTGCGGGAAGAAGACTGGGAGTCTTGCTCCTCTTAATGTAGCGGATGCTTTCCTACTTGAACTTTTTGTAAAAGATGACAGGGAATTGCGAGGTTTCAGAGGGCATTGGGAAGTAGGGGGTAGAAGTAGTTGCCTGCTGTGTCGCAGGTCCAGGTGGGCACCAGCATGGGCTCCCTGTGGCACAGCGGGCCAGCAGAGCCTCCTCCGCTGGGACATGTTTCTGCGCAAAGAAAAAGCCAGCTTAGAATTCTAGCTTATCGTCTAAAGTGACTTTTCTGCCAAAAAGTATTCGAACTATTTTTATATAAATACATATGTTTGGAGTTAACTGCCTCTATAAATATTGTTATAAAGCGTGTTTTTTTTTTTTTTTAATTAGGGGAGCTAGAGAAACAGCTCGGCAGTTAAAGGCTCAAGGTCTGGGTTCAGTTTGCCAGTACTACATAAGCCAGGTGTGGTGTTGCATGCCTGTAATCTCAGCACTGGGAGGCTGAGTCAGGAAGAATGCTGTGTACTCCAGGCAAACCTGGGCTGCATAGTGAGTTCAGGACCAACCTGGAATACAGAGCAAGACCAAGTCTCTAGAGGCTGGAGGAATGGCACAGTCGTTGGTTAAAGCATTTGCCTGGCAAGCGCAAGGCCCTGAGTTCAATCCCCCAGCACCACATAAAGCTGGGTGTGGTGGCGCATGCCTTGGGAGGCCGAGGCAGGCGGATTGTCCAGAGTTCAAAGCCAGCCTGGGCTACACCACTGAGTTCAGGACCAGCCTGGGCAACAGAGCAAGACTCTTTCTTGTCTCTAAATAAATAAATAAGATTGAAATTAGAAATGCACTCATTAAATGGTTTTGTACATACACACAAAATCTCCTTCCTTCCTTCTTTCCTTCTTCCTTTCTTCCTTCCGTCCGTCCATCTGTCCTTCTGTCCTTCCTTCCCAGAACCTTGCTCTGTAGTCCAGGTTGGTCCTAAACTTACTGTGTAGCCTACGCTGGCCTTAAACTCATAGCAGTCCTGCCTCACCCTCCTTAGTTCTGGGATTACAGGCATGCACCACCATACTCAGCTTATGTGTTGCTGGGGAATCTGGCTCAGACCTTTGAGCTTGCTAGGCAAGTGCTCTAATAACTGAGCATTGCTCCATCCCCCCTACATGACCATACACAAACATCTTAATGAAACAAAATCCTGAGTGACTTTAGGAAACTGCAGTGAAATTTATTTAAGCTAGCACTATTTTGTTTTAGAGAGTAAATGTCTTTGAATTATAACTTGCTTGTCTTTTTTGTGAAACTAGGGTCAGAATCAGGAGTGGGAGGTAGAAATAACACAATGTGGAAATGGAAGAATCCTGGGAGGGAAAATTTAAGTTACTAATTTTGATCTGAGATGAAGTAGTCTCATCAAGAAGTGGAGGAATAGCTCAGTGGTTAAAGCACTTGCCTAGCAAGATCAAGGCCTGTAGTTCACTCCCCAACACCGCTTAAACTGGGTATGGTGGTACACACCTGCAATCCCAGCACTTGGGAGGCAGAGGCAGGACAATTGCTGGGAGTTTGAGGCCAGCCTGGGCTCACAGTGAGTTTAGGACCAGCCAGGACTAAAGCGCAAGGCCCTTTCCCAAAAAAGGAAAGAAAGGGGAGCTTGAGGTGGAGGGAAAGCTCCGTGGTAAAAGTGCTTGCAAGCGCAATGCCCTGGGTTCAGTTCCCCATACCACATAAGCCAGGTGTGATGGTGCATGCCTCTAATTGCTGAGGCAGGAGGATTGCCCAGAGTCCAAGGCCAGTTTGGGCTCCATAGGGAGTTTAAGACCAGCCTAGGCTGCAGAGCGAGACCCTGTCTGTCGCAAAAAGAAAAAAAAAAAAAGAAAGAAAGAAAGGGAGCTTGTGCTTTCCTGATGTGTCTCCAGGACAGCAGGATAAATATGAGGGTCCCTAAGCGTGTAGGGAAGAGGCCCGGCTCAGCTACAGCTCGTGAGACCGTGCAGAAGGGTCAGGGATGCTGGGGGTGCAGAGCCGGCTTGGCCCAGTCTGTGGGAGGTGGTAGTTTGCGGAATCAGCCACCTGGGTGTGGGGTCCCATGGGCAGACAGCAGCCTCGGAGGCAAGGCATCGCGAGGGCGCCTGGGTGGGCTGCAGAGGCGTGTGAGACTGGACAGGCAGAGGGGCCTGCCTACGTGTAGGTGTGGTAGCAGTGGGGAGCCCGGGAGTGTTGGGCATGCTTCGCCTTGTATTTTAAACATAAGAGGGGGACTGTGGGTATAGTTACGATAGAGGGAGAGAGGCCTATGGCCCATGGTGACAGGATGTGAATCGTGGCGGGCGGCAAGCAGATGCTGCTGAGTCCAGCTGACCTCAGAGCAGGCCATGCGTGAGGCAGGCGACAACACAGGGAAAACCGGAATTCTGGGGCTGGGGAGAAGAGAAGCGGGAAGGAACTTGGAGTACACTGAATTGCCTCCTGCGAGGCGTGAGTTGATTGGTAATGTGTATGCTGTGAAATACTTTGACCTGCTGGTTAGATGTTTGGAAAGTTCTTAGTCATATCAGTTAAGTTAGAGAAAGAAGATGAGACCCGGAGAAGATGAAGGCAAGTTTACTAAACTGGAGGCAGCAACTATGTTCTCTTTCCGCTCGCTGATGGCCTGAGCCTCCTCGCCCGAGCTGCTTCTTCATCTGTCAGGCTCCAGTCCTCTTCTGTGGGGGCCGAGCCATCTCTCTCTTCTGTAGAAATACAGTTGATTAGGGCCAGGTGTAGCCCCACCTGTAGTCCCAGCACTCTGGGAGGCTGAGGCAGGAGGATTGCAGGTTCAAGCCCAGCCTGGGCAACGTAACAACTTAATGGTTTAGTAGGACCCTGTCTCAAAATAAAAAGCAAAACAGGTTGAGGGTGTAGCTCAGTGCCAAGGCCCTTCTTTTTGATTCCTACTATTGCAAAAAAGTTGCCTGTTAATAGAATGCCATGTTGTGATAATTAACTGAGGCCTCCGACTGAGACTGCTCCCACTTCAAGGTGGTCCTTTTGGCCTGGCCTCTCACCTGAGGCTCATGGAACAGATGCTCTTCAGGCAGAGCAACCTCAAGCCTTGTCTGTTAATCATCCCCTCACCTCTCACCTCCTCCGCACTGTCTTCCAGATCACCGAAGTGGCCTTGGAGTATAACAACTGTCACGGGGACCAGGTGGTAGAGCGCCTCCTTCAGCACCTGCGACAGGTGGATGCCCCAGCCCTCCAGTCCCTGGCGCCAGAGCTGCAGGCACCCCAGCTGCCTGAGGTGCCACCCGGGGCAGCGTCACCATCACCCTGCTGCAACACAGTGGTGCTGCCCCTGGGCCACGCCTTCTCCAGGACCCACAATGTCTGTGAGCTGTGTGTCAACCAGAGTGCGGGGGGCGTGAGGCTGGACTCGGTCAGCGTACCGCAGTGCAGCTTCTTTGAGATGGCAGCTGCTCTGGATTCCTTCTACCTCAAGGAGCAGGCCTTCTACCACGCAGCCACGGGCACCGTGGAGTGCAGCAATTTTTTAACTTCCTACAGCCCTTTCCGCTACTACACTGCATGCTGCAGGACCGTGGGCAGGGGTGGGGCGGGCCTGGTGGACTCCACGCGGGGCAACAGCTTTGGAACCCCGGCCGCTGCGTTCTCCCTGGAGCAGAAATGGGAGGCCGCCCCCAGCGCCATTCCTCACATTGAGGAGAACCCGCACCTCCTCCTCGACGCGGGCGTGACCCGCCGCACCTTCGCGGGCCTGAGCTGCAGAACCAACAAGACCCTGAACATGTACCTTTTGGATTCCAGTTTATTTTGGTTATATGCAGAGAGACTGGGTGCCCCGAGCTCCACCCGCGTGAAGGAATTTGCCGCAATTGTTGACGTCAAAGAAGAATGTCACTACATCTTGGATCCCAAACAAGCGCTCGTGACGCTGACCCTAGGTACTGGGGTGCTCAGCCTCCCTGAGCAGAAAGGCCCAACGCGGGTCTTCTCACTGGTGGCCTCATTCAACGTTTTTAGATAGTTGGTCATAAATGGACTTTTATCTGTTGGTCATGCTCAGATTTTAAAAGAACAGATTTTGTCTGCTATATGAACAGAAAGTTCCGAATTCTAGGTTTTGAATAAGTTTGTCCGTCCATAAGGGGTAAGAATTGAGCTCTCAAGATTGGCAGTTCCTGTCCCATTTCTCGGGTGGAGTCAGGTGTAGCCTTGGGAATCTGACAGCCGCTTGAGGCAGGAAGGTGAGGCCTGCGAGGCAGGACGTTGGGCTAATGGTGTGAGCTGAGTGCAGCTCCGTGCCACAGGAGCTTATTTAAGCAGAGGCCGTGAAGAAATAGAAAGGCCCTGCGTCCCTGTTAGTCTGGTAGGTTTGAACACATAAACACCCAGGCCAGAGGCCTGGTTTGTTTTAGTGTGGCTTTATAGCTGTTGAGGAATGCTACCGGACCTTAAGTGCCTAGATTGTAACAGATAAATGCAGTAAACAAATGTAAGGTTGCAAACCAGTAGAAACCACTTTCTGGGGTTAAGCTAAGGGTTAAGGCTTACCATGGGAAAGCACCCCATGTCTTTGCCCCTGGGGGCTGGCAACACCAATGGCTGACCTAGTTGTTCTGTTCCCAGGACTTTGCTGAGGTCCCTGACTCACACACAAGGAAGTGACAATTCGAAAGCCTGTTAGTTCAGCCTCATTTGAAACTGGGGGGAAGAGTGAGTGTTTGCCAAGTGGAGAAAGGAAGATCTGGTAGGAAAGAAACTGCTTTAACATTTGGAAAGCAGAGTGACCTGAGAGCCTCTAACTCCTAGGCCTTTCAGCTGTCCTCTTCAGGTGAAATGTGATTCTTACTTTAGTGATGTTTGTGAACTGACTTGGGTAAACGCTAGGTTTTCTGTATCAAACTAAATACTGTAGTCATGAGAGCTCCTTGGTTCTTAAGTGACCCTGTGGCCAGTCACTCCTAATGGCAAGTTTTGTGTGTATCTTGATATTTTGGGTTTCTTTAAATTGAAAGAAGAGGCTAACCTGGACTACATACTAAGTGCAGGACCTGTCGGGGCCACAGAGTGAGACCCTGTCACAAAAAATAATAATAATAATAATGAAGAGCAGGCCTGGGAATGCTGCTCAGTGGAAGGGCACTTGCCTAGCGTGTTCATTAGCCCTGGGTTCACCTCTGCCACCAAGACAAATTTAAGAAAACTCCCCCCCCCCTTTTTTTTTTTAAGTAAGAGTTTAGTGGATTTTCCTGAGTTGTGCTCAGTAACACACAAGCCTCTCTGAGCTTGCAGCGTGCTCACTTTGAATTCAGAGGCTGCCTGAAGAAGCCTGCTTTGGACCTCATCCCACCTCCTGCCTTTGCTCCAGAATGTCTGGCTCAGCTCTTCTTCATCCTATAATTGGTGGCAATTTTTAGGGGTCCTTGTGAAGCAGACCATGTGCTTGTGTCATTGTTGGCTTAGACAGTTAACCCATAAATCTGCCATCTCCAGGGCAGCTTCACAGATCAGGCTTCCTTCAGATTAGGAAATAATTCTTGGCATTATGTCTTAAAAACGTAGCCAACTAAGATTTACTCAGATATGATAACAGAATGTTTTTATTATTCATAGGACATCCTTCTCTTCTCCTCCCCCTGCAAAGTCAGTCACTGTCCCTCAGCCGTGGGCTCTGAGGGAGTTAGTTACGAGAGAGAGAAATGAAAGCAAGCTCAGTGCTATTTACCACTCTGAAGGTGGGGCTTTTGTGGGAAGGGTAAATCTCTTGCTTCAGGTTAGGGCTTTTGAGTATTGATGTGTTTCCCTTATGCGCATTTTTTCTACTACATATAATTGAGTTATTTTTTTGACCTGAAAAAATTAGAAAAATTTAATAAAGGAAACAAAAGTATAGCTCCTTGTCTTTAAATTAATGAGCATTACACATCCTCCATGGCTTGTGTGATTACTGCATTTGTCTGTGTGCTCAAGGTCTTAGCAGAGGTTGAAATGTTTTGGAAAGGTTATGACGTGTTGATAGTGTATGCATTCTTACTGGTTGGTGTGTATTTGTGGACCAGTCCTTCCGGAAAAGGACGAGAGAGGATTCCTAGCCTAGGATCATGTCTTGTTCTCTAGTCGAAGCTAGTTCTGGCCTCAGAGTCACAGCAGTCCCCCTGACTCAGCTTCCTGAGTGCTGGGGGTTGTAGGCATGTGCAAACTCACCTGGCAATTTTTATGTGGTGCTAGGGGACCAAACCCAGGGCCTTACACCTGCTGGGCAAGTGCTGTGAGCACTGAGCTGCACCCCCAGTCCCTCTAGTCTGTGAGTACTAAGGCATCCAGCACTGCCTAGGATTTTGTTATCTAAAGCACTGTTCCCCAAGCTGACATTACCAAAGCTAAGGGTGATACCACCCTGTGCAGCTTTAGGCAGGGTTTTGCTTAAGAGTTGAAGTGTTAACAAATGCATGTATGTAATCTCTGCCTGTTCGTTAAAGTTTTTAAAATATAGAATTGAAAGTAGGCCAGCTGAGAGCTGAACCCGTTTTTTACCCATTTTCTCTTTATTTTTAGAATCATTTATTCAAAACTTCAGTGTTCTCTACAGTCCCTTGAAAAGGCATCTCATTGGAAGTGACTCTGCCAAGTTTCCTTCTCAGCATTTAATCACTGAAGTAACAACTGATTCCTTCTGGGAAGTCATCCTTCAGAAACAGGTAGGGAGTCGTGAAAGAAGCAGAGACCGAGCCATCTATCCCTACTAAAACAATTTCCAAGCCAGGCAGATATGCAGGCCTGTAGTCCCAGCACTCTGAGAGACTGAGGCAGGACGATTACAAGTTCAAGTCCATCCTGGGTAACTTAGCTAGCTGTCCAGGAAAAGATTGAAAAGGGCTAGGAGGGTAACTCAGTATGAAGGCCCTGGGTTTGATCCCAGTACAGAAAAAAAGAAAAACCAAAAAAAAAAAAAAAAAAAAAAAAAAAAAAAAAAAAAAAAAAAAAAAAAAAAAAAAAAAAAAAAAAAAAAACCAGCATGCACATACACACTAGCTGCAGTTGTTGGGGTAAGCTGTTGGTTTGGGATGTACAGATTCGCCACGTGACAGTCTGGAGGTGGCATGTTTGTTATTTGATAGTTTCCTAATTACCAGAAGTCCTTAAGAAAACATGTGACTGAGAAGATGTAAAGGTGAAAAGAAAAGTTGCCCTGTAGTTTCTGTCTAGGCTGTAGCATACACATAATGCCCGCTAGATTCTAACACAGCCGGGGAGGAGGAGAGCTGATTCCCAGTGCTGCAGGTAATGGCCATGTTCCTTCCGTGCAGGACGCACTGCTGCTGTACTACGCGCCTTGGTGTGGCTTCTGTCCGTCCCTCAATCATGTCTTCATCCAGCTCGCTCGCCTGCTGCCAGCAGACAGGTTCACTGTGGCCAGGTAAGGAAGCCCTTTCCTGCAGGGCGTGGGCTGTGCCACCCCACCCTGTACAGCATCTGCCAGGGAGCGCGGGGGAGAGTATCCCTAGAGTTCGTTGTCGGCTGAAGCTGTGAGCTCGCCCTCTCTGAAAGTGACCATCCCTTGGTGAATCCGAGTGTCTGAGGATGAGCATGGTGGTGCCCATCGCTGCTGGACATTTGGGGCTACGTGTGAGTGCAGTCTTGACCTCCCACATCCATGGCAGGGCCCAAGGCTGGCCTCCAGCCCTCGTTTTCCTCTTCTTTCAGGAAGTAGTGAGGAAAGATTGGGTAACGACCACGTGTCCTTGTTTTGGGATTCCGTGACTATCCTCTGTGGGCTCTTGCATAAGCAGAGGCATTTTTAGTTTCAGAGTTTTTGTTTTTGTTATTTTGGAAAACAAAGCCCAAAGGCAGAGTTTTTAGATGAGGCAGTAAGCGGTGCTTGTGGGGTTTGTTTAGATTGTATTCTCCCTGCCCCGCAGAAAAATCTTTCCAGATCAATTAGAGTTAAATAGAAAAGAGCTAGTCACAAAAAAATAGCAGAAGACAGAATGTTAGGTTTTTCTACATCTTTCGAGAGATGGAAACTTTTTAAAGTAGAAGCAATTGAAAAAATAATGAAATAAAGATGGACAGATTCTATTAGGAGCATGTGAAGTAAACGCAAATAAAGGGAAACAGACCTAAAAAAGATGCCGTAAGTACACATGCAGTCTCTGTTTCGTCCGTTATGCGCAGTGTCCTGTCAGGAGCAGGGCCAGAGTTGAGCACTGTGCCAAGAGATCTTTATGTCCACATGACCGAGTCCCTGGAATGCTCAGCGAAGCTGGTTGGGGTCATCATCCTTTTTTTTTTTTTTTCCACTGGGGAAGAACCAGGCAGAAGAATGAGGTGACTTTCCCAGAGCCCCATAGCCTGTAAATGAGGGACTGGGATTCAGAATGAGGTGTTTCTATGCCAGCCCCCTCACCGCTAAAATGGTTGAAGGACAAGTGAGAGAGACTCCAGTGTGAACAGAGGACTTGGGCAGGATTTCCATGTAGGAGAACAGAGTACATGAACAGGCAGAGTACCTAAGCAGGTGACCAGGCAAGAATAAATTAATATACCAACAAAGTATCACTCAAACTTAGTAAATTAATAAGTGCTTTTAAGGAACAGAATATTGTGTTATTAAAATAAGGTGACCCTGTTACCGCCGGATGTAGCTAATATGGAAAGCCTTTTGGCAACATTTGCAGGAAATCACGAAAACAGTTACCCATTTCTGACCCAGTAATTTCACTTAGGATTAGGGAAATGGGAATTCCAGAGAAGTTGGCTCACCCTGGCAGCATTGTTTGTATCTAGCAGTGGAGGAATGGTCAGCTAGTCACGTTGGCCTTTCACAGAGTTCGCATCCAGTCACAAAAGCAGTGTTTTTTCACACCATCAGTCGACAAAGAGACTAGAGAAAACCAGCCCTCCTGAGTCCCCTGGCTTCCCGGCCAGCCTGGGCAAGAGGACAAGGGACAAGGACAAGGGCCCCAAAGCCTGACGAAATCCCAAGTGGACTTCTGCAGTGATTTCTTTTCAATTTGCTCTTGTACTGAAGTAAAAATCAGAAGGGAAGAGTAGTTGGTTAGGAACATAGTATGAGCACCACACACCTGCAAGGCAGAGCTCAATGCTTTAGGGAGCCTCTCGCAGCAAGGCTGGTGTGCCATTTTGTTCGCTGAAGTGAAATTGTTTTCATAACTAAATGAAAAATGGTTAAAGAGAGAATTTCATCCTTTTAAACCCGTAGCACTGATTTGCCAACCCCATGCCAGTTACGCTTTCTGAAATTTGCAAAGTATTGGTCCTTAGCATTTCCATCTTTTGGGCAGACCCCTGGTGAATCCAGGCCAGCAGCCGTCCCTGAGGGCGGAGCTATTCCTTTCCTGGAGTATGCTGACCACCTCAGCTTCAGGCCCTGCTGCTGCTGGAGGGGTGGCCGATCAGGGCAGTGACAGGGAGTTAAATAATACAGTAAGCACAGGATGGATGAGTCAGTGCACATGTCAATTTCTCTGTTGAAAATCTGCCAAGAAAATACACTGTTTGTGGTCTGTCATGTGAAACAGTAAAGTCTCCCCATCTTTTTTTCCCCCCTTTGAGACAGGGTCTTGCTCTGTATCCCAGGCTGGTCCTGAACTCACTGTATAGCCCATGCTGGCCTTGAACTTCTGCTAATACTCCTGTCTCAGCCTCCCAGGTGCTGGGCTTACAGGCATGTGCCACCATGCCCAGCCTACGTGGTGCTGGGCAATCAAACCAGGGGCCTGCACTTGCTAGGCGAGCATTTTAACTGCAGTGCCATTCCTGCAGCCCAAATCTTCCATCTTCAAAGAAGTTTGATGTAGGTTCCTTTTTTTGCCAGGACTAATTCAGGAATTAAGATAGCTGGCCAGCTCCTTTTGGGTGAGTCAACTACCTTAGGTGTCTGTGAGGCAGTTACAAGCATTCATTTTTACCTGACAACATTATATTTATTGCCCCTGAGCGGCAAGTTTCCCTGGAGTGGACGGACAGCCGTGTGTCCTGGAGTCTCACACCGGCTTTCAGCTGCCAAGAGCAAGGGGAATGCCCAGCACTGGAGTCAGCTGGCTCCTTAGCTTCTCCCTTCCCTTTGCCTCTCCAGGATCGATGTGTCGCAGAACGATCTTCCTTGGGAATTCATGGTTGACCGTCTTCCTACCATCTTATTTTTTCCCTGCAACAGGTAAGGCTGAATTTTTTTTTCTCTTGGACAGATGGGGTTCTTTTGTTGAGGTCTGAGTATGAGATAAATTGTGGAATTGGGGGCGTAGCTCCACTGTATAGAGTACTCAGTTCGTAAGCATAGAGCCCTGGGTTTAATCCCCCAAAGCACCATAAGCCGGGTTTGGTGATGCACGCCTGTAATCCCAGCACTCAGGAGGCTGAGGCAGGAGGATTACTGTGAGTTTCAGGCCAGCCTGGGCTCCACAGTGAGTTCAGGATTAGCCTGGAGTGCAGTGAGACCTTGAAATAAATTATTTGTTATGCCTCAGCTGTTTAAAGAATGCACTGAACAGGTCTGGAGCAGAAGTGCTCCAGTGTCAGGCCTGTGCACTGATTTTCTCTGAAGATCTTTGCTTTGCCTCAAGTTTCACTGCTTATGTGAACGTACATGTGGCCGTGAGAATGTGTCGGCTTTGGTGGCCTTTGTGAACATCCAGAGGACACTGGGACTAGCCTGAAGGAGCCTCATGGAGGTGAGGATGAGGCAGCAGCCGGTCTGTGAGGCCTGCTCTCCTTCTTCCTGACACCCTTCCCCAGCTCTTGTCACTCAGCCCATCTGAGCCGGCTGAGATCTGAGATCCTGTGTAGGAGAACAGCAGGGTGGATGCTGTAGCCACTCGGTCTGTCTTTCAGATTGGAAAGGTTTCTACCCACTGTGCCTTCTCCTGAGATTCAAGGAGCCACTGAAAGGAAGCTGACTGTGCGTGTGTTCAGATCCCTGGCATACCTGCTGTGGGCTGCCCCTTTGATCTTTAGCTTTTGCCCAAATGGCACTGTCATGCCAGTTATTGCAGCAACTGTGCTGTAGGCCCGGGGTGGGACGTTGGCAGAGAGGCAGGAGAGTTGGCAGTGAGCACCTGTGCCTACAGACATTTTAGCAGAAAAGGAGATGAACCTCTAGCCCCCTAGAGCCTTAGAAGCTGGAGATTGGTGCCGTTTTTTGCCTAGATTATCTGTGCTTTTAGGATGGCTTCTCATGGGGTTCCCTCACATCCTCTCTGGGAAATGTATCTGCATGATCCTTTAAGGAGGGCCATGGTTCATGTATGCAACATTTGCTGTGGGCTTTTCCGTTGTTGTTTTCTTTACTTTATTTTCTTTCTTTCTTTATTGAGACAGGGTCTTGCTCTGTAGTCCAGGCTGGTCCTAAACTCACTGTGTAGTCCAGGCTGACCTTGAACACATGGCAACCCTCCTGCAGCTTCTTGACCACTGCGATTACAGGCATTACTGGTGTGCACCGCCATGCCCAGTTTATGTGGTTCTGGGGAATCAAATGCAAGGCCTTGAGCTTCAAGCAAGTGCTTTAGCCACTGAGCTATTCCTCCAACCTTGATTAATTTTTCTTGAGACAGGGACCCAATAGTCCAGTCTGGTCCTGAACTCGTTATGTAGCCCAGGCTTGCATCAAACTCACAGCAGTCCTCCTGCCTCAGAATCCTGAGTGCTGGGATCCCAGGCACATGCCACCATGCCCAGCCTATGTGGCACTGGGGAATGAATCCAGGGCCTTGTGCTTGCTAGGCAAGCACTCTGGCCACTGTGCTGGTCCCCCAGCTCATCATTGGCTGTTTTAATTTACTGCCACCTCCTTAGAACTCACTGCACCGGTACCATGCTTATCCTGTTCCTCCAGGAAGTGCTCCTTGTTCCCCTTTCCATCATGGCCATTGTCTTAGGAATGTTTGCAGAGTACTTCCTGTGGTAGTAGGTTCTTGTCAGATCCTGCGCTAAAAACAGAGCATGACTCACCCTCTTCTGCTGCTGGCAGTGTCATCATGAGCTTCTGTCTTTCTAAGAAGTGTTTCAATTGCTACATAATCAAGGAATCATGGACACTAACACCAGCAATTTCGTTTGTGTGGGACAGAAGTTTGGTGTGTAGTTTAATGACATGTAATTTCTGAATTCCAACATCGTTTGGGAAAGTATTAAAGGCCTGACACCCAGCCCTTGCCTTTGCATGAAGTTCTCAGCTCCTGGGATAAATGAGTACTTACTGAAGAAGAGGAACAGTGTGGGCGGGACAGGGAGGACAGGGCAGGGCGGGCGGCTGGAGCTGTGGGAGCCACCTGGGGCCAGAAGCACAGAAGTGGATTCATCGCCAAGCCCATCCCCTCTGTCTCTCCCGGCAAGGTCAGGAGGGAAACAGTGACTGGGAGAAGACTGTCCAGTTCTATTTTAGAAGCGAGAGCTTGGTAAATCAAGGCTGTATTGCTTTGGAATGGAATTTTTCTCATTTTCTAAAAACAAACTAGCTAGGCACAAAGGAAGTAAGCTTATCAGTGCTACAGGCCCAGAGAGGTCGGCTTCACCCAGGAGGTAAATGGCGAGCGGTGGGGACTGACAGCTTGCAAAGGAGGAAATGAAAAAGGCTGTTTGGTAACAACGTCATGAGACCTCCACAGTTCACCTGCTGTCGCTATTTTTAGTGAAAAGAATATAAAATTGTCTGTGCGTGGCGAAAAATGCAAATGTTGCACGTGGCAGGTGAAAAATGTGCAGAGGGAAAGTGCCAGCGTGCCCACAGCGACATTCCACAGAAGTCTGGGTGGCAGGTGACTGGAAGACATTTCTCTAAGGATTTTTATGTTGCTCATAAGTTGTTGAAAACAAATACGTCCGTTTTGATAAAAATCATGAAACTGTGAGGAAGCCTGTCCTCAGCTGTGGGCTGTGAGGGAGACCTTCCTGCTTAGGGACCTCAGCCAGTAGCTCACGCTCAGGGTGACATTTCAGGCTATAATGCCAGGCACAGGGGTGCACACCTTAATCCCATCTCAAGGCCAAGGCAGGAGAACGAAAGGTCCAGGACTCACCTGGACAATTCAGTGAGACCCTGTCTCAAACAAAATTTTGTTCAGTCTTGCAGATTGAATCCAGGGCCTCTACACCAACCTACCGCTCCAACCCTTTATTTTTTGGTTTATTTTGAGACAGGGTCTTGCTAAATTGACCAGCTAAGACGAACTTACTATCTGCCTGCCTCAGCCTCCTAGAGTGGTGGGATTACAGGCATATGCCACAATGCCTGGCTTACGTATGGCTCCGCGGTAAAGCACTTACTAGCATTTGGGAGGCCTTGGACAAGTGGTGGCGGTGCACATTCTCCACCAACAGTCTGTTGTGGCCCTTGCAGAGGAACCTCACTTCTACCACAAAGTACCCCGCCTCCCTCAGGAGCAGGGGTCGGACAGTAGTGGGACCTGCTACCACCACACTTGCAGAAGGAATACTTTTTGGAAACTGATTGTTAATACTCTGTTCCTATCTACTTTTAAACCATATGGAAAGCATTTTGGCATCTGTGGCATTCTTCTACTCCTAGTAAGGTGGCACACTTCCAAACGTCACTGGCCTGTGAGCGTCTCTAGACACACCGCGGCAGCCTCTGCCGGCCCTCAGCCACCATTTCAGCGGCCAAGCTGCATGCCCCCCGCTAAGAAAGCACCCATGTCCACACAACCAGGCTTTATAGGAAGGTACAGATAATAACCCAAGTTACTTTATTTTTTTTTAAGTATTTATGTACAGGGAACCAAGTTCTTCTTTAGCTTTAATACTACCTGAAAGTTTTTTTTTTAATTTAAAAAGCTACCCCACAGGCTTTCATAAACATTCTGTAAAATAGGGCGTACTAAATTTTAAGTTCCTTGTGGTATTTGATAGACACCTTTTGGTCATCCGTAGCTGTCTGACCACCGGCTTTGTGGGTGGAGAGGGGTGAGGGTTTTTCGTGAGTGCTATGTTAAGGAACAACACAATTTTTGAAAAACCTTACATTGACCCCCTAATACCAATCATGTGAGGTCAAGACACTCATATGGCCCCCTGCTACATATGCAGATCACTTGTGAGAGCTCATGACAAGGGAGCAGAGCCACTCTGCACAGCTGGGCCCTGGCTCCTGGCTCCTTGCCCTTGACATCATTCCTTTAATGCCTGTGGAAGCCAGTCCCCATGGTTTGGCTCACCTCAGGACAGATGAAAGCTGGGAGACGTACTGCAGTAGATTGGTGCAAACACAGGTAAAGGTACTTGTGACCCTGTGGCTGCCAGACGGTTAAGTTAGCAGTTCTGCAAAGGGGTCTTCCGTGAGAACTCAGGTCCAAGCTGTGGGGAGGTGCTTTCTAGGGTCACCCTCCTTCTGCATTTGGTGCTCTCAGTCCCGGCGGCCATATCTCATCTGAGTTCCTTGGTTGGTCTGCTGGCCACGCATGAGCCCAGTATTCCCCTCGGTACAGTCGCCCCTGTGTGAGAACCCCTGCCTTAGCTCACAGGTAACACATGCTTGCCGAAGAAACAGGCTGTTAAAGGCTTTTCTGTCCCACCAACCACTGTCGATGGCCACAGTGACCCATTGAGCCCAGGACGCCCATCTGCATGACTACTGGGCTTCAGAGAACCTGGACACCCCTACTCCCCCTTTCCTGGTTCTCTGTCATTGCCTTCCGGCTTGGGCCAGGGACCACTTGTCTCTCTGGACAGTGGGTTTAGAGAAGGCTCTGTCTCAGGTACCCTCAGTAGCTGGAGAAGTGCTTGCACACTTTTTTTTTTTTTAATCCTCACTTCCTGTAAGTAAAATCCTCACAAGCTGTTTGTTTGGGTTTATTTTAGTAAGAGCAGGCGGCTGACCTCCAATGGCACCTGGTTTTTAGACTGTGCCTACTGGCATGACTTTCATCGCTGATTCCTCTTCCCTTCTCTTCAGAAAGGACCTAAGTGTGAAGTACCCAGAAGACCTCCCCATCACCCTCCCAAACCTGCTGAGGTTCATCTTGCAGCACTCGGATCCTGTGTCCAGCCACGGCAGCCTGGCCCACGCCCCTTCCCAGGGCTGCCGGCAGAGTGAGGCCACCTTACAGCAGGGGCATATCTCCCACCTGGAGAGGGAGATCCAGAAACTGCGGGCAGAGATCAGCAGCCTGCACCGGGCACAAGCGCAGGTGGAGGGCCAGTTGTCCAGTGCCCGCAGGGACGAGCGGCGGCTGCGGCAGCAGCAGCAGGCCCTGGAGCAGCGGCACAGCCTGTTGCAGCAGCACAGTGAGCAGCTGCAAGCCTCCTACGCGCAGAAGGCCCGCGAGCTGGAGGAGCTGGCCGACGCCTCCGAGACCCTCCTCACCGAGAACGCGTGGCTCAAGGTCCTGGTGGCCAGCATGGAGAGGAAGCTTCAGGGCCAGGACAGGGCCGAAGACCCAGACACCTCGGGAGAGGCCCACCCTGACCACCTCGAGCCCGCGGGTGCCCCCCACCTACCTGCCAGCGCCCCTCCACCTCCCAACGCCAGCTCCCCGCTGGCAGCAGACAGGAAGGGTGAGAACAGGACAGACTCACTTGAAATGACATGAAGGAATCGGGTGAAAACTGTACAACGGGAATATATTTATGCAAATTTTATTGAAATTTATTGTAAATAAAGATTTTCTCAGTGGTCTAGAAAATGAACTTAAATGTCATTCAACTTTTATTGACAGGGATGACATCCCTTCTGCTTATTGCACAAACTTGGTAGCTTTGAGACAGAAACAGCACGGTCCATCTGAAGGCCCATCTGCAACAGCCTGTCTGTGGTCAGTACTCAGGGTCAGGCTCCCTCCCCCTCCCTGGGTGTAGCGTGAAGGACGAGAAGCTCATTTCCTGACTCGGCAGAAAACTTGGAGGCAACAGTTGGGCTAGTGAGGAACAATTCAAGGAGAGGCCACAACTTGTTACTGAGCCATCTGAGTGTCAGTACTAAAAAAAGCAACTATTGATAAATAAGAACAGGGAGAGGCATTGTGTGCTGGACGCTAGAGACCCCGCCATGCCTCCCGCCCGTGCTTCCCCTTCGCTAACGGCCCACCCAGCACCAGAGATGTCCTGTCCACTGTGGAACAGAGGAGAACCTCCAAGTGAAGCCAGGGAGATGGTAATGGCTACTCACTTCAAAACCAAAACTTAACTGGCACAGTGAGCTCTCCAGGGTAACTGTGGAGTGGGGCTAGACCCAGCAAATGCCAGTGCCAGCCACTGCCCGACGCGCTGTGGAGCAGGAGACACAGCCTGAGTACGGGCTCCTGGCTGCAGAGAGAACAGAGGTAGAGAACAGGAGGCAAAGGGCAGACAGGTGGCTTGGCCTTCCTAACACCAGAGCAAACCTGCTCCTGGGGGCCTTCGACCCCCAAACACCCTGCCTACCCTGCTGCTGTCTGGGGTTCTAGGACCACCTTCTGCAATGCAGTAGCCTCATCAGCTACACCATCCTCACCCGACTATCAGTGTCTGACACTCAATTTAGGGGCTTGTTGCTAATGTGAAAGTGTTCCCTACAACTCCCTCCTTGGAGTTCTAGAAAGTGGATTAATTGGGCGTGCTTTCCAGAGAAGCAGCCCCCAGCCTGGCTGGGAGGCCAGAGCTTGATACTCCCAGCCCATGCTGTTTGCAGGCAGCCCAGCGTGCAGGGCCACAGATCCAAGGCTAAGCCAGGGCGCATTCTTACCGGGGTGCTGCAGGATGTGCCCGCAGAGGTGGGCGGAGCAGTCAGAGTGAGCTCAGTGGTGTATGCACAAGGCCACCTGTTAACAGGCTGCTGAGGTGCCGGCTCTTCTGGGCTCCTCTGTGAGAACCGAGTCCTCAGCACAGTTCCCACCCCTCCCCCACCCCTGCACTAAGCCAAGGCTGGGAGAATCTGGTGGCTCCTAACAAGTGACGGGCCACTTGCACGTGGTGGGTGCCTGTGGAGGTTCGTCAGGAGTCTGGGCCATTTATACCCAGACCCGCTGTGGAAAGTGAAATCCAATGCCCAGCAGCGGGCATGCACTGAAAGGGAAAGGAAGCTAACCTGTGAGAGGGGAAGTTGGGGGTGAGTCAGCAGGGGCACCAGCAAGTCGCCGCCGCCTCCTACCAGAGCAGCAAGTGTTAAATATCACAGACGGGACCGTCCATTCCTGTCTCCGCTGGGTCACTTGGGTTTTGGACATAAGCAGCTGCCACCGGATCTGCTGTTTCTATGAAGCTAAGGGGGGGGACTCAGCATGTGCGAGACCACTGGGGCGGGAAACCGCTCTGCCACTGAGTCACCTGGCAGCCCTCGAGACTCATGTCCTTCACTGGCTCCCAGGCAGTGCGGTAGCTTCCTCGCAGTGACCCCGCCATCCACACGACTGCGTCTCCTGGGTGGATCGGGAGGGGCGCGGTTCTTCTTCTGCAAGGTGCTGGCCAAGCAGAAATCCCCGAAGCACCCCAGCTGGTCAGCCACAAGACGTCACAGTGACACCTCGCTGACTCTGCATGTACAGGGCCAGAGATGAGTGACCCTTGCCCCGCGCAGTTCGGGCCTGACACCATGGTCGTGACTCATCATCAAACCAGTCCCATGTGCTCTACGCAGTATCTAAAAATCAGCAAAAAGAGGCTTAAGCACATGCTTCTGGGGCCTATGTACAGTTCACAGGTATGTTAGTTCACGCGTTACAGCAGTAGCTCCATCAAAAACAGGCTCAGCTAAACAACATTCAAGTAACAGAAGCGCTACGGCCGAGCGCCGGCAAGGCCAGGCCTGCCCACGGCCTGCAGGGCCCTATAGGGGCAGCCGGCCCCGCCGGGAGCCGAGGGGACGCCAGGACGGCGGACGGCTCCCGGGGGGGCGGCGCATGCGGTGATGAGCTGGGCGAGGGTCAGCCCTTCCTCTCCCGCAGCAGCATGTCGCGGGGCTCGGCCCCTCACGGCGCCCCTCGGCCGGCGGCTACGAATGGGACCGGGAGCCTGGCAGCCGGATCAGCCGTGCACTTCCGGGCCCCCGGGGGCCAT
>PVKB01002524.1:0-274619 GCA_004027205.1 Ctenodactylus gundi
CAAATTCCTCATCAAGACATCCTTTCTCAGACTAAATGTCTTCTTTCATTTTCAACATTTGTATGCCTTTATTTCAGGCCCTTTATCTTTATTTATGATGATTGTACTTCAGGGTCATTTTGTTTTGTCATTCTACACCCACAAGATGCCATATTTAGCAGAGACCAGCACAGAGTGGATACATAAATACTGATAGAACTTAATTTAACCAAATACCCTCTTGAATCTAGTGCTAAGACAAGAGAATCCATTTTCATCTTTCTTCTTGACATATAATTTTACTGATACAGTAAATTTTTATACACTTTGTTATAAGTCACATTGTCTGCCTTATAATTTCTCTTGAACCTTTCCTTATAATCTCCTATTCCTTTATCTGCATTTGGCTGTCTGACTTCCTGAATGTAAATGCAGTTTTGCATTTATCTTGATAAGTTTCATTTTGTTGATTTGACTCCATGTTTTCACCTTTTTTGAGATCTACTTGACTCACAGTTTTATCATTGGTAATATGAGCTGCTTGGGTTGTTTATAAATATATTGTTTATGTTTTATCTTTGTCTGAAGCTTTGATTCTAAGGTAAAAACAATTCATTTCAATTGTGGCAGTGACTGTATTTCTTTGCTCTGTCTCTGCCTGGTATTGTACGATCCCACGACCTTTGGGGCATCAAAGGATGTGTATTATATTTAGTCACAAACTCACCTAAGTAGCCACTGCAGTATATCTGTGAAGTTGTCCTCTTTTACGTCTATGAAGTATTTCAATATATGGATTCCCAACTATCCCTACTGTAACTGTTTCCTGGGTCCCCTGGGAGCCTGGCCAGTGCCATTGCGTCCAGGCACTGGACACTGGACACTGGATATTGCTGTGATTGAGACCTCTGATTTTTCCAGGTGTTGTGGTCTCTTTCAGGCCCTCTAGCCACTGCTGTTTTTCTGCATCACTCACAGTGTCAAACTTTCAGTATTCTGTAGCAAGACAAGTGAAAAAATACCTCTTCTAATTTCAGTGGTTTTTTTGGCCTCATCGACACTGTTTTTATGTGAATTTCTTATGTTAATAAGCTTTTGATTTTACTGTGATTGTGTTGCCTAACAAACGACACCAAACCACTTGAGTTTCTTAATGATCAGCATTTAATGTTTATTCATCTGTTCATAGATTGGCTTTGGTTTTACAAGTCTTGCACGAATGTGCAGGGCCTGGGGCGGCCTTCAGATCTCTCCGTACCTTCTTGTAATTTAGTAATTTGGGGGATGCCCCTCTCACAGAAACGACAGAATCCCAGGGTTGCTAAGAGGAAACACATGACATCCCTTGGGAAATTAGAATGTACCGCATCTCCTGCTGTATCTTATTAGTCCAAGTAAGCCATATGGCCAGGTACATAGTGAGCCGGAGAAAACGGGGAGAAGAGATATCTTCAGAAGTGCATTTTTTATTTTATACAGCTGTCTCTTTATTCTTTCCTCAGATACTGAATGAGACACAGGAAAGTCTCTCTCAAAAATATTAGAATCACCTCTGCACCCCGAGGCACAGAATATTCACATCTAGTTTTTCCTTTCTTTTAAAATATTTTACTTTCATGAGAACACCCCAGTAAAAATGCTTTGCAGGCCCACTCCAGCAGTTCAGGAGACATACCTAGACGAGGTTGTGACAGGTATTCGGCATATTCATACTAAAATTGATAAGTTTTATGTACTTTGATATGTTCTAAATTAACCTATTTGTGGGATTCTGTTAAGTACAATAGAAAAGAAACTTTGTTTATTCTCCATCTTCCTCTTTTAAGTTGCACAGTTGTGCTTGCCAGCTCTTTGGGGGGAAAACTGACTAAATTTTGTGAATTTCTTCTGTCGTTCTAGGCTAGTGAAATATTCTCTTTCATTACTGCCTCTTAGGATAACTTACCTTCCTCGTTCTGTTGCTCCTGCTTGCGCTGGTATGGGTTGCAAGGAACAGCATGTGGGTCTGCTTTTCTGTTTTCCTTCTTGGTATCTCACCCACCCACTTGCTTGGCTGTGTCTGGCCATCCAGGGCAGGAGCAGGTAGAGAAAAGGGGAAAGGATGTAAAAGTCTGCATTTGGTTCCTACTAAGAGAATTTAGTATTGGCTTCTCTTGAACTTATTATGTCTTTAAAAAAATCTTGTCCTGTGGGAGCATCTGTGGCATCTTTATTGAATGTTCAAACTATAAATTCTGGTCAGCCTCTCTGTCATTTCCCTGAGTTTTTCTGCTGAGACTTGCTTACCTCTGGCTAATGCCCAGGCAGGTAGCCCTACAATGACTCCATATTGGCATTTTTGGGAAACACACCTGGATACACAATTTTGATCTGCTATCAGTGGCAATGTAACCATTTTCCAAATACATCCCCATTTGTCATTGCCACAAATTCCAGCTAATGTTTCAAAACGTGAGGCATCTTTTTACTGTAAAGCTGAGATTCCAGAGTTATACACTAAGTAGTCTCTTGAAAGTTCCAATCATATGAAGTGAAAGTCAGATGAAAACGACTTTCTGTTCTTCTTTTTTCCTCTTCTCACCATTGAGGATGGTTTAGACAGAAGGGCAGGAGTCTGGGGAGGAGCCTGACGAAGCACATTGATGATTTTCTGTAGTGATTCTCTCATCCTCGTTTGCATCCTCAAGGCTGGCACTGGCTAGCTACTACAGAGTGTGTGCTTGCCCCCCCCACCCCCCGCCCCCTTTGAAAACCTTGCGTAAGTGCTCTAACACCCTTATACTGTAATACCAAGATACCTGATAGACTATTGGCTCCTGTCTGTTAAACCGAGAATTAGAGACTCTCTGAACTCAAAGAGACTTGAATGTCTGGAATTTCACACATGAGAAAAATCAGGTCTCAAAAGTTAAGCAGATTTTCTAAGGTCATATAGCTTTCTGGTGTAAAAGTCTGTGTACAATCTGTGGTCCAATAGCTAATCTTTTCTCAAATGTATTATCTTCAATGTAGTATAATTACATAACAAAAAATGGAATGTCCACCGTTATAGTAGAGGTTAAAGGAGTTAATGTGTGGAAGATTTTTAGCTGAATAGAGACAACAGAAAATACTCTTTAACTCTTTGTTTTTCTCCCAAGGCCCCATGTGTTTAACAATGAGCACACAAGCAACCAAATAAACAAACAAACAAAAATCATCAACTGCACACCTCTCTGACAAAATTCTCTCTTAAAGTTAGAAAGTTTAAGATTTCCAGACAACATGTAGTAAGAATTTTTCTCCCTTGATTGGAGATGTCTGAACTTCAGCATGACTCTTCCCTCCCCACTTCCCACAGAAATAGCAAACCATTTATGACAAACTGAACTGTCCAAAAATTGCGAAGGTTAAAAAGAAGAATGAGTGGCTTGTGTAGTTCACTATACGGTCTCTAAAAACATACGGACAAATATAAAGATGTTCTAAGTGAACAAAAGCTGTTTTCAACATTATTGTATAGTATATTTTATGATTGAAGCATAAACCTATGTTTATTAACCACAATCACCATCTTTGGGAAAGGCTGTACCAGAGGCTTTTATTTGTGTACTAATACGTATTTCTTAAACTGCACAATAGACATTCTTTCTCATAAAGAATGTGAAATGAGCAAAACATGATTATGAAGTTGCCAAATGGTGCTAGTCCTCAGAGAAGTGATTTTTGTCAGGCTTGTACTCTGTTGGCCAGATGAAGGCTTCACTTCATAGATGTGTAGGACACTGGGCTCACCATCCAACACTCTGGCTTGGAGCAATGGCAGAAGGGTAAATACATGTTATTCCTTAAACTGGGGCTGGTCTTTCATCTCAGCCTGAGTCCAAGTCTTCACAACGTGCTTCAGAAACTGTTGTGTCAGACAGTAAGTCTGACAGGGAAAATAAAAGCAGCTTTTAGTCAGTGGAACAATCTTTGAGTTTGTTTTTCTGAAGAAGTTGTGAAATAGTAGTCCTTACATTCATTTCATTTCTCTTTAAAGATGCTGGCATAGAATATGAGACATGAAGTTATAGAAAAAAAACAAGAGATCAAGAATTCAATACTTGTTCTGTTTCCTTGATCCACACAAAGGGGAAAACACTGTCTCATGAGGGTGACTTTCTACTTATTTCCTTTGAAGGTCAAACCCTGTGTAACCAAGAAAGGTTCATAAAGAGAAATTAGTCAAAAGGTTAAAAAGTGATCCAAGAAATGTTCAAACACACATACAACATGTATAGAAGAGGGACTAAAGGCATAGCTCAATGATTAGACTGTTTGCCTAGCATGTAGATGATGCTGAGTTCAAATCTCTAACACTACTTCAAAGGTTGAGGCAGGCGAATTACCTTGAATGCTAGACCAGCCTGGACTATATATATATATATATAGTGAGTTCAGAACCAGCTGGACTACAGAACAACAACCTGTTTCAAAAAAAATAAAAGTTAGCCAGTTGTTGTGATACATATTTAGTACCAGCATCCTGTGTGTCTGGGGCAGGAGAATAGCTCTGTGTTCGTGGCCTGTTGGGACTACGTAATGAGTTCAGGACCAGCCTGGATTACACAGTGAGAGCTGTCTCAAAAATAAAAGTACATGTAAATTCAGTGAGAAATCCGAAAATTTAGCTAATGTGATACTTCTTGCAATTGAAAGTGAGGAATAATTCCACATTAAATTGAATTTTATAATTTATGTCAAGAAATTCTTAAGAAAGAAATTAAAAATCAATGACAAGTGAGATGTAAACATTTTCAGAAAACAGTAGTTGGAGACTTGTTTTTTTAATTAAAAAAAGTTTAGAAATTAGTTTAAAAATCAAAGTTAGTGAATAGAAGGGATAAATTGGGGGTTGAGTACTTGCATAACAGGCACAAGACCAGGGCTTCTACCCCCAGTATGTCAACAATGAACGCAAAGCAAATCTGTTTGCATGCAGAGATAAATTCTCTTCTTTTTAAATTTTTCATACATGTGTATGTATGCACAGGCATGTAAGGATGTTTCTTTACAGAATAAGAATAAGACAGATATCAGCTGATTCACATAATTCTACGGGGAATGTACAATGGCAATATTTTATATGTGGACTTGGTTATACTAAATTATATTTTAGATATATTTATGTATAATTATAAGTTTGGAAATATAAAATATTTCCATCAAAATTGTATTATACAAAGCAAGAGCCTGTTTCAAAAAAAGCTGTGTTATGTGATGGCTTTGATTGGAAAAATTTTATGTTGAACACCTTGTGTGCTATCAGAGTAGCTGAGGTAGTGCTCATGGTTCTTGCCCATGGATTGAGGCTGGCACAGGGCACGCTGACAGCAATCTCAAAGGGAGGGGTTCTTTGGATCCTTCCAGATAGATCCTTATCCAAGATGATTCCAGTGAGGCAATTCCAATGAGGGCAGTGCATGCCCTCTCATTTGTTAAAGGGTGAGTTATAATGGGGAACAGTGGTTAACCATGGGAAAGGTGGAGGCTTTGTATTTTTCTGTCCCGATCATGTCATTTAACAATGACTTCATTATCAAATATAGGTCAGAAGAATGTCATGATAAGGACGACAAGTTAAACACAGCCACGGGATAAGCAAGCCAAGTTGGACAGGGACACAAGGGTAGGAAGAGAAGTAGAAAAACCCAGATTTTACTGACAGCAGTATTTTTCTCAACCAAAAGAATGATCCTGATCAACAATGAAAAGAACTCGAAAGGTGTGGGAGGGAACAGGCAACAGGACAACTCAGCAGGCAACGATCACAGTTGATCCAATGACGCTTCAATGTGCCCATAAATATTAAAGGCATACATTATTTAGAAACCAATAGATACACAGGCTTAAAGAGCAAGAAACTACAATGCTGTGGTAAAGCTTTCACGGCAGTTGCTCTGCTCTTAGCTAAACACTAGAGAGTGCATCAACTTTTCAATTGTTCGGCACACTTTTTAAATATGACTTCCAATTTGGACGGCTTTTAAGGATGTCAGATCTACAACTTATCTGAAAACTAGAAACCAGCTTTAACCAATTTTAGACACAGAGAATTGAAGTAAAGACTCTATTGAATTCTCAGCAAGGTCATGCGTCTCTAGGGCTTTCTGTTGTCTTGCACACTTGTTATAGGAAACAAAGTTGTTGGCTACTGATCTATCAGGACGAGCAACAGAGGTATTTAAAGGCATATTCATAGGTTTATGCCCACATTCATGGTATGAAGTATCAAGTAGATTCCCATGTCCTGTGAAATGCTAGAGGAAAAATTAAAATTTTGAATGTTATTCTTATTTTCTGCCACGATGTCACCTATCAAAGACATGAATGATAACAAAGAATTGCATACTAAAATGGCATTTTGTCCCCGAAGGAAAGAAAATCTGTTTTAAAACCTTTGTAAATGTTTTAATTTTGCTTAAAAAATTCCATCAGCCCTCAAGAAGAAAGAAGTTACAAAAATCCACAGTACTTTTGATGACTATAGTTCATTTAAGGTCTTATTAAAGTATACCTGATTAATAATAAAATGTGGAAGTATTAATTTTGTTGAACTGCATGGGTTTTTGATATATTCTAAGGACTTCTCTCTTTTGTTGTACAAAGTGTGTTTGATAGCAGAGAAGAAATTTCTGCCACAATATATTTCTATTACTGAGACATAAATGAGTGTTTTCAAGGTTTGAATTGAAAATATGTTAATTCTCCAAGCTCTCAGATTCCAGGGAAGATTGTGGTTGCTGAGGAAAGAACAAAGAATATGTGAGACTTTGGTACCCTCTTAAAATTCAGGGATGTTTAATTCATGTTTCATCATTCAGATAAACCTCAGACCCTGTATTCTCTGATGGAATGTTTTCACAGATAGATGATTAGTTTTTTTGGAAACTTGGCTAGATGCTCTGTTTTACAATACTGCATGTATTTCAATAAGTGGCTAAACTAATAAAAAGAGATTTAAGATCACATGCAGAAAACTTTCCAATTAATTCTAAAAATTTTAAATGCAGTGTATACTTCTTTTGAATTTTAAAAAACTCAAAATTATTCATAATGTCTAAGTATGTCAGGATTATTGTGGTTTTGAGATATGACCTTTTAGTTTGAAATACATAAGCTGAATAGCATCAACAAATCTGGAGAGCTTCTTGATAGTGATTGCTCAGTAGCTAATACTAAACAGTGGGTAGACCAAGACTTAAAAGTCCCTAACTCTTTTTGTCTCATCAAAGGCTTACTTTAAGAGGGAGAATCGCATGCAGGATTTTTAATGAGTAGCGGATTTGAGAATCACAACTGAGAGACTTGTCGGTGAGGCAAGGTCTTCACTTTAGACACACTGAAGCACTCAGATACTTCCACAGGAAATCCTGGGGTGCGAAGTGGTCCTCATGATTACCCTGACTTGGGACAATGGCTCTGGTTCCTTGTACCTTGACATCGCTCAGAGATAGGCTGTAGGCAAGGGATAGAGGTGTGACTACTTATGAAGGAACCATCTCCTACTCTTGACAAAAAGAGAGACTTAAATTGTAAGCAAACTTTGCCATGTTTTTCAGAAGCTAGGGGATGGGTTCTTTAGCTTTGAACTTGGGGGCTCTAGACGCTGCATCACTATTGTCTATTACGGTTTTTCCTCTTTGTCGTTTCCATGTACCACTTGAAAAATTTGACAAAAAAGCTGTTTCAGGATTGAGAAATAGGCCTCTTTCACCCATGGGAAACTTAGAAGAAGCCTGCTGAATTAAGCTTGAGGCCAATGGCTGCTTTCCTACTGTATAACGTGTCTGCTATTGTTGTGCCTTACAGGGTGGGGTAATCAAGACTTTCATCGGGGAAGGCTCTGAGCTCCAGGGACGGTGCTTCATTCAGTTCTTGTAGTTGCACTTTTTTCCACTTTGAAAATTTTGTAGAGTTCCCAGACACTCCCTGGTGCATTATTGGGTGTAAAGACTATATTATTTTCTGACCCCTTTGCAGCAGGTCTATCTCCCTTTAAGGGTCACAGTCAATTATCCCTGCTAGTAAGAAGCTCCTATTCTTGCCTGCTGGTCTTTGGCACAAACTACTTGATATGCAAAATCTACAGCTTTCAGGGCCTTTTGCAATGTTCCTAGTGAAAACGTCAACCTGTTGAGAACTGTAATTCTTAGATCCATAGAAACTAAACTTGTGAGGACTTAAAGAAGAACTATCCTAATTTCATACTTAGACAAAATTTCTCATGATAGTCATCCATGATGTAGAGGACATTGTTCCTTTCCTGGAGTGTTATGTCCAAGATGCTTTCAGCTGGCTGTTTCATTCTGAATCAGTCTGGTAACTTGTGACTGGTTCAAAACATGCCCTGAGGCTGCATCTACTGCCACATGTCCTTTGCTGTAACACAGGGCCTCTGCTCTGAGGGATACTGTGTATAATTTTTATGTCAATGAACAGAGTATTTCAAGCTTTCTACCGTGTTGGATGGCAATTTGAAGACCGAAATGGCAAGCTCATACTTAAGATATACATTTGTGGATAAATCTTTGCTTTTTACACAATGGAATATGGTCAGTGTAGCCAATTTGCTGTCAAATATCTGTTTGCGATCCCGAAATAGTGTCTTACTGTAGACCCAGATTTGGTCTTTGCTGCCATCGGATTTGGCATTCATCAGTGAAAATGGCTACATAAATCTTGGAGTTATGGACACTATGAAACTGAATCTAAGATTTTTTTGCCATCATGGAAACTGTCTATGTACTACTTTACATGAAGTTTTAAGTTCTGTTCTTATACCCTTTGCCCCAGAGAATGATATCTTTCAACTAACTCGATTATTCTGTCTAGTTGGTTGCCTTCGCTTCTCCTAAGGAGACCGATTACTCCATGGAAATGGTGGGCATTTCCATGCAAAACAAAACAGAAGAATTTTGATCTAGGTTTATTTATATTCTTTTGTTTCTGAATTTCTCCTCTCAGATATTCCAATATTTCTTTTTTTCAAACCTCTGATAATCAAATTCATCTAATTTCCCCTTGCTATGAATTTCTGTACATTCTAGCCTTGGACCATTTATTTTTCAAACAAAGTAGATGATCAGATATACTATTTCAGTGCATTGTATCAAGATTTCATATCAATATTGCTGGCTGAGGCTGCGTCAACATTATAGTTCACCTATTGGCAATTGCTACAACTTCTAAGTCGGCTCTGCCCCCACTACAGTTGCCTTCAGTAGTATCACAAGGTTCTCCAGATTCTATAATGCAATGGATTCAATGAATTACAGCCCAGGCTATCAGGCCCTTCTTGCTCTCTGTCTGACTCAGCGCTTGCAGCCCTCAATTTCAGGTAGTAAATTGGTAAAAGAGGTATCTCCAGGTGTGAACTACATTGCCTGCAGAATCTGAAGAGGTTTATCAAGTGTACCTTTTTATTTGTAGAAGCTGAAAGGCTGTAACTTGACATTTACTTTTGAAAAAAAAAAAACAATTATAGAATATGTACCCCTCAGGAACCTTAAAAACGTTGCTGATGAAACAGGACTCAATCTTCACACAATTTATCTTCAATCTTCTGGTGAATGTGTGTCCTACCAATATATTTTCTATTTCTTTTCCATCAGTTCAAGCAATGTGCTGTGGTCAATAGAGTGGGTGGACTGGCATTTGGTCTCAATGATATTCTAATGGTCAGTTGTCTTTGGGCTGAAATGCCCGATGAGAAGATAACTCACGCAGTCCTAAATCAAGAATCTGAACTTACATACTTCTGTGGCTTGGGTCTGGAATGTCTCCCCCCCCCCCCCCAAAGCCTCAAGCATTTGGTTGTTGTGGTTTATGAGCATGTGGTGGATCTTAGGCATGTAGTAAATTACAGGTGTGGGGTGGATCACAGGTGCGTGGTGAAGTATAGGTGTGTGTTGAATGCTAGGTGTGTAGTGGGTTACTGGGCATATGGCTCAGAAGGGATAGATCACTGAGGCATGATCTGTAAGGGCATGTGCAGGTCCTACCTTTCTCCTGGACTTGGCTTCCTGCCTGCCACGCTGTGAGCAACAGTCCCCTGCCAGATCTTCCTTGCCATGTGCTTCCACTGCTGCCAGCTGCCTGGGAAAGGACTGAGAGACACTTTCAGATACTGTGAGCTAAATAAATCTTTCTTCCCTTAAATTGTGGCTGCTGAATGCTCTGTCACAGCAGCTAGAAAGTAACTAAGACACATACTATTTCCTTTTCATGTGAATGTTGCTGATCTTTTTTGATAGCAATGGAAAGAAATTGTATTAACCACACCAATGGCTGAGTACTACAAAACTAGGGTACTTTGATTCACTCTGGAAAGGAGTATGTGCCTGTCACAATGGATTACAACACAGTTGACTTTGTGGTAGGGTAGTGTTGTCTAGAATCCAACTCTTCTCTGGTCTATAATCTCTATACTAAGTGATCTATCTCTATTAGCTCTCCTTCAGTATGCCAAAATATGTAAGAAAAGCAACCTAAAGGAGGAAATATTTATTTTGACCCACAATTCTGCCCATGATTCATGCATCATGACTCCCTTTTCCTTAATGTCTCTGGTGAGGCAGACTGTCATAGTGAGGAGAGGATGGCAGAGGAAAGCTTCTGACTCCAAGGTTGCTGGAAATAACAGCAGTGGGAGTCAAAAAAGGATGAAAGGAATGGACTAGGACTTGTCCTCTTGACCCACTGCCTATAACTAGGCCTTACTCCCAGGACTCCATCATCTCGTACCATCAGAATATGAACCTACTAGTAGATCAACCCACTGGAGAAGTTTAAGAGATCATGATCCAAACGTCTCCCCAAACCTTAGTTCTGAACACTGCTGCACTGAAAATTAAATCTTTGACACACGAGCCTTTTAGAGGTATTTCAGATCCAAACCACAGGTTCCCACAGGTCCTGATATAATGGTGTTTTACATAGTATATGGCTGAAAATTAACGGTTAAAATAATCTGTTAGATGAATAACTTCCTTTCTCTTTTTATTTCCTTAATTTCTTTTATATTTATCATTCTGGATCTTTTTTTGCTTATATGTCCGTCTTCCTTATTTGAGTTTAATTTGCATGAAGATATGACATTTGTACTGTTATAATTGCATTCAAGGTTTTAAGAATAATAATAATCACGTTGGTCACTAAATATCTAGCAAATAGAAAAATGAGTGGAGTAAATGAAATTTAATTTGGCTTCTGAAACCTGACTTTGATGCTTTTAGTATAAGCTGGCCCAGAGTTTAGAATAGCTTCATAATTCCCTGCTGTAGATATGTGGCACAATTAAGTAAGCTATTTTGTCTCGTTCTCTTTTATTGATGGAGAAACTACTGTACTGAGAAATTAGCTGAGAATTTGGAATCACCAAAGGAATTAATGGGAGCTAGATTTAAAAAAAAAAAAGAAATACATTATTGAGACTAGTGAACCATGTACTTAGAATTACAGGCTCAGAGAGAGGTAAAACTAGAGAGGAACATAGCAGTTAATTAGTAGTTTCTGCTTCTCATTTTATATGTGAGAACAATAAACATACTTGACTTCCTCAAGAAGGAGCAAATGAAGACTGTCTGATAAACGACATGTGTATTTCACAAATAACCTCAAGATAATGTGAATTCACATTGAGCTACAATTTTTAAAGGAAGGCATATAGAACAAATTTTGATAAATTTATCACTCACCTTTTACATAAGCCACTTGACTCTCAGATGTGTTAATTGGAATTCTTTCAGTTATAAGCAGCAAAAACTAAGGAGCTAGCTTAAACACAAAACAAAAAGAATAAATGTTAAGAAACTGGAAGTGTTGACTGGCTACCACTTTAGTTTCAGTCTGCCCAGCAAGATCTTCTCCGTTCTCCTTACTTAAGATGTAGGTTCTTTGTCTTACCCTTCCATTCAGGACTAGAGGGGTTGGTTCAGAATTCAGTGCCCATTACTGTAGCGGTAGGCAGTCAGTATCTTATTCTTCTGAACAGAGTGAGAAAATAGTATCTTATTTTTTATTTTGAGCATAGTGTTCAGAGTATCAAATAATTTTGGCGGATCAGTGAAAATCTTTGTCTTGGACTGATAATCTGCACATTGAAAGAGGCTTCTTTATTGACAGAGTTGCTCAGCTACAAGGATGTGCATCAGTTAGTAGATGTTTCACGAAGATGGAGTCAGTAGCAGAATGAACCTAAACAGACATGAAGCAGAATAAGAGAGCATTTTGGCCCTATTTGGTGTTAATTTCAGTCTCCTGAGTCACTGGTTTCTATGGCTCTTCCTTTAATACTTAGTTAGCTTTCTGTTATTAATACATACAACTGTGATAATTAAGTGAAAAGGAAAGTTTATTTAAGTTCACAGCCTCAGAAGTTTCTGTCCTTGATTAGGGGATCCCGTTGTTCTAGTACATCTTGGAAGAACTATTTCCACAAGGGTAGAAAGTGGAAGGGAAAGAGAGAAAGAGATCAATGTCTTGTAGTTCTTTTGGTGGGTAAAGTCTGATGACATAAAGACCTCCCTTCATGCATCTGTTCTTAAAGTTTCTAAAAACTCCCTGCAGCATCAAACTGGGGACAGCTAGCACACACTCCATATAAAACTACAACAATATTCTATTTCAAATGTATGGGCCAACCCATTTATTTACTTAATATAACTTCATTGTGTTATAATCATTTGTGACCTAAAGAATTCTAGCTAAAAGAGTTGACTATTTTATGCAACCCCACAGTAGACACATTTTTCATGTGTTTGAAACCAGTGCATGGCAGTTTCTGGAACACAGGGGTAACCTGTATTTCTTTCCATATTTCTTTCAAATATTTGCTTCAGTCATTGCATCTTCTTCATGCCTTCTGAGGCAATCCCTTTTTTTTTTTTTTGTACATCTTGCAAAAGTAAGACCAAGGTAACTTCTCATTTTACTTCACCTATAAAAAAAATCACTGGGGAAGAAGGAATTTGATTGACTTATTTTGGATCAGATCTTATTATTTGTGGCCATAATAGGATGACATGTTATAAAAATCACTACTACAGTCCTTCCCTTAAAGATGAAAGTTTTCAGAAGAAAAGGCACCACACAGGATTGCACCTTTTGTTTTGAGACAAAGTTCCCTATGTAATGATGGCTGATACTGAACTCACTATACAGCCCAGGCTGGCCTTGATCACATGACAGTAATTCTGCTCAGGACTCCCATGGTTGTTTCATTCAGATATTCTACTCTTTCTTCTGACTGTGTCTCTGAATTTATTGATAAAATTTTCTTTCACATTTTCAGATTTATTAATATAGATGAAGAAATGTAGATTATGATTGTAAATTCCACTTTAAATAATATGCAGTCAATTTAAATATTTGTAGCAAATGTTCCACAGTCATATTGAAAATAATTTTTTCATTATTTTTAATAAAGAGACGATTCAAGTAAATTCTCCTTCAAATAAAAAGAAAACAAAATGAAGCATAGCCACACAGTGCTTAATATAGTACATTTAGCAGACCAAGGAAAATCTTTTTTTTATCAACTGTTGTGGTTAGGATCTGGAGTGTCCCTCAAAAGCTTCATGTATTTTAATGTTATGGATTGTCTGTGGAGCCATGTAATGTTGGTAGATTGGGGTCTGGTCTAGAGAGGCGGATTGCAGTTGTTGGGACTAGGCATGTGAGTTAAGACTAAAGGCACGTGAGTTAAGACAAAAGGTGTGTAGTGGCCACACCTTCGATACCCAGATGCAGGGGAAAGAGTAAGACTGGGACTTGGACTAGTCTTGATTAGTCTCACTTGCCTGTCTGTTGTAATGTCCTGAGAAGCTGCCTCCATCTTTCTGTCTCTGCCATGTACTTCAATTGCTGCTGGCCGCCACTGAATGGACTGTGACCATCTGCAACTATGAGCTAAAATAAACTTTTCCTTCTCATAAAATTGTGGGTGTCAGGTATTGAGTCACAGCAACAAAAAAGTAACTGAGACATCAACACTCAGTTGTTCTTCCTGAGTAAGCCAGGCACCTTTCCACAAGATTTCTTTGGCTGATGGACCCTCTGTTCTCTTTACTCCTATGCTTTGAAGCCATTAATGGGCTTAAGAGAAAAAAAGGAGCAATCTGCAAGCTGGGCCGACAGATTGTAACGTGCCACTATCTTTGTTTTTCTTTCTTTCCCCCATGATATAACCTTCATTCACAACTTAGCTTAATTTTCAATCCTTATCTCTATAGTAAAAGTAACATACCAGACATGATTTGGACACACTCACCTTTCCAAAGGCTGGAAATCATCCTTATTTTGCCAAATAAATGAAAGCTCTTACCACTTAGCTCACTGGCTATTTGACTACTGTTCAAACATCAAATTCCTAAGAGTGGGCAAAATTATTGCCGCTCTCTGCAAAAAGATGGGAGTGAAGCCTCGCGAGAGCACCGAGAATGACAACTTCATCCGGCAATTGCCTTCCCTTTGGTTCCTACCTCACACATTTTTTTTTTTTTTTGAGAAAATGCTACTGTGCTATCACTGGGCTTGCAGCTACAGCTGACGCCTAGCAAGAAGAGTGTTACGCTTTCTATAGCTTAGCCGAACATGGTTTGCAGAACACAGAACATTTGTCAAACACCCTGGAGGGCACAAAGTGCACCATCTTAGGGGTCTGAAGGGAGGAGGAGGGAAGTTGAAAGTTCAGAAGTTGGGTAAGTGGAAACATCCAGCTGCCTAAGGTAAGGTCATAGGTTAGAGTCTATATGCAGAATTTATTTCCTATGGAAAGAGAGAGAGAGAACAAAAATGTAATAGGAAGAAGGGAAGTTGTAGATAGAGCAGTCACAACAGGTCTACCTATTCTATTCCAGTTGTGGGCCGGAGTAATGAATCCAGTTTCAAGACTAGACTCGGGTGGATTTTTCTTGCTGAAAAAAATAGCCTCTCATTTTGTGTGGTCATGATGTATCACTGAATTTTTAAAGTAAAAGATAGTCATGGGAAAGAGAGAATCAAAAGAGCAATTTGGAAACCTGCTTTCAGACTCTCCTAGTTCTGACAGCATCTCATTTTAAGTGTAAGAGCCAATTCTTTTCTCCCAAGGTTTCCCTTTCCCTGCAGAATCCCTCACTCTTGCCCGCTCCAGAATTTGGCTGCAGCTGAGTTTCAATACACCAAATTACCGGCTTCTATTGCATTTTTCCATTTTGTACTTGATCATTTTGTCAGTGATTTCTGTCGTTTGTGGTTTGTTCATTTTGTAACTCATGAAATGTTTCATGTTTTCTTCATGGATTTTGTTTCTGCTGAAACATTTGTATGGATTTAGTGAATCCTTCATCACCGAAACCAAGGCATTATCTGTGCACTCTGTTACGTGTCTTCATTTTACTTAATCTGCCCTTTTGATGTGTCACTGAATTTCATTACTAATACTCTTTTTAATTCTTCTCTTAACATAAACAAATACTATTATTCAGCATAATTTAAACCAATAAAAATCACCATTAAATGTAAATTATATGTATGAATTTTCTTTATAAACAAAGAGTACTCTGAGAACGTTATATGCATTTTCTGTTGATTTCACTTATGCATCTTGGTTTTTTTTCATGATGCTTCATGATTAACATTTTTAAACTCTTTTTGTTCTTTAAATCATTTGATTCAGATAGGTTCTAAGAATTTTATACTTTTATGGGTAAGGATAGTAAGACTTAGCTTTAATTAGTGAGGGTTCTGAAGTTTCTCTTAAAATTGCTGTTATACTCTTCAGAATATGAAGGCTGTTCTGAGTGCATTCTATTGTGACCAGACATTTTTACTCAGTTCAAGAGACCCCATTGGATAGCTCTAACTTTGGATTGTGCTTATAATCAACCACCTTGTGAACAGGGTTGCCTTATTTGTCATTCATAGACATAAAACAAATTATGTCTATGTAATATTATTTCATTATATATCATATACTTCAACTGGTGATAATAAAATCAATTCACTCTTTTTTTTTTGCATTACATTGGAAGTTGAATTTAGACACTTTGCACTGGGCTACCTTTCTAGCCCCCGTCTTCCCAATCCCCTTTTTCTGAGACAGGTTAAGTGACTCAAGTCACTAACTACGTGCAGAATAGGCTTAAACATACCATTCTCTTGCCTCAGCCCTCCAGAGTACTAAGATGAGAAGTGTGTGCCACCACACTTTTCTCAAATCAATTTTAAATTTAAAAATTCTCTTCGGTACTGTCTTATTTTAATTTGCTTAGAACTTCTCTTGTGCACCAGGACCAGGACCGAGCCTGTGTGCTTGTTTTGTTTCAGAGGACACCGCCCCGAGCATGAGGTTTCTTGCATGCTTTTTGCACTGTTTTCTTGAGGGAGGTTGGAGAAAAAGGTTCAGTTAGGATGACAAACGCTTACAGCCATGCCTTTGTTGGTTTACAGATTGCTTCTGTGAATGTCACCTTTTATATCCCCTGACCTGAATAAGAACTTGTGTCCTTGGAATCTTGATGATACCTCGCCACTTCCAGTTTTGCTGAGATCTAGAAACATCCACGTCTGTGGTAGGAGAATCTTCCAGGGCAGTCTTCGACTGCAAATCACACCTGTCTTGTCAGCTACATCATCGCCCTTCTGCTGTGCCCACTTTTTTTTTTTTTTGAGAAAGCCTGGCTTACAGTATCATAAACATTTTGTGTCTCTGTAGGAATTTATGTTTGTGGTAATATGTCCTTTTGGCAAAAGAAACAAAAGAAAAACATTAAGAAAGAGAACATTTCATTGTATAAGGGGTATATTGGAAACAGAACATGTGTATGTGCGCATGTTTGCCTTTCCTTCTCTAGCAGATCCACTTGAAATGTGGATTTTAGGCACATTGTTTCACTCTTTCTATATACTCTAAGATTCTGGGAAATGTATTTTAGAGTTTTTGTTGTTTTATTCACTTGTATATTTTAATATGCTTCCACTATTGATGGGCATAGAATTGCCTCACTAGCAATTGCTGAAAACATTAAGACGCAAATAAAATTTTGTAGATTTCTTCCTAACTTTATATTTTCCTTTATATTTAAGAGGGATTCTTATTAAAATGTTTAGCTTATTGTTGTGGTTAGGATGTGAAGTATCCCCCAAAAGTCTCATGTATTTTAATGGAACCATGTGATGTTGGTGGGTTGGGGTCTGGTCTGGAGGAGTGGATTACAGTTAAGACTAAAGGCATGTGAGTTAGGGTTAATGGTGTGTAGTGGCTACACCTGGATGCAGGAGGGACTAATTACTGGGCGGAGACCTGAAAGGATACATAAGCTGCACCTGCCATCCTGGAGGACTGGGACTAGTCTCAATTAGCCTCAGTTTGTCTTCCTGTTTGTCCGGGGAAGCTGCCTCCGCCTCTCTCTCTCTGCCATGTACTTCGAATGTTGCTGACCGCCCCTGAATGGACTGTGACCTTCGAGACCGTGAGCTAAAATAAACCTTTCCTTTCCTAAGTTTGTGGGTATTGAGTCACAGCAATGAAAAAGTAACTAACATACTTACCTTGCTAATTTAAATTTGTATCTTATTTTTTCTATATGATTTACTGACTTCTACTAATAGTATGGTGAAGTCTTATGCAAGTTGATTTTCTGTGCTTGTAAATTTCAGGGTGATGCTTTGGAGAAGATAAGACATGCGGTTAAACCTCCTGTTGGCAACTGTAAACCATTTTGAACTGACGATTTATATTTCTATACAGCTTTTAGGCATTTAAAGGTTTTCTTGATAATATTATATGATTTCTCATTTCATCATTTATATCTCTTAAGCTTTCCTTTACATTATTTTTACCTTCCTGGCCAAGATTTTTTTCCCATTCTGCTCAGCTCATTTAGTAATTTCGTTTTTGATCATCATATTTAAAATATTTAAGGCCACGGTTGTCTATACTTCTGGAATAAATTATTTTCTCAACTCTCTGTGAAGACATGAATTATCTTTTGTTAGGTGTCTTCTATTTACTGTGGCAGGCCTTGTACGAGAGGAGTTCCTGGCTGTGTTGCTTGTGCTGTGTTGCTTGTGCTTTGCTGAAGCACACGGTGATCCTCGCTCTTCTCTCTGTGTGTGAGAACATCTAAGACCAGTCTTGGAAATTATCTGACTGCTAGAGATTGTCTTCAGTAAATGTGGCGGCAGAAAGACAACAGCTGCGGTGTGTGGGTTTTACCCAATAGCTTGTTCTCTGCTACTTTAAGACTAGAGGGGGGCACTCCTAACTCTGGCTATTCTCCTTAATGGACAACTGCTTTTGCTGCCAGTTGTTCAACACAAATATGGAAGGGGAGAAATGCCAACCAATGCATTTGCTTCTAGAATAATCTCTCTTTTCCATTAGTTACCCTAGAATCCTTTCATGAGTCCTTGAAAAAAAGAAAAAACAAACAAAACCTCCCAAATCCTCTTAGACTATGATATCCCTGGAGTCAGTCTTACCTCTTAACAGCTCTTGCCTACAAGTGGTTTGAGGTGAGGTTTCCTCCTAATTTTCTATTTTTACAGATTCATTTAAATTTCTGATTCATTAGTAGCACTATGTGCTGATTAGTTTTGCTGTCATGTTTTTAGGTATGAATATATATGCATAAATGTCTAGTTAAGCACATGTTCTGAGGATCCAGACTGGGTGCACTCAGCCCTATTAATCCAGTTTCTTTGCCTTGTAATGTTTCTGTAGCATTTAGACATATAGAATATTGCTTATGTAAATAGACTCCTTTCCTGCAAATGCTTCCTATTTAAAGTATTAAGATTTATTTTGATTAATATTTGTATGAAGTTTTATGATGACACTAATAAAAATGTTTTGATACAAGAAATTTCTGTTGCACTAAATAGAGCTGTTCTCCATTCAAACCAGAGTGATTTCTAGTTTGGGAATTTAAGAAGCACTATTTTATAATGTACTGCAAGTAAAAGATTGAAGCATCCAAATCTCATTTCATTAGAAATCAATGAAAATAGAGTCAGTAATTCACCTCTTAAATTATTAGCTAGAGGAGATAAAATCATGACAGACCACAGCAATATCTTAAACTTGTCAATGCCATCTCTTTGATAAATCATTTTTCTTTTTAGAGTTGAACAATGAGACGGTTTTGCCTTTTGTTTTGTCTGGAGGAGGCTCAGTGACATGCAATTCAGGACAACTACTACTCTGTGCTGCGCTGTTCTGGGTTGGGTGATTGTCTGCCCAGCAATGTATTTTGGTAACTAGGTTTGTTATAGAATATTACCATGAACATGTTCCTGAAATATTGAGCTCATACGCTCAGGTTCTTTTATGCCATTCGGAGATACTGCTTATCTCAGAGGACCAACAATTTTGTTGAGAAGCAAGAGAAAAAATGCCTCTATTAGCAGATGATCTTAACTAATGTCATGATAATTAATAGCTATGCTAGTTTTTTCAAAACTTCACCATTTTTATTTCTGAGGTGCTATAGCCTATGGCACGATTTTCTCATAAGGTGGAGGTGCCATAGAACAACTGGTCCATTAATTGGGTTCAAATGAAGTGGGAAAGACCTAGAACAGGGAAGTGTGGAAGAGGAGGATCCTATTCATGGGACTTGGCTTCTGAAGGGTGGTGAGGACTGTTAGGCTGAGGCATCCTGGAGGATGCTGGGTGAGTAGAATACCCACAGGGGTATCTCAGCAGTGGCTCTTGGTGAACAAAGTGCCTCTTTGCAAAGTAGAAGACACAGCGGCTGGAGGGAAGCTGAACTCAAGGAATTGAAGAACGTGAAGAACAGTGATCTCAGCCTAAGTGGAGACCAAAAAGCCAACAAGTCCCTAGGTAACGGGACAGGGTATCTTTGCACTAAGTGTCTTCATGCCAAATAAATGAAGGTCACAAATCTTTTATTTTCTTGGAACTGAAGGAGTGGTAAGAAGACAATATTTCAAGTTTTCTCAATGTTTTCTCTTTCCAGACACACTATTCTTTCATACAGTAAATATCCTACAGACAGAGTAAGGGGCTCAGGCTGTCAACGCCAGGGAACCCAGGCTCCGTGGGCGTTTTTCTCCTTTCTGTGCTCCTTTCCCTTTTTCCTTCTTTGCAAAAATCTTATTTTCTATTATGTATAGACACTATTTCCTGCTACTAAAGATGTAAAAGAAATAGAGATGAGACTGGTGAAGAAACCAGACACTAAGAAGCCGGAGAAAGAGAAAACAAACAAACAAACAACAAAAAACCCAAATAAACAAACAAAGAGAAAACGTAAAGAAAGAGCAGCAGGAGGCAATTTCAGTTGCAAATGCAAATGATATGACGTCTCAGGGCATGAGATTGAGAATGAAACCTTTAGGAAAATCGCAGACCTTCTGGAAGAGTATGTGGTGAGAAAAGAGTGGGTAGATATGTGGAAACATACTGGCGACGGAGCTATGGAGAAAAGACTGCCAGAGTAAGTTGCCAGCTTTAAACTCTCCCGTAAAGCTGACCGCATTTTTGGATTATTTTTGCATTCTCCTGCCTAATATACATCTCTTAGCAATGCCCTCAGATCTGTGTGCTCTGTATTTAAAGAATGGAGTATTAAAGAAAACTAAAATTCTCTATATTCAAGATTAGAATGTAAGCCCTCAAATTTGGGGTCTAAAATTTAGTGAAATTATTAGATAAATAAAAGGATAGACATGGGGACAGAAAGGAGAAGTAAGAAGTACCTAGGATGCCTCAGTGTCGCCATGAAGGCGTTGAGTCTCTTAGGCCCATGAACAGTTAAAATCCATAATGCTAAAATGTCTATACGTTACCCAATGTTAATTTTCAATGCTTCTAATTCTTTTGGGGTTCTGAAATCAATTGGCTCTTTAGCTTGTGGAGATGACGTTGCCTTCTCATCTCAGAGGTACTTAGCAGTAGTTGGGAGGAGGTGAAGACCTAGCCTGACTAACGACAAGCATGCAGGACACATTATGTCTTTCCTCTGTGCTCTGGAATGGTTACTGATTAGATGCAATCCTCAGAAATGAAAATGGAACTAAGCTTTTAATACAGATTTGAAGATAACTAGATGAGAGGATGTCTGCTTGGACAGCAAGTGTCTCGGCGATGATGATTATAGCTTAACTCAGCAGTTATTTAAGTGTGATTTCTCCCTTTTTTTGGCTTGACAAGAACGGCCGGTGTGAAACTTTCCACTTTCCCCAGAGTAATGATGTCGTCTCTAATCATCCCATTGCCTGAAATTACTTTCAGAATTGGCTAGAGGGGAACTGGATGTGCTAATGGCTAAAAAATAAAAATAAAAAAGAGAGGAAGGAAGGGCTGTGATAAGAGAACAGAGTAAAGCTACATAATGATCTGCTAAGATTTTGAATTTTCTTCAAGGGAACTGTGTACATTCGTTTTATCTGCGGCAAGGCTCTCTTTTGCTTTCTCTGTTTTGTCAAAATACTTCAGTGGCATCCGCCATTTGCTTTCCCCAAGAAACTTGCTTTCTGCAGTGACAGTCACGAATAAAACCCTCACTGTACAACACACCATCTTACGGTGTGGGAAGTGATTTAGCTTTCAATATACTCAGGTGAGGGAGGACCTGGATTTGGTTCCCTAGAATAACAAACCACACAGCCTTTAAGGGTCAGCATATGCATAAGCGTGTGTGCAAGGGTCAAGTATGTTTGTTTACTCGACTTGCACAGAATTACCTACATCAATTCTCAGCACGACCTGTCTGAAGCCAGACATTGACCTTGGCTTGTGCTGGATGTGTGAGCTCATTCCTTTCATACTTACTACATATGTTCTCCTTCAAGTTAATTTAGTTTGGTGATAAAAGGTCATTGAAGTCAGAAATACATGGGCAGTATGATTGGAAAATTCTGCTGTTAAATTTGTTCATAACAAAAAATTACTGGAGTGATCAGATTTGTTTTGAGCAACAACACAATCTGCAAACAGGCCCACAAACCATGGAATACATCACTTACATGAAAATCGCTTAGGCTGCATGCTGTACCACTCTAGAAGTGCCAAAAATCAAGGCTTAGAAAGGCATATAAGCTGGCGGAAGATTATGTTCTCTGCCAAAAGAAAACTCCTTACCCAGGAGCTATTTATTCCTAGTTTTAATTTGTTTTCAACTTAAAAAAAATTGTTTCTGAGACTCCCAAGACCAGAAATACCAAGTTATAAAGAGAGTGGTTCTATTATAATGCAATGGAGTTCATGAAGGTGCCTATGTAGCAATGGCTTCTTCTGAATAGCTATAAATTCTTAAAGGAACAACTCTAGATTCCAGGGAAATACAAAATATAATCACATGATTCCACGCTCTTCAATAGCCTCAAAATATCTCATTGTAGAAAATTTGATGCCAAGAATCTTGGGGGAATAAAAACAAATTAAAAGCTTAATGTTGGAGGTAAAAAACTATGTAACATTTTTAAATAAGCAAAAAATGGTTTGATCTTTTCCAAGGTAGGATTCTATTATGAAAAATATGACAGAATACCTGTTGCACCAGTAAGAATTTGCTGCACATATTCAATGGGTTCAGTTTAAAAAAAAATTCCCAGAGCAGAAATTATATGCATTTTATGTTAAATTCATTCCCTTTACAATAATTTTTTTTCCACTTCCTGGAGCTGAATACTTTGGAAATAATCATTTTGAGCCATATGCTTGTTAAGGTATGCTGTGCTTTAGAGGAGAGCCAGTTATACCTTTGTATGTAGCTTATGGTTCTAAGGCAGAAGCCATGAGATTACACGCGGTAGAAGCCAAACTCCATTATTATTTTTTTAATCTGTTAGCAGTGCAATTTCTTTTCCAAATATGGAACTCAGTTGAAAGTTCCAAGTTCTTCTGAAGGCAATAAATGATTGAGCTTTGGCCACTGACAAGGGAAAAGGGACGTTAAAGTAATGAGACAAAGATAATAGGAATCAGGATTGAAAAACATTTCATTTTAGCTATAAAATGTTTCCAAAATCTAATTACTTTTTGGCTATTCCAGAACAAAAACATCCCTCCTACCACTCAATTCTGGTTCTTTTGTACCTGCCTAGTCCTTTTTGGACGAGCAAGCTTTCTCTTTTCTCTTTGGAATGATTCCCTTTATTCCCTCCGGGAGTATAGTAGTACTTTTTCCATGTTTAGTTTAAGAATACTTTTTAAAAACTATATGACCACGTTTTCCTATTCTTGAAGAACATGCACATCTTTAAATGATTTGGTCAATAATAAATAGAAAGTTGATGTGTTTTCAATAAGGAGCATACATCACACATATGCGAAGGTATCAAGGTACCATCATTTCCTGGGGTCTTAGGTCTGGCTCTGCTTTTAGCTGAAAGGCTCTTGGTGGCTAACACTGTTGAATGAATCTCTAACCAGAGAAATGCAGATTTGGCTGGGCACATTGAAATTCTTTCAATTGAAAAACTGAGTGTAGTTATTCAACAATATCCTCCTAATATAGTAACCACTAAAAGGCAGAAAAAAAAATCCTGAGACAGAGTGAGTTCTAGGTGGTAAGTAGTCACATATATTTCTTTATTAACAATAATATCGTTGTGCTAATTTATTTGAAGAACCTCATTAGATGTTTCGGTCCATTTTGTTTTTGTTTCATTATGAAAGAATCTTGCTTTCAAGAAGCCACTTTAGCTTGAAAAAAGACAAGACATTTTTCTGTCTTTGCCTGTGTAGAATATGTGTAATAATATTGCTTACTTTCATGTTTTAATGAAAATATATCTTTGAACCAAATTTGGCTTATGATTATGCTTCATATACATACTTTTTGGTTAGGAAAATTCATTTTCAATTCTTATCATTTCTTGAGATTATCACTATCTCTGGGAAATCTAAAATTACCTAAATTATATCTTTCTTTCCAATCTATTACTATGATAAGAAAAATGGCATTAAAGACTGTTGCCTGAAAAGTCTTGAAGCAGTTTTGTGAATTGATAGGTAATTATCTTATAAGTATGTGTTTCTAGGTTATATTCTCTAGGTAACAATCATGGAGGAAAAATACTAGGGCTGAGCCATTAGTGGATAGGAATAGATTATCCACTTGACTAGAGGTCATTATAGTATAGGAGTATGGTGCAGCATAGTATAGCTAAGCTGTTAGCCCTTTACCTGTCAGTGGTGAGTCTCTGTGTTATCTTAGTCTATAGTGCATATTTTATTCATTGAGTGAAACTAATACACTCAAGAAAAAAACTACAAACTGAACCAATACATTTTTATTAATTGAATATGAGCTTTGACATGAATAAATAATATATGACATGTATGTACGCATGCACACATACACACACACGCAGGCATATGTGCTACTCTGCCATAAAGGAGGATAAATTTGAGTCATTTGTTGGAAACTTGAGACCATTATTTCTTAGTAAAATTATATCATAAACAGAAAGTTAAATATCACATTTTCAGTAATATGTGGAATTTAAAGTACAAATAGGTAAAAGAGAAAATAAAAGAGTAACAACAGAAAACAGGGAGATGGATTTTTTTGTGGAAAAGGGAGGAGGCATGAGGAAAGAAGGGAAGAGAGGGTAGGAAGGAAAAAAGGAAGTTAAAACGATTACAATATGATAGGAATAGGCACAAATCCCCCAAGCTGAATGTAATTACAGCATATTGCAAATACATATTAATAAAAAGAATAATTCGTGAAAAAAGAGATGGCCTTCTAAAGGCTGTTAGTATATCCACATAGCAGCAAACTTTGTGCATTGTCTTAGTCATTGTTGCTCTGACCAACACCTGACACCACAACTTAAGAGAAGGAAGGTTCACTTTAGCTCACAGTATCAGTTTAAGAAGGTCTCAGCCCATCCATTGATGGGGAATGGTGGCAGAAACGGTTGAGTTGAGAACGGCTGCTTCCCGCATCTTGAGAGCAAGGATCAGGGTTGTGGAGAAGCTGGAGCCAGAGTATATACTTCCAGACCACACCCACAATGACCCACCACACCCACGGAGACCCACCACAACCTCAGTGACCCACCACATCTCAGTGACCCACCACGCCCTCAGTGACCCACACACCCTCATGACCCACCAAACCCTCAGTGACCCACATACCCTCAGTGGCCCTTACACCCTGAACGACCCACCACATCCTCAGTGACCCACCACACCCACAGTGACCCACCACGCCCTCAATGACCCACTCCTCCCACATCCCACTCTTCCCATTCATGCTGACCTCCCATCAGTATGTGAAATACATAAGCAATCCACAAAATCCAAATACGTGAGGCTTAGGGAAGACCTACATACAAGCCATGGCATGCACATAGTATTTGAGGACAAAACCAAAACTCCCATAAAAATGTCTAATTTAAATAGCGTTTTCAAAAATAATCTGCATTAGCACAATCTTACTGGAGTTCCTAACTAAGCTCTTGGACATTTCAGAGAAACTCAAGAAGTTAATAGAAACCATGCCAAGCCAAATATTTGTGGAACTTGCTGCTGTAGAGTTATTTTGTAAGGACTAATAGTGCAAGAAAATATCTTCATGAATGAATGTAATAATTGTATATTTTATTAGTATTTAATTTTTACTTAGGTATTTTAGTAAGAACAAGAAATAAGTAATGTGATCTTGTAATTTATGAGCTCGTATTGTACTTGGAGAACTTACAATGGACAAAATACTGAACCACACCACCTTAGCATGTTTCCAATATTTGGTTATTTTTTATTCTGAACCATTTTACCAACTATTCTAGAAAATGTCTGTGAAGTCTAGCTTGTCTTTATTCTTTTCCTTTGGAGGAAATCTGCATGATAAAGCAGATGGGCAAATTCTTTAATCAAAACAAGTCACAGAAGATGCTACGTTACAATATACTGTTCCATTTTCTGGTCCGTCATCATCTTTGCCACTATTTTAATTGGTCATTTGTCTATGGATACCTAATAAAAAGAAAGAGGGAAGGAAAATAGAGAAGAGAAAAAAATTAGAGCAGAAAATTGAGTCTATTGTGTGCATTTGCCTGTGGCCTTAAATAGACATCTGGTTTACATTTTCTGTGTGTCTCAGAATTTTACTGGATCTTGAAAACAGGATAGGAAAATTAAACCATGAATTTTAAAAAGTAGGGGAGGGCTGCCTCGGATTTAGACTGAAAAAGAACTAGCCTGCATCAAGAACAAACATTAGATTGAGTTACCTTCCTCAAAGAAACCCATTTACACCCACCAGAGAGCACCCTCCTGCAAGCCCCAGGCTCTTTGGGGAGTGACCTGCCTCATCTGCTTCTCTTATATCTGAATAAAACCCTCAAGACTAGCACGTTCTGTTTTGGCAAGCTCTTTCATTCAGATTTTCCTCTTTAATGCCTTATGCCACTAAAGATAAGAAGACAAGAGAATCTGGAAACAAAGGGGGCACATATAGGATGAAAAAAACAAAGCAGAAAATGTCTCTACTCTTTGTACCCATTGGACTTAATCTTTCTCAACATTCTCTTAATAAGTTAACATTATCACACTTTAATTTTAGAAAGTAGTGGAAAAGAATTTCCAGTTAAGAAAGCACAGATCACAAAAAAATGAAAGTCAGTGAGGCATAGTGCGTTAGGTGAAAAGAAATATGTTGAGATGTGCTGAGAAATAGAGTGATCAAATCCTGGCAAGGAGACAGAGCGTAAGACATGTCTGGACAAATGTCTCTTCATGAACGGCTGATAATGCTCTACACTGCTCTAAAGAATCATACTGCTAGTTTATTACAAATCTTAGGCAGCATAAACTCCATAAATTATCAACATGGAGACATTTATTTATTTTCTTCCAAGAAGGGCTTCCATTCAGAAACGTACCCCAGCTCCCAGAGGTTAGCAACATTCGGCTCAGTGCACACTGGATTCCTCCTGCACCAGGATTAATGAGCAGTCTTGTGTAATCTCCTCCGAGAATTTGAATGTAGGCATAATTGCTTGTCTGATGATTTAAAAAAAAATTACAGTGCTTATTTGTTCATTTTTTTTTCTTTTTTCTTTTTGACCTAGGAAACATGACTGGTAAAAAAAAATAGGTCTGTTCATCAGAGTTCTTAATGGTTGAGTTTTCCTGCTTTGAGCTCTAAATTGGTGGCGGGAGAGAGATGGGAAAGCTCTGTTTACAGGCTGAGGCTCCTGACGCGATTCATGCTGACGCCAGGTCTTGAGTTCCAGTTGGCCTGGTTTTCTTCTTTGCAAGGCCAACAAATGATGCTTCAGAAGATGGTTAAACAGTGCTTCTAGTTCCAATGTGGGTCATATTGTTTTAATTTCCTTTTACCTTAAGTAGAAAAAAAACCTACAAAGCACACATATTTTTTATTCAAAGCACACATTTTTAAATGTGATTTGACACCATCAGGATTGTCTATTCATCATTTTGAAGTATTGCTTCTGTTCCTGCCCAAGTTTTGCTTTCTTATTCTTGTCTCTTTATTTTAAAATTTTTCCCTCATGTTTTCAAGACTAATTACCTGAGTTCAAATTTCATTTCTGCTACTCTCCCTGTAAATTTGGGTGAAGATTTGCCTCCATTTTCTGATACATAGAACCCTATTATGGGGTCAAATGATTTGACACAAATGAAGGACTCAGGAGATCATGTGACCCATTGTCGAGGTTGGTCATTATTGGTAGAAATGAGGTAAGATGTATTGGTAGAGTTTTGAGACAATGGGATCAAACAAAAGCACTCTATCAATGTTTATGCCATCTTAAATCCTGTTCATTGGAAGAGATTTGGTTGGTCTCTTATTTGAGATTTTGTTTTGTTTTGTTTTTATTTTTTGGTGTGGAATTACAAAACACAAAATGCTCCAGACAGAGAAAATTCATAAATAAAAAAAGAGAATAATAATAATAATAAATGGGAAGTTATGTACTCGTGAATTAAGGACAAACATGTAATTTAGTGGTCAATTTGGCAATGGTATGGAAGAACTTAAAATGTGTGTGCTTTTTGATGTAGTTATCTCACTTTTGGGAATTTCCCCCCGCCTCAGGACATAACTAAGGATGTAGGAGAGAGTGCTGCCCGCAAATGGTCATTTCAGTGCCATTTGCAAAAGTATAAATTAGAAATCACCTAACATTCATTTGGATAAGTAAATTAGAGTACTTTCAAACAATGGGCCCCTAAGGGGAAAAAATGTACTTAGCACTTTCTCTGAATAAAAATTCTATGTAGATTTTGTATGTTAGAGACATAATTTCTATCTTTAGTTCGGAAAATGATGAGCAAAAATTTATTATATTATTAGAAAGAGTTGAGATCTTCATTTTGTCATCCTTTGAGATGGCGGTAGTGATGGCGAAACTGCTGCATGTGTGATGACAGGAGATAATGGACATGAAGGTGATGTGAAAATTGTACAAGTGTCATTTGGAAAGGGGCTAAGACAAACGAGCAATTGAGCAATTAACTTAAGACTGATGAGAAAAAAAATGCATTCTTACTGAACAGATAAGCTAATATCATGCTCGTGCTGCCCTCAGCTCTCCTGACAAAGCCTGCGCAGGGGAGAGGTCGGTACTGAAGAACTGACTGGCTTGACCTGCGGTCAGTGTAGAGTGGAGAGTGAAAGGTTAGATTTCCTGATACAAGAATACTCAAAGCAAAGAGAAATCCAAGTTAGGCACTTTCTAGGTATAGACTTAGAATTCACTCATACACCCGTGAATAAACATGTCATAGGTGAACACTCTTATCACCGAAGCCTCTTCCACACTTTGACAGGAGCTGTAATTACACTATGCAGATAGGTGTCTCATGTCAGGACAAACTCTACACCAGAATTAGAAATGCTATAACACTTGCTTCATTCTGACAATTCTAAAACATAATTAATTTTTAATATTATAAATAAATAGGTCAGTTGGCATCCGCAGCAACGGAGTGCATGGATGACGCAAGCTGGGGGTGAGAAGCAAGTTGAAGACCATAAAAAATTAAAATAAAATGTATCGCTCAAACGTAACATCCAAAGTTGGGCATGGTGGTGCATGCCTGTAGCCCTGGCACTTTGGGAGGCTGAGGCAAGAGTATTACACACTAAAACGAAGGCTGCGAAATTTAGGAAGACCCTTTCTCAAATTACAACAGTAAAAATTCGGGGAACGTAGTTCAGTTTAAAAACCCTAGGTTCAGTCACCAGTGCTGCAATAAATGAATACATACATAAATAAGCCAAACCATGTTTATTACTTGCTTAGTGATTACCAGAACTATGTGAAGCAACTGCTTACATTATCTTAACATGTGCTTCTCAAAGTCTGCTTTCTACATCAACAGCATACACATTCTTCCAGTGGCTCATTAGAGAGCCTAGAGTCCAGATGGAGACTGAGAATAGGAAGCTTTAGAGATGGACCCTAGCAATCGTGCTTTGATAGCCTTGCTCGTTGGTGTTTATTTAGGCTCAGATTGAGAACTTCCGCTCTGAGTTATAATTCAAAACCATATGAGGTTGTGTTCCCATCCCACTTTTGTAATTGAGAAAAATGAAGTTTAGAAAAAAAGTGCCTCCACGTAGGCTAGAACTCACAGCTTTCTCTGTTAGTACCCAATCTTCAGAAACTTTCTCCCACGCTTCAGTTTAATATTTCTTATTTATTTGTTTACTCTTTTATTTACTTATTTTATGGTACTGAGGGATAGAATTCAGGGCTTTGGCACTGTGCTACATTCTTAGCTCATTCTTGTTTTAGTTTTGTTTTGAGACAGGGCCTTGCAAAGTTACTGAATTACCCAGGCTTGGCTTGGAATCTCAATTCTCAATCTCTCTCTCTCTCTCTCTCTCTCCCTCTCTCTCTCTCTCTCTGCATCAACCTTCCCAGGCCATAAGTAGAGGGTAGAGGAAACGTGAGCTCCCCCTACAGGTCACCAAAATGGTGGCCATCCAGTGTTGCTCCAAATTGTTCTTAGATTAAGTATTAATTTGGAGGAGGGAGGTTAGAACTTTTATATATTTTTATTCTATATTTGAAAGAAGGCTTCGTGGGGATGACAGTTACTTTAAGATATTTGCTGTTTTAGTTACCAGAAACATTAGAAGACCTCTAGAATTTGAAAAAAAATTCTTTCAAAAGCCAATTGCTCATCATTCCCTTAGACCTTGTATCAGGGTACTTTTTGGGGTCCTATGAATATCCATTTTCCTCTTCTATCTTCTTAACACAGCCCTGCCTTTATGTGTTTACTTCCCCTCTGCGGACAGGGCTTTAAAGCATTATGAACCTCAACTATGAAGGGAAATCATGATTGACATAGTTCTCATTTCAAGTTGGGGTCACCTGGGGAACTTAAAAACATCTGGTGTTCAGGCCCCACTTTCTTTTAATCAAATCAGATCTCATGCTGTCAGTTCTCTAGTGGTTCTACCAATCAGTCCGATTGACTGAGCCCTTCAAGGGGCCACCCTCTCTCCAGGGGGTGGGCCATGCTTATGAGGGGATGAAAACAGTGGCTAAGTTGGGGGAGTTACTGAAAGATTTTTTCACTGACATTTCCTTTTAAAGGAGAGGTTCACAAACAAAAATGATTGCTTTCTTTTCCCTCTGGGTGATATTTCATTTGCGTATGTGGCACCTCCAATGGCCTTATCCACGGTGAAATCCTGAGGATAAGCTGATGTGCTACTGATGACATAGATAAAGAGGATGAAGAGCCTGTGTTTTGACCCTGTTGGGATGGAGGAATCCTACCTTCAGATTCATTTCTAAGTGTAATAATCATTGCCCTTTGACTTGAAGGTGTTTTAAATTTGTTCTATGCTACTTGCATACAGAAATATTACACTCAACTTACCTGTTCCATGGGTGCTCACTCATGGGACCAATTCCCATTGACTATTGCATCCCGAAACAGGATGCTCAACTTGACCTGTCACATAGGTTGTTACTCATTGCACCAATTCTGATCTACCATATAGTTTCAGCCAAAACCTAGGCAGAGTCAGTTGATGTTAAGACAGCAGTTAGGGCTGTATTCCAATAAGAGAAAGATGGTGATGGGTAGAAATGTTTAATTAGAATCATTCAGGAAAATTTGGCGCAACAGATGCACATCTTGTATCAGCCTTTTGGAAAGAGAAGGGTACTGGAATAACGGACACTAAAAATTGTACACAGTGCGAAATTGGGGAAATTTGTTTTGAGAAAACTTTGTAGGCAATTTGAATATATCCTTATATATTCACAATTTACATAGAAACATTACTTTAAAAAACAATCATTTGAACAGCACGATCCTTCAAATCACTATTAAGGTATAGTGAAAGGAGTACCTAGTCTATATGTGCCCACGTCATGATAAACTCACACTTCCCTCTTCAAATTTCCTTCGTAGACATATTATTTAACATTGTCTTCAACATTTAAAAGTATTTATATACAGGGATATTAAAAATACAAATGTTCCTCTACTTATAGTGTTGTTGCTTTCAAGTAAGATTATTCATAGTTTAAAATGTACTTAATAACCTAGCAGACAGAGCATCATAGCTACCCATGTGGGACATTCTAAAGAATGGATTATCCTTGAGACTACACGAGTAAAATCTCTGTGTGGCACTGAGTTACTTAGCTTTGCAAGAAAGTGTCGTATCATATATCACTACTTTAGATAAGATCAAAATTGAAAATTTAAAGCACAGAAATTTGGTATAGTGGTATATGCATTTAGTGCCAGCACTTGGGATGCTGAGGCAGGAGGATTACCATGAAACTGAGGCCACCTTGGATGACATACTGAGTCCAGGACCAGCCTAGACTACACATTGAGACCCTGTCAAAAAAAAGCAGTTTGTACTGAATTCATAACACCTTCACACCATTGTGAAGTTGAAAAGTCACAAACCAAAGCATCACACATTTAGGACAACCTGTATTTTGCAATTTTCTTTCTCAGGGTATTTCTGGAATTTTTAGGAGCCTCAAACATATCTTTACAACTTCAATTATCTTTGTGCTTCTGGTAGCATCCAGAAAGCCAGATCACCACAGCCAATGCCCTAATGGCCGAGTTCCCCTCTGTGGCCAGCCCAAGCTTAGTCCTTATCACAGAATTACTTCTGGCTCTACTTTATGTCACTGTGGCCCAAAGCAGTTTATAATTCTTGCAATTTTATTGCAGCTCAGCCTGTTTTCATAAATATGCAGAAAAAGCATTCTTCTATGTTAATACTGTTGGGGTTTGCCACAGCTAGGTGTTTTGATCACAAAATGAAGAATTCAGTGAAAGGGCACTTTCAGCTGGTATGTACAAACAACATTCTCATGTGTCTCCACAGCTGTTGGCTGGGGACAGGTTTCCAAGGCCCGAAACCACAACTTCCCTTGGACATGCATGCTTTAGCTGTGTGCTGAAGGCTGTATTTCTTTCTTTTCTTTTTTCCTTGAAGAAAGTTCTCTTTTAAAGCTCAATAAGTTCTTGTCTAGTCTATTTAGGAGGCTGGGCCCTTTTGGTCCATTAGAATGGCTGGTTTATCTGACCATCTGTGAGGTTTGTGGTAGAAAGGCTTTCCCCTCCCTAAAAGGTTTTAACCACCAGTGCACACCAATAGATGCAATCATCAAATTGAAAGATGGGTGCAAACATAGAGGGGAGGATCTAACCTGGCGAACCCAATGTCATCACAGGCTCCCTTCTGCAAAAACACTCCCAAGTCTAGTGTGTCCTCCTGTAGTATTAACCCTCTTTTATACCTTCTTGTTTTATTTTTCTCATAGCTCTTATCAATATCTAAAATTATCTTGTGCAGTTGCAACACAGATTCTAAGAACAGAAGCTGTCTGTTCTGTGTACTGTTAAATCTCAATGTTTGTAAACATGTTTTGAATAAAATCACATGTGAAATATCACGGTGCATGGATGTCCTGTTAGAAGAATTAGAAGTTTTGATAAAGCTGGAAATGCTGAGCTGTGTTTTCAGCACCTTGACAGGAAAAGAAGGGCCAGGTAGGGTGAGCAGGGAGAGAGCAGTGTGTAAATCTTTTCTGAGAAATGCAGAGGTGTAGTGTTCTAGAGACCGGGACCGACAGTGCCACGAAGGGGGAGGCTAGCCAAGAACCTAGGAGCTGATGGAGAAGGTGAAAGTGGCTACATATGTACTTTAGAAAAAAAATCAAGTTATTTCTCCAAGTGAAATGTGCGGAAGGGAGCTTCTAGTGTATAGAGTTAGTTACTTCCTGATCTGGCTTGAGAAGGAAGATTTGAGTCCGAGAGGCATATTTTTCTGGCTGCAGGTTGCATCCAAGATGGCACCAACGAAGGTGCACTTCACCTCCAACTTGACTTTTCCATCTTTCCTCTCCTTAAAAATGCTTCAATTTTGGTTGTGGAGGTTGTGACTGCCTTTCACGGTGTGATGTTTTCAGAAAGTTATACTGCCTGCTTGCTTACCTTTAGGGAAGTAGAGGGGGAGGGGCTCTCAAGAATAGAAGAGGCGTCCACGTTTCATGGGAAACTGAGAAACACATCACCAGTTGTAGTTTTCTTTCCCCTTTTCTGCCTTATTTGCCTTTTTGGCCACTCTGAGATCTAAGAGAGCAGATACGCTTTTTATCTTTGTTTTCTCAAAATCTGAAAGTGCTTCTCAAATCAACACTCAATAAAGATGTGTAAATAACTGTCCTGCTTAGGGTTAGGCTTTGCTTTGCCTTTGATGGGCTCCTGCTCCTGTGTTCTTCCAGCTGGATCGATTGACTTTTGCTTGTGATAGCAATTGTAGTTTTACAGGATCTGTGCAATTTGTCGTATTTATAAAGTGAAATCTTAAAAAAAAATTGTGAGGCATTTTATTGACCTCCAGGTTTCTCTCTCTCTCAATAGCATTGTCTTAAAAACTAGTAGTCCTGGGGTTGGACCATGATACGGAAATATACTCAAGATAAACAACAGCCAGTGCCTGATGACTTGGGCCTGGGATCTCAGCATCCTGGGAGGCTGAGGTAGGAAGATCACAAATTTGAGACCAGACTGGGCAATATAGTGACTTAGCTGGACCCTGTCTCAAAATCACAGGTCAGAAAATTGGCTGGCAATGGAGCTCAGGGTTCCATCTCAAGTATTACAAGTAAAATAATAGAAAAGAGTTAATATTTATCCTACTCTGAGCTTTACTCTCTTCGTCTCTACATTGGAGACAATTAAGATATTTTGTGCGGTGGTTGTGAAGATTAAAAGGAAATGGTACATGAAAAATGTTTTGTCCCTGCGATACAACCAACTTCCATTGCTGGTTGCCAAACTCAACTTGGCTCTTACAAAGCCAAGGTAAAGCTTTACCTGTAAAGAGTGTGCCATGCAAGAAGAACTCATCCTCTGGGCAACTGAATTTTATGAACTTCTTGCTGTTGTCTTGGGTACTTTCTTTTTTCAATGCTTGGGCTAAAAAGTAGGACTAAAAAAGTCATTGCCAGTGCGAACAGTAAGGTCAAAAGTCAGTATATCCTTCCAACTCCTAGGACCTTTGTGAGTTCTTGGAACTAACTCATTTGGTGTTTTCACATTGTATGGGAGCTGTGGATAGGAGAACAAGCATTTCGCTTAAGGCAGCAGGACTCAGTGTTTGCTTAATGATTACTACAGCTTGCTTCGTAATTATGATTGCATGGGCAATCCTGCACAATCCAGGGAACTTTTGGAAAGTAATGACAGTAATTTACAGCCATGTGGTTTTGTGCGGATGCTAAGTACTTGGTCTGTGGCCTGCTTGCATGCTCCATTGCCTGCCTGATGGACCCGTTCCCCACCTGCGGCTGCTGCTCCTGCTCTTGATGGACAATGTAGGATGCACACTGCATTTGTGTGAAAAACAAAGGAAATCCCCTGCGTGGAAGGCAAGGAAGATTGGACTGTGAGAATGCCCTGCCACTGGTTTTCTGAGCTTCTGAGTCAAATGAAAAAACCCTCAGTTGGCTTGCTTTTCTCTATTTCAAGAAAGACAATGGAACATAAAGTCAGTGCAAGTTACACACTTTGGTAGCTATGTAGAATTTGAAGCGAACTTGGGCAAGCCTTACAGGCTTCAGGTGAGCTCCCGTGGATGTTTCCTTTCGATTGAACATTTTTAGATAATTAAAAAGTAGTTTAAGTAAATTTCTATGGCTTATGGTTATTTTGAATGTGCTTTATTCACGATGACAAGATTGATGAAAAAAAAAAAAAAGAAAAAAAACCCAAAAAACCAAAAACAAACAAACAAAAAAACCCCAGGCCCTGTGTATAAATCAAATCCAGATTTTTAGAGGAGGGCAGGAATGATTAAGGAAAACCAAATCAGTAACTGATGATCCAGTTTCTGCATGTTGCTTTTTAAAATGTGTCACTTCCCGAAATGAAACTCAGCTTCTGTGCACCAGGGTCTTAAAGAAAAGAAAATGAAGATGTCGGTGAAGTTCTTCGATAAGCCGGCACCACTGAATTTCATTTGAAGTTGTTTTAAAGGCTTCTTCTCCACTGAAAAACTTTAAGATAAGTTACAACTCTGCTTTGTGCTTTGAAAATAAATTCGGCACATTAATTGTATTTATGGGAGAAAGTAGTAAATGTCCCAGAATGAATACACAGCCATAATTTACTCAGAGGGAACTGCTACCGCCCATAAACCTCTCCTGTGCTTCTCTCCTGGTTTATGACATCAGCCAGCCTTGCAAATGAATCATTGCTTTGTGCACATCAAATCTTTGAGCTATGTAAATTTCCACTGAACGGTTATTAAATAGGATTATTACTTACTGCATATTTTCTTTGCTAATTTTCCAGGAGATTAAATGTAGTCTATTCTTTGTTGGCTGGGCCTCAGTTTGTCTGAGCTGCATATCAATTTACATTTAGAAATACATCAGATTTACAGTCCGGATAACAGGGAAGATGCCAGGGTCTCTTTGCACAAAGAATTAATGGATTCCACAGTAAAATTTCAGCCTCAGAGAGAAAGCTAGGCACTAATGTGTAGCCACATCTTTGCTGTAGATGAGAGAGTGACCAACACATCACAATGTGTGTAGTATTAACCCAATATTCAGGAATTCATACTCAAGTTCCCTGGGGCACATGACAGATGAGTAAAACAAACAAACAAACAAAGAGCTCTATTTATATGTAAATCTTTGCTGAGATCATAAGGGACCTTTTCTTTGGGGTCCACATTGTAAACACAAAGGTTAGGTAGACGGAGGCATATCCTTCGGAGGCATACTCCTTTTTTTGCGAGGGGGCCTTCTTGGCATCAGTGGAGGGGAGTTTGACAACTCAGGTGAGGGAGGCTGACTGCTCTTGTGAGGGAGCCACGGAAGAGGCCTTCAGCAAGGACAGATCAGTATGGGAAGAAAATCGGGGACTTCAGGCAGTGAATCACAGTGCCTGGGTTAAGTTTATTGCCCTCCTCCTTCCTGTAGGCTAGATAGCCTCTCTAATTAGCAGTTGGCATGGCTAAAGCTTCAAGATTCAGCAGCTGCTGAGAGAGGGGACAGTAGCTCACTTGTGCTGCTCCTTGAAGACCGGGAAATAGGGGTGAGGTGACTCTGAAGACTGGAAGCTGGATACCTAGGCCTAGAAAGAGAAATCCAGAACGACAATATTTATTACTAAATGTACTTCTGAGTCAGTGTTGCCTGAGGAAATTGTGATAATTCTTTTGTATTCTTCAAATTATTTGAGCATTCTCTTTATTCTTATTTATATTTGTTACGGCATAAATACTTATATTCATAAGTGAATAATTACTAATTCATTGTAGAACCTTTTAAACACCATATTGGGGGAAATATTTGGCTGTGACTAAATTATGTGTTTCTCCAAAGAAATATTATTTGATCCACACAGCACCATGTAATATCCTAAATTTGCTTAGGCTCTGTATATGCCCAACTGCTCAACTTTTCTAATGCCTCCTATCACTCCTGACATAAAACCCATGATAAGAAATAAAATTGCCAGGCTGGAGGAATGTTTTCTAGGTTAAAATGCTTGCCTAGCAAACTCTAAGTACTTGAGTTCAATTCCCCAGCACCACATGAGCCAAGTGTGGTGGCACATGCCTGTAATCAATCGCAGAACTCAGGAGGCTGAATCAGGCTGATTGCTGTGAGCCCAAGGCAAGCCTGGGCTCTACAGTGAATTCAGGACAGCCTGGGCTACAGAGTGAGACCTGTCTCAAAAATAAAGAAATAAAATTAAATAAATAAATAAAAAAGAATATCTCTTGGGTGTTCACATCCAAAGATGAAATGACAGCAAATAAAAAGAAAACTAAAACAAAACAAAACAAAACAAAACAAAACAAAACCCACATGGTTCTATCCATATCTATTTGGAAAGAGTAGAGACTAGAATAATTATAGAATAGTAAGATGTGTGTCAGGCTTTGTTTCTGATTCCTCGTTTCTTATCTTGTTTGATTTCCTCTGAGTTCAGTTTAATGCATCAGACAGAAATGCGAACGAGGGTTTAGTGCTTTACTTTGTTTTGTTTTTGCCTCCGCTACCCACATGCCTCTCCTGACTTTCAAGGACTTTTATATCTAATTTGTGCTTTATTTCTAAGCTCACAGCATGTTGTCATAAATGTTTGAATACATTCCCAAGAAAATCTTAATTTTTAAAATGCAGAAGCCGTGTAAATTATCTGATAAAATTTAATTAAAAAGGAATGAAAGAAAATACACAAACATACATATATGCCACCTTATACCACCATTAGCAACGTTGTTGCTCAGAAAAATGTCCCTGATCACTCAAGAATAAACATCAATAATGAAAACATAAGGAGGAGAGACTAAAAAGAAACCATGAGCTTTTTAAAAGTGTATGCACTTGTCGCCTGCTGCTGTTTTTATTTGCCCCTGTTAAAAGTATGTTATAATAAAACACTCAACAACTTTAATGCTTTCATACATTACCTGCATTATTACATAGTTCATTATATATGTGGCTCATAGTGGATCTTGTTTACTCCAAAATGAAAGTACTGGAAGACCATTTGGCCTGCAGATTAGACCTAGAGTAAGTGTACTTACAGGAAATGAGTGAAATATACTCAACAAGGAATTGTTACAACAAAATTGAAAGAAATCATTAAAAATAAAAGTTAAATTAAAGAGATCCAAAAACTTTCAAAAACAATGCTAGCATCTACAGCTTCCAGAGTACTCAGCACTGTCTTTTTGACAAGTTGGATGCGAGAATGTGAGCAGCGAGAACAAACTGCAGACAGGGAGGCATCAAAGGTATGAAATAGCTGCATGAAAGATTACGGAAGGCGTGTCAAAAACCTCAATTTCAATAGGAAAAATATTTCTGCTAACTGAAGAAGAGTCCAACCAATGAGGCAAATCAACACTATAAATAACTTGAGTAACTAAACTCTGTTCCTATTATTGTTGCTAGTGTAAATTAAAATTTTTGTAAACGTTATACTCATTCTATATTAGATAAAAATTCCTATAAATAAAAGAGAAAATTTCCATCTCAACTAAGAAGTTTAGAATTATTCTTAGGTTTATTCTAAAGCTAATGAAAATAAATATAAAAAGCATAATATGGACGTTGAAATAGCTCTTATTTTTGAATAACTTTGTCTACATTTAAACTATCAATTTGCAAGATGCCTATCTAAATGCTAAGTTTATCTAACATCTTAAATATGTTTTAATTTCTAAAGCCTACATACATAGAGTTCCAAAATACAGCTGCTACTAATGAGAGATCTCTTCATAAAAATATCAAGTTGGGAGAATGAGATTTGGAAGCAAAGAAGGATTGAATTCAAGTTACCACGCTAGGTGAGTACGCTCCATAGAATTCCAAAATAATTTTTAAGGACAGTATATGAGCACAGGAAAGCAAGATTTCTGTATACAAACTATAACTTTCTGAAAAAGAAAAATCAGATCTATAAACAAAAATTACATAAAAACAATAGCCTAAAATATATAGGAAGATTCTGCTATTTGAAAAGAATGTATAAAGGCTGGAGGAATAGCTCAGTGATTAAAGTGTTTGCCTCTCAAGTGTTATCGAACCTGAGTTCGATTTCCCAGTACCACATAAGCCAGGTTTTGGTGGTACATGCCTGTAATTCTAGCACTCGGGAGGCTTAGGCAGGAGGATTTCTGTGAATTTGAGGCTTGCCTGGGCTACATAGTGAGGTGAGAACTAGCCTGGACTACAGAATCAGACCTTGTCTCAAAAACAATTATAGCTATGGAGCAATTATAAACAATAAATGAGTTTTAAAATAGTGAGGAAATAAAACAACATTTTGAGGGTAGCTAATGAGAAATATTCGTTCTGAGCTTTCAAGTGATTACATAATCAGAAGGAGAACAGTCGGATAACTTTATCTCTTGATCAGAAATGGAGTATGTAGCCAACCACTGAAGCACAGTGTTTCGTTTTTTTTTTTTTGTTTGTTTTTTTGTTTTTTTTTTAAACATAGAACGACACTGCAGGTGTCACTAAGTCAGAAGACTTTCAAAAAACTTTGGTACCCAGAGGGTACAAGACTGCTGGACCTTGCTCCCTACCGCAGTCAAGTCTTAGTATCCGGATGAAAAGCAGTTCATAAGAAACCCTAGTGCCCAGTGAACAGACTCACCACATGTTTGTAGGAAAGCATGATATAAAAGAGACATGTTCAATCAAAAGATGAATATCAAAAGAAACACAGTTAAGATAAAATAAAGTTTACCATAAATAGGAGTCATTTCATTAAGCAGAACAAATTACAACCTCAATTTTGAATAAAATTTTGAAATTAGTAAGCGAGCTCCCTGGTGGAAGAGAAGTAGCTCAGCCTGGATTTGCAGCTGGGAAGCTGTGTGGCCAGATGTGTGGTGAGAAAGTTCAGAGACGTGAAGATTTGGGCACCTCAACAGGAAACTCTCACAGGAAAACAGGACAGTAAATCATCAGAGATATTGGAAAAAACCAAGGTCTGAAAAAGAAATGTTGAAGCTCTATTTTCTACATTACATCCCCTTCTCCTTCAAAATGGAGAAGAATAAGGCTAACTACAATCTGGTAGAAGTTCATAACATTTATTATCCTGTCTCCTTTCAAAAATAGTTTTGGAAATTATGCATAACATTTAATAATACATAAAAATAAATAAAAAAGAGATCTCAGAAACCTGATGGAAAATTGAGTATAATTGATTTTAACTTTGAATACTCTTGCTATCTAAACTAAGCATCTCAAACAACATCAAGCTGGGAGTCTACAGAATTTGAAAAAAAAGCATAGTGTAATTGTTTTGATGAAGATATTAGGTTCTCAGCATGACCAGAAAATTACTGTATTATTATTATTATTGATTTGTAAACATCTGAGTAAACTATAGAAAAATGACATGTAAATTTCTAATCAACTGAACAATGAAGATGGATTACAACCAAATTTAATGCCTAAGAGTTCAGTATTGGCCAAAAATACTATACTTCTCCTTCTGTAGTGTACAATTTTGCTGAGAGGCAGCTGCCAGCTCACATCTTTGTTTCACGTTTTACCTGCATGTGGTGCCAACACTACAGTGTCAATGGGAATGGCAGATGATGCTTGCATAATATGGAAGTAAAAAATCAGACGCGGTTTCCCAACTACTTTTTTCCACTTCTTCTTGGATGGAAAAGACCTAAGTTTTAAGGACTGGTGGCCAAGAAAATGGAAGAAGCCTGGTTTTCTTCCACACTCTGTAGCGTAAAGCTATTCAACAGCCAGGAGTCCGTAAGCTGAACGGTTACTTGAATAAGATCTAAAGTTTTGTGAATTCTTTAAACTTTTGAGTTTTGAAAAACACAGCAGCTAGAGAAACGCCCTCTTAGCAGAAACTTTAGTAATTAAACTGATAAAGTAAATCCTGTGGCAATGATCAGGTTAACACAGCTTCTTCCCTTCCAGGCCTGGCTTTCCAGGCGGACTTCAGGGAGCTGCCACTCTGTTGAGGAAGATCTAAAGAAGAGGAGGAAGAAAGAGGAAGAGGAGGTGAAAGTTAGATTTGTGAATTATGACTGAGAAAGAAATTGGGATGTTGTTAGAGACATTTTCAAAAAGAACAGGTGCCATGGCGTAACTCTAAAGGGATTGTAACCTTCTGTCACGAGAGCTAGCTAGCGGCACCTGTGCAGTCTGCAGTGAGGTCACCTTGTAACGTCGGCTCCGCCATAGAAAATAAAATGTCTCGCGTGCAATGGAGTGAGGGTCACCAGTACCAAACGGCATGAGAAGAACCAGGTTCTAATCAAACAAATGCCATTTGTCCCATGGTAGGCATGTGCAAGATGCTTTCTCGGCTGCTTGTTTCCAGTGAGGTTGACTAGTGGCTTCTCTGTGTTTCTCCTGTGATCATTTTTACTGAAAATGTTTACTGTAAGTACAGAGTTGAACAACCAGATGTGGTGCCATATGCAGCACTCTCAGCATTTAGGGAGGCTGAGGCAGGAAGATGTTAAGTTAGAGCCAGCCTGGATTAACAGATCCTTTCTCATAAAACAAGCAATCATACATACAGCAAGGTTGAACAAAATGAAGAAGAAAATGTTCAAATGAATAATTTAGAATTGAAATAAATTTTCTGAGTCAACTACAAGTTACTACAAAATTCTATGTGTAACTTTATTAAGTCCCTTTTGAAATTGAGGTAAAATTGTCAAATTTCTAAGAAAATGCAAATCAAAAAAATAAATTCAGAAATGGTGGAATACCTGATTAAATCATTTGTAAAGTTTCTTACACAATGGTCAACTTTATATTCCTAATAATGAAGAGCACCAACTGAATTTATAACTAAGATCAAATTTTTAGGGAACAGATTATTTCTACTTTAGATAAAAATCTGTAACACAGTATAATACAAAAATTCTCAACTGAATATAACTAAAATTTTACCCTAACACTATAATATATCAGCAGTAGAATCTACTCTCTTTCTCTCTCTCTCTCTCTCACACACACACACATACACATACACACACACACAGACACACACACACCCAATGTGAGCTAAATTCACTAACAAATAATATTGAATAATAAAAAATATTAGTAGAACCAATTTAGAGCAATATGAAAGAAAATTTGAGCATAACTGATTAGGTTGTATTTCAGGAAACAAAGAATAGTTTATCATTAAAAATCTATTAATGTTATTCTCTTTCTTGAAATATTAATGAAGAAAAATAATACCATTATCATATCTGCCAAATAAAATTTAAAAGCCATTTCTGGTAAGAAAATGAACAACAACAATGACACATTAATTTCCTTGGAGTAGATATGTGTTTTTGACCTAGTATAGAGTAACATTTACCAGAAACCTGATATTAAAAGCCATTATGTTACTATTATAAAAGTAGTCTCACTAAATTTCAAAAGAGGACAAATATGTCTGTTATTACTGCTAATAACAACATTGAGTTACAGGTTCAAACTGACATTAAACATTAAAAATGTTGATACTGGAAAAAATTGTTAGAATTTATGATTTTCATTATCATTGAACTAGAAAAATCAAGAGATTCAGCTGAGGCTCAGAATTAACTCAAAAAATGTGGTAAGTTTGCTAGATTCATTTAAAAATAATTCATTTTCTATATATCAATGGTAACAATTTAGAGCTATAAGAAAGTAAAATACTGTATAGAATGAATAAATAACAATAAGAAAAATTCTAATATACCACAAAATAAGCTTTGTAAAATATATTTAAGAATACCTTGAAAATTTGACCTTCATTGAGAAACCTAAAAATCTAAATTAATAAATAAAACATAAAATTAATATTGCATTATACAATTTTGAAAAATTATAGAAAGATAATATCATGTTAAAAATACAGAAAATCTGCAAGATCATTTATCTTAAACTCTTAAGAAGTTCAAGAGGTATTAGTAAGACTGGTCAGCCAGAAAACTTTAAGGACATAAAACTTCTCTAACCCTGTGGTACTGGCATAAAAACAAACAGGTAGACCAGTGGAACAGAAATGAAGATGCAAGAGACAAATTCAAATATCCTCAGCTATCGAATCTTTGATAAAGGAGCCAAAAGTATAAACTGGCAAAAGGATAGCCTCATCAACAAATTTTGTGGGGAAAATTGTACATCCATGTGCAGAAGAATGAACCTAGGTACACACCTGTCACCATGCACCCAAATTAAATCCATTTGAATCAAAGACTTAGACATTAAAACTGAAACACTTTTCCTCCCGGTAGACAAATTAGGCAAATATCTAAAATATATAGGTGTAAGTAAGGACTTTAGTAATAAGACAGCAAAAGCAAAAGAAATATCACCCATAATTAACAAATGGGCTTTTGTCAAATTAGAAAGTTTCTGCACAGCAAAGAAAATTACCAACAGCATAAAAAGAGAACCAACAGATTGGGAAAAAATATTCACTGCCAATACCTCAGATAGGAGGCTCTTAACCAGAATATACAGGGAACTGAAGAAAAGTAAGCCCCTCAAAATCAAAGACCCTATTGAAAAATGGGCAAAAGAAATGAATAGGCAGTACTCGGATGAAGAAGTCCAAATGGCCAATAAATACATGAAAAGATGTTCAACATCCTTAGCCATAAGAGAAATGCAAATCAAAACATCACTAAGATACCATCTAACTCCAGAGAGATTGGTGTATATCAAGAACAGAAACAGCAATCAATGCTGGTGAGGCTGTGAGGAAAAAGAATCCTGCTCTGCTAGTGGGAGTGTAAACTGGTACAACCGCTATGGAAAGCAGTTATAAAGTCTCTCAAAAGAATGGAAATAAATTTCCCCTTTGGTCCAGTGATACCTCTTCTGGGAATATTCCCAAAAGAGTTAAAAACAACACCTAACAGAGAATCAAGTGTACCCATGTTCATAGCAACGGAACTAAGAATAGCTAAAATGTGGAGGTCCCCAAAACACCCATCAACAGACTAATGGATACATAAAATGTGGTATTTACACACAATGGAATAGTACTCACCTATAAAGACAGGTAGGTTTGAGACCTATGTAGGTAAATGGGTGCAATTTGAGACCAATATGCTCAGTGAAGTGAGTCAGAAGAAGGTTAAATATCAAACAATTTCTCTAATATGAGAAACCAAGATCACAATTATTTCATAGAACTAATTGAGGGGAATCATGGGAATTGAAGGGGAGGGGAAGGGTGTGGGAGGGTTGAAAAGGGAGGGGGAAGGATTTGTAAGTTTGCTACTATACATATATGCAAAAATACTGAAGATCAATGTAAACATTATGTATTGCATCTATACATATTAATAAAATGTTAAAAAGTAGAATAGAGTTGGAGGGCTAATATTATCTCATTTTGAGATTGATTATACAGCTACATCAACCAAGAGAAGGTAAAATTGCACAAAGATAGGATAATTTATCAAGAAAAATAAAGAGTTTAGAAATTGATCTACAAATGATACAAATAATAATTTTTGATGAAATTATAAGGGCATTTGTTAAAGAAAGAATAATTTTTCAACAAATGCTGCTGGAACAATCTAATAATCTGAATATTGAGGCAACAGATTTTTGGTTTATGTTCAGAACTAATCAATCAATCAAATTCATATGGTGAGGCATTCATCTCCAGGATCATAGAATGTCATTGCACTTTGAAATAAAGACCTTTCACTTTAAAATAACACCATGGAGGGAGCACCTAATTCAAGATAATGGACATTCTTCTAAAAAGAAGATATTTGAATAGACAAAGAAATGCTAAGGTTGTGTCTACATGTGGTGTTGAGAAGACGTAATGAGAAGACTCTTCTCACTCCAAGCCAAGAAAAGAGACCTCCTAAGAAACCAATCTTTGTTTTTTTGATCGTGGCTTCTAGCTTCAAAGACTGTGAGCAAACAAACATTCTGTATTTTCAGCTACCCAATTGATGATGTTGTGTTATGGTAGCTCAAACAAACCAATATAATGAATAATTTAAAATACATTTTAATGTAAAAATGATTCTGAATACAAAGTAACTGAACACAAAGTTACACAGTAAAATTTCTAAAAGGAAATCTAAGAGAAAAATCTTTATGGTTTTTAAAGACATCAAAGGCATGATTCACAAAAGAGAAGAACTGATAAATAGTCCTTAAATGATGAATTTATGGTCTTTGATTGACACTACTATGACAGTGCAAACAAAGCATTGCTGGGAGAATCTGTATGAATGTGCTGAAGTAATTTGCTTCGACAAATATTTAAATAAATTTCAAAATACATTAATAAGACAAATGAACCAATAGGATGGATAAATTATTTGAACACAAATTTAACATAAGAAAACACATGAATAGAGCACAAACACTATATTTAACAGCACTATTCACAAGCAAAATACAATTTAGTATCAGAGTACACTTATTAGAATGTCTGAAGTAATGAAGCAAATCAGGATACAAATCAACAGTTCCCAGTGCTAGAAAAAATACCGAGGGGCTGGATTGTTCTTATTGTACTGACAAGAAGCAAAACAATACTTTTAAAAATAGTTCAAATTTTTAGAAATAATTTTAAAAATGCATTAACCATATAATTTAGCATTGATAGTCCTAGATCTCTACCTTAAATAATCATTTTAGTTATTCCTAAATCTCACAGTGAACATGATTCACAATTTTATTCAGAATCACCTAAGTAGATGTCTTTCAACAGGTGAATGGTAAAACAAACAACAGTGCATTAATGTAATGAAATGTATTCAGCAATAATAAGTAAGCAGATACTAATACTTTTAAAGAGGAAAATCTTAAATGAATTATATAAAGTGAAATATGTCAGACCTAAGGTCTACATTTCTTCTGATTCCACTTACATGACCTTGGAAAAGACAAAACTATAGACATACTAAGACAGGTTAAGCATGTAAGCAAGTAATTATATTAATTACTATTGCATTATATACATATATGGTGAAGTATCATACATCACAGTAGTGTACTGTTACACTTGAGTCAATTGAAAGTTAGAAAAGAAATTGATCAGTAGTTTCAAAAGCCTGAGTACTGGGACAGGGGTTGACTACAGGGACGTGGGGGACGTTGAGGGCGATTGAACTGTTCTGCAACATGTTTGTGAGAGAAGTCAATGACCGCATTCATTTCTCAGAATTTGTAATGAAAGAATGTCAGTTTACCTTCTGTAATTGATAACTCAATAAATCTGGCTTCAAAGACAGAATTTGAGGAAATACTTAGATAAAAATTAGATGAACTTAGAGAGGAGAACATCTTTTGAAGCAAGACACAAGCAGAATGGCTATTACTAAGAACTCAAGAAATAAGGCATGTTGACAAGGTGATGAGGAGAAAGAAATCTTTCTACAATTTTGGTGGGACTGTAAACTGGTACAGCCACTATGAAAATCACGATGATGAGTTCTCAAAAATTGAAGAAAGAAATTCCACTTCATTCATCTATATTTCTTTTGAGTATCTTTCCAAAAGAATTAAAAATCTTATATTAAATTAACACATGCATACTCATGTTTAAGGCAGTATAACTCATCGTAAGTACATATTAGAAGCAACAAATGTGTCTGTTAATGGGTGAATGGATAAAGAAACTGTGGCATACGTACACAACGGAATACTAGTTTGCCATAAAGAAAGACAAATTTGAGTGATTTCTAGGACAATGAATGCACCTTGGAACCATTACATTTAGTGGAATAAATTAGAAACAGAAAGTTAAAAATCATATGGTTTCCCCGATAAGAGAAACTCTAAGCCCTAAGTATAAATAAGTAAATGGGAAAAATAAAACAGTGATGCAAGCAGGGAAATAGATTATGTGGAGAAGGGAAAGGGATGTGGAGAAAAGGATAGAATGGAAATTGGGAAGGTGACAAAGAAGCAAAAGTGAGCATGATGCAAGCTACACACACACACACACACACACACACACACACTACATAAAAATGCTCTACTTTCATGTACTCATTCTGTATTGCAAATACATAATAATTTTGGAAAAATAAGAATGGCACTGTATTAGAAGGCCAGCAGCTTGAATACATAAAACTTTAATTCTGTACAACAAAATATATTAAACACAAAATACATTTACTTCATATTTAATACCCAACAGTCTGCTATCCAGAGTAACTCAACTGTTTCTAATAAATTAGCAAAAGAACAAATTATAAAGTACAAATGATAAAATTCGTAAAGTACAAATGATCCAGTTGAAAAAATATCTAGAAACGTGAATTTCAGTTGGCTGTTGTATAATATGAAAAACAAGCTAATCTATATTGTTAGACACAGAAAAACAGAAAGTTTTAAACAACAGCGTTTCTCATTGTTGAATGGTACCAGCCACTGAGATCATAGGAGAGGTAGACACCCTCTCATGGACCCTGGGAATAGCCTACATGCTGATATCTACCCCGAAGGCCATTTTGCAGAGCCTCTTGAAAGTGGACCATGAACTCTACACCTTGGCAGCCAAAAATTCTATCTTAAAGATATATTTTAAAAGAGTATACTATGTCCTTAATAAGAAAAAATTTAAAGTGGCCAAAATAACTACCAAAAGAGAAATGCTAAATCATAATATACAATTATTCTATGCTACCAGTTGAAAGATAACATAAACCTATGCCATATACATACTGACATAGAAATCTCTGGAAGTCATTGTTAAGAGAAAAAACAAGTCCCACTATAATAAAAACTTCCAATGTGTATGTGTACATTCTCAAAAACTCTCATAGCTCTTGTGCAGCTTAGGTGTCACCTCTATTTGTGAAGGTGGGTGAAGCAAGGGGCACAGGAGATTCTCTCCCCTAGGCACACTTCTCTATTGTTTGAGCTGTCACATTGTAAAGTGGCACTTCAGTTATTTGAGGAAAGGAAGCAGAATGCTGTGAGAACAATTTGTAAATCATACGATAATATGCTATTTTGTATAATGTCTGTGTTTTTGGAATACTTGATTTAAAACTTTGTAATTGTTCAAATATTGTGATCCGGCAGCATTTAAGTTATGATCATTTGAAATACTGCAACTCATTATGTGCAACTGCAGCTTCCAACATGGCATTATTGACTATTTTGTATTGAAAATAGTTTTCTGTAGAAGTTATTCATGCCACATTGTTTTGGGATTCTACTAGGTAATACAGACATTCACTTAAATATAATATTTTGTATCTAGTTCTTGATAATAGTTGTATTACTGCAGGAAAAAAATTCAAAGCTAGATTTGAGCATGTGGGTTTTTCTTTTTCCAGTAACATGAAACCGAGAAGGGAATATGACACGCTCGTGTGTAATACCTCTGCACTGTGTAGACAGCCTGTCATGGAGGATTTGAAGCACTTTGCGTGTCAATGTTTTGCTTCTATAGTGTCAGTCATCTGGAGGTTCAGGCTTCTATCTGATGGGAAGATGTCACCATTCATCTCAATCACCTCCTTACTCTGCTCACAAATAGTCCACTGTCAATCAGTCATTACACCGTATTTTCTTGAGAGGTACTGTTATTGAACTACTTGCCTTGGGCCACAGAAGATATCAGTTGCAAAGCCTCAACAGACTGATTTTTAGTCCAGTATCTGTTATCAAGATGTTTTTCTGTCCTTAAAGAAACCGGTTTCCTTTGTAGATCTTAGTTCTGATTAGGAAGTATGAATATGTTTTTCTGTTCCAGAGAAGGTTCTAACTTGCCTGCTTCATGAGAAGGACTGCTGAGAAGTGCTCCCCCTTTGGACAGTCAAAGAAACTAAATACGAAGCTCTGAATATTCAACTTCAGGGTGGTAGCTTCCAGGCTGATCACAACTATTCGGGCTCTCTCCTGTTCCAAGCCTACGAGAGAGCTTTTTGACTCCACTCAATTGCAGTTGTGTGTGGCTCAGAGGCTGGCTTGGCTTTTAAGATGTGAAGAAGCTGACGCTTGTTGCACCAGGCAGGTGTGGGAGGCCGTGTATGCTATGCCCTCTCCTTTCTCCATTGCCCGATTAGGGTGAAGGGCGCTGTTGACATGTCCCTGTAATGATGGTACCTGGCATGATGAGAAAGGTTCTCAAAACTCTGTGTTGTTCCATGTCATTGAAACCTTGGAGCTCCTCATAACTTCAGTGTACGCTAGCCCCATTTAACCATTAGCATCTTTCTAATAATATAGACTTTCTTAGTCCAGATGAAGTTTCATACTGGACATTCAAAGTTAGTACATTATTGCAGTTAATGGTTTTCGTTTTATATGTTAGTATAGTAGAATGTTGTTGTTGTTGTTTTCAATGGGTGCTAATTTTTTTTCTATTTAAGATCTGACATTTCAGTTTGCTGGTACCTTAGTGCCATGACTAGGTATTTCATATTAAAAAATACAAATAATATTTTTCTTATATATATTTGTTTTGAGCATTAAACTGTGACCCTTATTTTTTTTTTTTGGTGCCATTAGAGAAAGCTAACTAGGAAACACTTTAACAATCATCTTTGCTTTTTCCTAACTGGAAATTTCAATTGTTCAATATATTTACTATGACTAATGGTAATAACTATTGTTCACTGAGTGTCTCTATTTCAGGATTAATCCTTGGCTCTTGACATACCCTATTTCATTAAGTATCTCTTATAATTGTAGAATACTGATGACAATCTGAGGCTTAGAGAAGCTAAGTAACCGCAATGTTTAGAGATATCATGAAAAAACAGCTGAAAATATGAATGCTGTGGCAAGAGAAACTGAGAGCGGGGTCTGATTGGTAGAATTCAATTTAAATAAGTTATTTTGGGAAATGATCAATTCTGCAAAATGTTGTTGACAACAAAGATTAACAACTGACCCAATGGCCATGTAGGTGGCATTGCAATCTTGACAGAAGAGTCCCGAGGGTGGTGGAGGATCAAATCTGCCTGCAATGGATGAAGGCATTGGGGAGGTGGATTGGAGAGAGTGGATGCAGATAACTCTTCCAAAGAGTTTTGTTCTAATTGAAAAATATAGAACTTGGAGAGCAATTAGAAAGAGACGCGATGCTGAGATTATTAACACAGCACATAAGAGACCATAGCACCAATGCATGTCCAAATTGACCAGATGTACATTTAGAAAATTGCTAATGCAGGTGAGAGAAGAAGCAATTATTAGAGTGATATCCTCAAGGAGACAAGAAAAGGGGTCACTTCTTGGGAAATTCATCCATCCAACTCCAGCCATTCATACATTCACCCCACTGAACCCGCGGGAAGCTGTGTGTGCTTTCAGGAGACTGGGAGGTATGAGAAAGGGTGAATGAGATCTGAGTGATCCCATTCCTTTTGCAATTTTGGAAACAAGGTCAATGAGAGAGAAGGCGGGGAAGGAGGAGTTAAAGATTTGAATGGAGAAGGTGTGGGCACATTATCCCGGAGCGGGAACAATTGAACAGATTTGGGAAAATGATGGTGACAATGAGAAATACCAATCGGTGCGTCATGATAATAGGAAATCCAAGATGGAAGTTTTTAGGGAAGAGGGAGAGATAACTGCCTGAAACCAGAAACTAAAGCTGAATAATTTTCTTCAACCTTGGGAACAGCAAAGGCATAACATTTTCTGAAGAGACCCAGGCTTCGTCAACGAATGGGGAGCACAGAAATGAATTTTAAGGCAGACATAAGAATTATTTCTCTGATGAATTTTGGGGAATTTTAGAGATAAGCGTGTAAGGGTTACAGGTATTGGGCCATAGAGTTAGATAAGAACAGAGTAGATTCGGAGAGCCACTTGGAATGAGTCTGACCCAACTGAGAATTATACCATAACATGGTTAGATTTGACAGTCATACCAAGAACCAGAGGAGAGTGGACCCTGGGAGAGAAGCAGTGAAATCCAGAGAGCATTGTTCTTCCTCTTGACTCCTGGGTTGAATAGGAGATCTCAACATGTGTGTGTGGGCAGCACCTAGAGCTTCCTCTGTATATCTGCTTTTCTGTTGTCAGTGTTTAAAGAGAAATCCAAATGACTGGGTATGTGAAGAAATGCTCAACTTTTCTTAACTTTGCATTTCAGAGTAATTAAATAGTGCCAGTCAGGTTCTCTTCATAAATTGTATTTGCAAAAGTTAGAGGCTGGATGATGTCAGTTATTTAAGAACCTGTGAAGAAATGGCACATTTCAGGCCTTTATGGTAAGATGCTGAACTACTGTTGGCACTCTAAAGAGTAGGTTGGCAGTAGTCAGAGAAAAGATTGTGCTATACCCTAGCCCAGGAATTCTATTCTAGGGCATACCTGTCAAGAAAAAGTATTGTTGCTCTATAAGATGATATGTGAAATCTTTATTACTGCAATTGCTGGCAGTAGTAACAGTTAGACACAACTGATGCATACTCACTATGGATAGGGATAAAAAATGTAGTATGCACACGTGATGAATTTTTGGCAGGCTGGGTCGGGAGAAACGAGCAAGACTTAGAACTAGAACGTGGATATGTTGTAGATTCATGGTGTTGAGTGCAAAAAAAGATTGATCTGACATTTATATTACAATTTTACTTTTGCAAATTTCATCACAAGAATACTTTATGTTTAAGGAAATGTTCATAAAATAAGGAAATGAATTAAGCACATTACAGTAGATAGCAAAGGGAAAATGGTATTAGGGGATGGAGACATGAAGGAGAAAGAAAGCACATTAAGGCAAAACAGGAGAGGGCTTGCCCACGAGTACTGGGTAAGCGACTGCAGGACAGGAGAAATGTGTTGGTGTGTTGTGTTATACTGGTGCACGACTCTAGATAATAATTATGTTACATGTGTTTAAAAGAAAACTAAAAGACATTAAATATTATCACAACAAAGAAATGACAAGAAGGTAGGTTTGTTTACTCCGATTACGGGGTAACATTACACAATGTGTATAAATCAAAACATTGTTTATGTCCAAAATACAGGTGATTTCTGTGTTAACTAAAAAAACAAACAAACAAACAAACAAACAAAAAAAAAAAAACCAAACCGACAGATCAGGAATAGACTCTGGCTAACTGAACTCTGTATACCTAGAGTTTTAACAAGAAAATCATAACTTCCTTATCCACTTCTTATTTATTAAAACTAATTTCAGCTTTAGCTTCTTTTAGGTAATAGATGACTCCATAAATTCAAAAGAAAAAATTAAGTGGAAGTAACATAAGCATTTTTTTATCACGTCTTTTTTTTTTTTTTGACAGGGTCTTTCTCTGTAACCCAGGCCAGTCTTGAACTCATTATGGAGACCAGGATGACCTTGGACTCCTGGCAAACCTTCTGCCTCAGCCTCCCTGTAGCCCTATGTCTGTATATTCTTTAAGTTGTTTCTTTTTACTGTGTTTGTATCAGCCTATCAGCCTCATACAGTAATAGGCAATTGCTTCGTATAAGATGATGAACAGCTGTAAAACGAGGGCAATGTTAATCATCAGTGGGTCGCCAAACTCCAATACAGGGCTAATTAGGGCTGGTCTTTAATGCATGCTGGAGAACAAATGTGAACTTTATGCACTGAACACATAAAAAAGTCAAAGTATTGTTTTGAAATGTCAGAGGATTAAATCCTTTGCACCTTGGAGAAGTTCTTAACAAAGTGAGAGCCAATCACTGAGCTGTATGTTTTTTGGCTTCTTAAGTAAGAGAAGTGTGTCACATGCAGTTCAAATTTTAAGTTTGTGTTGCAATCTTAAACTTGCATTCAGAACTATTGCCAGCCTTGAGCCGGTTCTATTTGATTAACTGTATCTAATGATAAATAAATTGTGGGTTCAGTTGTTAGCCCTGTAAGTCGTGCTGGTCTGGACTATAAAATCCAAAAGTCAGAGAACACACTTGATATGGCATGGTAATGTGGACACAATGATTTCTTTATTTCATCTTATAAGGAGGACTCTGCATTGTTCTCCTTTTTAAACCACTTCTACCTCCAAATGCTTCTACCTCAAACACTGCATCTTATTATATGCTAGCAAGTTTCCCACACTTGTTACAGCCCAAGGCAATACACTACCAACTCTTCCTAGGTACTGCAGAGAACGCCACAGCCCTGGGAGGAGCTGGGTGGGAGGCTGAGAAGCCAAGAGAGACCGGAAACAGACCAGACTGCCAAGACAGGAGAGCCACTGAACACCTGAGAAACTGAATTCACATTTTTGTTTGGAGAAGACTTGCAATTTACTAGATAAAGGGTGAGATATGCATGTGAACCTTTGCCTAAGAAACCCGAGATTTGGCTCACTAGCCACTGAACCTAAATGTGACTTATAGCAAACCATTCTGTAGAATAAAAAATTTAATGACTCTAAAAGACTCTAAAAATGAAAATCATTTTGAGCTACCTGTAGACATGTAATACTTTGAATATGTTGTACTTAATGTGCCATCATCCTATCATTGGACATTTGCTTATTTCCATTAAGAGTGCTGTGATAACTACACTTGCTTTTAGAGTTCTTATAATTTCTTTTGATACACTTCTTTCAGAGGAATTACTGGTTTTAACAACAAGAAATGTTAAATATTTCATGTATACATCACCAAGTTATTTTCAATAAATATTCCAATTTATTTATTTATTTATTTATTTATTTATTTATTTATTTATTTATTTGAGGCAGTGTCTCACTCTGTGGTCCAGGCTGGTCCTGAACTCCCTCCAGGGCCCAGGCTGGCCTTGGACTCACGACATCCTCCTGTCTCAGCCTCCCGAGTGCTGGGATTACAGGAGTGCGCCACCACACCCAGCCTATGTGGTGCTGGGGAATCAAACTATGTTACTTAGCATTTACTAGGCAAGTACTTTAACCACTGAGCCCTTCCTCAACCCCTCCAATTTATTTTTTTATACTAGCTTATAAGACAATTCTTCTCAACTGTAATTTACCATCTTGTATATTTGAAAATCTTTGTCAATTTGGCAAAGCATTGACAGATTCTTTAGATATTATTTATAGTGTGTGCAAATGTTACATCTTTGTATGTTTTGATATGTATTTCTAAAATACTCTTCCATTATTTATAGTTTACCTTTTTGTTTAATACTGTTTTGTCATTTTCTGTGTTTTCTGAGCTGCTAATATTTTAAATAATGCCAGCATATCCTATTTAGCAAAAAATACATCATTATTTCTCTTTTATTTTATTTAGAGAATTCTCAGAATGAATTTATTTTAGTAGAGTCTTTATGTACCTGTAACTACATAAATAGTGCATTAGCATCTAGTCCAAATATTTTCATGTCCTCAACTCAAAAGCTAACCAATTTAACAGTAGTAGTATATAGGCTTCTATGTTTTTCTTATGTTCTTAGAAACATGCACATATATGTAGGGATTGTTTCATTAAATGTTTAACAGTACAATGATTTTTACATTACTGTCACTAAATAACCATTGTGTCACCATCGTTCTTTCCATTGGGATTCACCTCTTAAAAGTCCTACCTGTCCTCCCAGTATGAAGCACCAAGCCTTTACCACATGGGCCTCAGGAGGATCTTCTTGGTCCAAATCACAGTGAAGTCTTATTAGAGTCATATTCCTCCTCTGCAGCACACCACCTGAAGAATTTACGAAGAATTTAGAGTCTCTCTAGATTCTAATCAAAATTAAAAATTTAACAATTGCATTAAAACAGGCATACAGGTTTCAGGGTTTACATCTACTAGGAACTCGAGACACTGAGCTTTGTGTAGAATATTTTTTCCTTCAGGACAATCAAACACTAGATAGCAAAACTAGAGCAGTAGTCAAAATGCTCATCTTGTTTGTTTTTTTCTTCTCTCAGAGATCTGCCTGCCTCATGTGTTTCCTAATATCTGTAGCTAATTGGGGCTTTTTTCTAATTTTCAGAATGTTTTTGTTGGTAAGGCAGGTTGGTTCAATTCACTGCCTTATAGCCAGAAGTGGAGATCCAACAGATAAAAATCTTTAAGTAAAATACAAACAACAAGTTTGGTCTTGATACTGTTTGTTTCTTTTTAAATGGATTTCTATTTTGTGTGGACCTTTTGGAAGGAGCACAGAAAGCTTATTCTACCACAGCACGCAAGAAGAAAGCTCAGTTTTAAGTTAATTATTTTACTGTTTTAATCAGAAAGTTTCTTAAGACTATTAGCTAGTTGTGGGACATAGAAAAAACTATCAACTAAATTTGTTAGAATCTCATAAGTATTGTGTAATCAGGATTAACCCAGCTAATAGGCTGGTCTTGAGTAGTTTTGTAAAGGGACATTCTTTGGCTAATTTATACTGATAAAGTTTTTGGGTTTACAATATTTATTAATATTTATTTTTTTGAAATTAAAATTAAGAAATTCATTGATTTTAAAAATATAGTGTACAGAGTTAAAAATAATTATATAGCCTAAGATAGTTGAAAGAACACCAATTGCTCATTCACATCCAAATGAAAAGTGATTAGTTTTTTAATAAATTAGTTTTTATAATTTTGTTAATAATTCATTTGAGATAGAGCAAACAAAAGTTAATTGGGATCTTGAAAAATAAAATAATGTCTTCACGCTAAAAAATGTTATGGAATCTGTAGAATTAGAGTTTTGTTCTTCTCCCCAACAACACCACCACCTTTTCATTCCATCATTTACAAAATGTAGCAACTATGAGTCTTCATTCATCTGTAAGGAGGTCAAATTTGGTTTCATCTAATAATATTTCCAGGAGGATGTCACTGAATTATAGCTTATTTAGTTCAACTCAGAGTAGAGGAATACTATCTTAATATGTCAAATATGTCAGTTAGACATGGGTTTCTTCTTAGTGCCCTCTGAAATCAAATTACTTCATTATTATACAGGCTTAAAGGTATAATTCTCAATATTTAATCTCTGATAGCCATTGCACTAAAGTTCTCTCATGGTCCAAACAAACCAATTGCAAAATGGAACAAAGGTCTTTTATGCTTTACAAAGTTCTTTTGTGGGAAAATTCTTCCCCCCACTTGGGAAGGCAGTCACGTGGCCAGCTATTAGAAACAAGTTGTCCTCTGCCTGGCATCTTTGTGGAGGCAGGACTGCTCCTTTGTGATGGGAACAGATGTGATTGTGGACAAGGATGACAGGTCTTAACTAATAATGAAAGCAAAGAGGTCTCACTTTAACTGACAACCCAGAATATTTACACTGTACTTTCCTGTGAATGTTTAATCACGAACTAACAATAATTTAGCTGCTGCCAGCATTCCGAAGGAATTTGGTATCTGAGAGCATCTCATAGATATGTTTGCTCTGTCACTATTTAAAAACAATCTCCCTATCTTTGTTTGAGTCCTGAGAATGCGGGGCCTGAGCCCAGCTCATTTTACCTTGTCCTACCAGAGAGTTTCGCTAAACTTTGCTTTAAACTGTGCTGTATGTGTGGAGGGCAGGCTGCATGAATTTTTGTTTTTTCTAATCACAGAGTTGATGCGGTGTTATTTGGTGTTCCTTGTACAAAGTTTTGTGTCATAAATTCCTGTGTGAGTTTATTTCAGGAAGTTGCACAGACTGCAGAGACAAATGTGTGTACTTTTGTTTGTCAGATAATGAAAAGAATGCAGTTCAACATGTTCCCTTTGTGTCTTAACTGGCAGAAAATGTGGAGCTCAATTCAATGCCCAAAACTTTCACTTTAAACAAACGATTATATCTATTTGCCTTTTGCTTCACTTGTGCGGTTAAAATAGGTTTTATTTTTTAATGCTTTATTTTATATTATGTTTATCTTGTATGACATTTTAATTCTACACCAATATAGGAAGTACATCATAAATTTAACAAGTAAATGTAAAAAGAGAGAGGCTTTTAAGGAAACCTGGGCTACACATATAGCCCAAGAATAGGATGAGGGGTCATCATTAGCAAGGAAAATTGGAGACCAGAGAGAATCTAGCTGAATTAACCTAATAGGATTCTTGGAGACAGTAGGCTATGTTGGTCAGACACCACCTAGGAGACGGTGAAAGATGGGGCCTAATTAAACAGTAAAACTGATCAGGTATGAGGAGGGCGGTGTTACAAGGTTTTCTTAAAACCATATTTTACAAATAAGAGCACGATGGTCCCAAAAGAAACTTCAGAAGCCTGCCTGAAGTTGGTCCAAGCAAAGGAATCATTCTCAGAGACAAAAGCTGTGAGTCTCTAGCTGGAAGATTTGCAAAGCAGAGCTCTGGTTTGGAGCAGAGAAGAAATTCTAACTTTTTGTTTTACTCCAATGTCTCATTATCCAGTGCTAAATATTCTGTGTGCTGTGACCTAAAAGCAGTCGTTCTCTTTTAACTTGATTTTGTTTTAAAGTTTTTATATTTGGATGATTAAGAAAATATATTCATTCTTAAGGGTTTTTTTTGGAATTTATTTTCACACTCTTTGGTGTAGTTAATTTTTCAGAATGTAGTGCATAACTACACTTTTTTCAACCCTGGGGTTGAGCTTAGAGAACAGAGACAGGCAAGTCTTGAAGAAGGTTTGTTGCAATGAAAATCTCCTGAAGCAGAGACCATGCCTGTTGTGTGTGTGCGCCCATGTATGGAGACAATGTCTGGCTCTATGGACACTTATAAGTGAAGTGCATAAATCTCTGTCTCTAGTAACCTGTGACTCAGCTGTTGTGGAAGCACAGGAGCAGCACTGAAGGACTTAAGGGAAAGGAACCTTACTTCTTTTATGTCTTTTAAATTTATAAAAATGATCTATCTTCATAATGCCAACAGGACATTTTAGTGTATCTATCTGCCAGGAAATGGTTAAATAGATCTAGTAAGTTCACTTATGATCTCCACATTTAACATTTTTTGTGGCTATGTTTTTTTTTTTTTTTAACTGAGTATTGCTCCACAGTTCAGGCTGATCCTGAGTTCACCATGGAGCCCAGGCTGGCCTTGAACTCACAGCAATCCTCCTGTCTCAGCGTCTCACGTGCCAAGACTGTAGGTGTGCACACCAGGCTTGTGTGGTGCTACAGAAGTAAACTCAGGACCTTCTGCTTGCTAGGCAAGTGCTCTAACCCCTGAGGCAGGACCCAAGCCCACTTTTTCTTGAGGTTAGAACGCTTAAAATTTACACTTTCAGCAATCTTTTTTTTCCCTAAAAATGTTTTTTTTTTGGATTGGTATGTTTTTGTGATACACGGTAGTTACATTCAAGTTGAGCAACTAGTGTACACACACGCCACATCTTCATCACTTTCACTTCCAATCTCCCCTTTCCACCTTCTCATCCCGTCCTACCCCCTACCCCCTTCTCACACATCTGTCTCCCTGCTCCTACCATCACTCTTTTGGCCATTTTACTTATTTTTTTTTCTCTGGGTTTCCTTTTTGGTTGTGAGTACTAAAGTGAATAGAAGCAGTGAGCGCACACACGTCCATCCCTGTCTTCCTCCTGACTTTAGGGGAAATACTTGTAATTTTTCTCCAGTTACGATGATATTGGCAGTGGGTTTATCATGAATGGCTTTTGTCAGATTGAGATAAGGTCCTTCTACACTTATTTTCATCAGGATTTTTATTAAAAACGAATACTGGATTTTGTCAAAGGCTTTTTCTACATTTATTGAGATGATCACATAATATTTGTTTTTCTCTATATGGTGTTTAACATTATTTGTTTACATATGTTGAGCTATGTTTGTATCCCTGAGATGAAGCCACATCAGTCATGGTACGTAATCTTTTTGAAGATCTGTTGCTTTTTCTTCACAAAAATTGGATTTTATTGAGGATTTTTTGCATGTATATTTATTAAGAAAATTGACTTACAGCTTTATTTTTAAATTTTGTGTCAGGTTTTGGTAACAGGGTAATGCTGTATTCCAGAAGGGAGCTTGAAAGAGTTTTGTTTTGAATTTCCTAGAAAAGTTTGAGAAGTACTGGCATTAATGCTTCCCAGAAGTTCAGGTAAAATTCTGCAATAAAACTGTCAATTCTTGTGTTTTTCTTTGTAAGTAGAGACTTTATTACTGCCTCAATTTTATTACTTGTTATTGGTCTATTCAGTGTTTTTAATATCCTCTTGGTTCAAATTTGGTATCTCATAGGTATCTAGGAATTTATCCAGGTCTTCTGGGTTCTCCAATTTATTAAAGTATACATTTCAAAATCGTTTTTTTTTTTAATTTTCTTCTGGCTTTTAGTAGTGTCCACTGTGATTTCACTCTTTTCATTCTAATTGCTTTGGTATTTTTTTCTTTCCTTCTTTTGTTTAGTTTGGCTAGAGGTTTATCAGTCTTATTTGTTCTTCCAAAGAGTCAACTCTGATTCACTGAATTCACTGAAATTTTACATTGATTTTTCTTTTCTTCTTTTGGTTAGCTTGGCTATAGGTTTATCAGTTTTATATATCATTCCAAAGAACCTAATCTTTGATTTGTTGGTCTTTTCGTTTTTTGTTTTATTGATTCCTATTCTGATCCTTAAAATTTCCTCACTTTGACTGCCTTTGGATTTGGGTTGTTCTTATCTCGCTTGGACCATAGGATGCCTTGTTAGATTATTTTCTTTTATTTCCTTTTATTTTCTAAAGACAGCCTCCCCCCCCCTCCCCCCATATATCCATTGTAGGTATAAATTTCTCTCAGTACTGCTTCCATCATGTCCCATGGATTCTACTATGATGTACTTCCATTGTTGTTTAACTCTAGGAAGTTTTTAAAATTTCTTCTCTGGTTTCTTCTATTGCCAATTACTTATTCAATAATGATTTTTTAAATCTCCATATATTTGTATAGTTCCTCTTGCTTCTGCTCTCTAGTTTCATTTTGTTATGATCTGAAAGCATTTGAAAAATTATTTCAATTTTTTGTAATTATTTAGGCATGTCTTATGGCCAACTATACGGTCTATTTGAAACGCATTCTGTGCACTCCTGAGAAAAAGTTGTGTTGTGTTGATGTTGGTTCTGTTGATGACTTTGTAGCTATTAGTTAAGCCCATCAGTTCCATAGTGTGGTCTAGTTCCAATATTTTTTTAAAATTTTTTTGTCTGATTGATCTGCCTACCTGTGATAGAGGGGTATTAAATCTACTATGATTGTGTTGTAGCCTATTTGTTTTTTCCTGTCCAGGAGGTTTGGATTTATAAAATGCAATACATCAAAATCGAGTTATTAACTATAATTGTGAATTTTCCTATTTAATCGCTCCTTTTACTAGTATGTTTGGCTTTCCTGACTTGGTTTGGCTTAAAATCTGCTGTCTCTGAGAATAGCATAGATATTCCTGCTTGTTTCCAGGATCCATTGTATGATGTATAATTTCTATTCCTTTACTTTCACTATGTTCCGTTACAGGTAAGGTGTGTCTTTTGCAGGCAAAAAAAAAAAAAAAAAAAAAAAAATGTTGGTTTTTGTTTTTTGATCCAATCTGTTAATCTGCATCTCTTATTTGAGGCATTACTGTTAGCTTTGAATATTACTGCTGTAATATATTATAGCCTATCATTTTCTAGTCAATTCAGCATTGATTATTTATTTTTATTAACTTCTGTTAGTTTATTCCTTCCTCTCTTTGTTCCCTTACCTCTGGTTTTCTGGTGCTGCTCGTGTCTGCACCTCTAGCTAGCATCCTCTTAAATATTTTCTGTAATACTGTTCTAGTGATCATAAACTATTTTAGATTGTTTTTTTTGTCATGAAAAAGTTTTACTCCTCCCTGTATTTTGAAAGATAATTTAGCCAGACATAACAATCTTGACAGATGATTGCTTTATTTCAGAGTTTTGAAGATTTTGCTGCAGACTCTCACCGCCTTTAAAGTTTGTAGTGAGAAATCTACAATTATTTTGATCTATATGTCTTTGTAGCTTACTTTCTTATTTTTTTGTACCTTTTAATATCCTCTTCTTGTGTTGAATTTCTAGGATTCTGAATTCGATATGTTGTAGAGAGGCCCTTTTCTAGTTGAGGTTATTTGGTGCTCTAGAAGCCATTTGTACCCAAGTTTTATTTTTTTCCCAAGATTTTGTATTTTGTATTTTTCTGAATAGCTTTTTTATACCTTTGCATTATTTTAAATTTATTTTTCTCTTATTCTCTAATTCTGAGGTTGGCTATCTCTGAGTTACTCATAAGTTGCTGCATTCAGCCACCTTGTCTTGCTGGTTTTAGTGTTTCATTGAGTACGTGGCTCAGTTTCTCAACTGCATCAAGAGCCTACGGTCTGTTGTCTCCATCCTTAAGCTGGCATCTCACGCTTTCAACTGAGGTTTTCATATTGGGAATTCAGCTTGATGTCATTTCAGGTTTTCTACTTCTGTGCTGCAGTGTTCCCTCTTGGCTTGTTACCTCATTCATCTCTTTTTGTTTATATTTTCTATAAAACCATCATTACTTTTTGTCTTTTAGGGTCATTGTTTGGTAATTTTTGCTTTGAGCTCACTAAAATCTCTTGCATTTAAGTATGTCCTGTTTGAACTGATGGACCACCTAGTTAATTTTTTTACTTCCTTTTGTATAAGCACCACTACTTTATGGTTCATGATATCAGCTTTTTGAGAGTTATATATTTTGCAAGAGTTATTTTCCTGGCTTTCTATAATTCTGTTGCTGAGGGTTAAGTTTGTCTGTAATGCCAGTACTATGGAGATTATGTCTTTTTTGGGTGTGTCTTTGAGTTTATTTATATTTTGATATTTATTTCAGTTTTCTGATTCCTCAGTTATTGAGTTTGGGGGTCTTCTTAGTGATTGACCTTCTACTGCTTTCCTTTTTCTTTGCACTTTTCAGTGAGGGAATATATTCCAGTCATGTAGGTGACCCAAACATATGTCAACTATTGGTATTTAACAAAAACAAGGTCAACTACTATGCCACCAATGGTATCAAGAGTGAAATCCACAGTGAAGAAGTAATTGCAGACTACCCAATTATTAAAAATTCATAATAATCAGTTAAGAAATATAATGATTCTACCTTTAATATTAGAAATGCAGTCTACACTACCAATGCAGCTATCTAAATAAATGTGGTGTGACTTATTGAAAAGCTCTACTAAAAGCACCACTACATCATTGTGAATGATAAAATGGAAACATATTTAACTTGCCTATAAATAGCCAATAGATTTTAACTCTTAATAGGTGATAACACTGTGGCACTATTTACAATAGGCTAGTAATCAGCAGTAATGGTGTAACTTAAGACAGATGTATCATAGTAAGCAATTAAATTATAAAACCATCCATTCTCAATATTTTAATGTGATGTGTTATATAAATAGAGGTATCTATGCAAACCATACGTAACTTACTAGAAAGATCTATGAAAAAACCCACTATACTATTGTTCACCAAAGAAAATATATCTGCAGTAATATTCTATTCATAAGTAAACAGCCAAATCTTATTAACTCTTAATAGACCAAGTCATAGAGTCATAAATTATTGATGTTGAATGGTACAATTAATAAAAAGGGTGGGGAGAGAGAACAGAAAGACTGACACAAAAGGTTAGTAGTTTGGGAGGTAAAAGAGAAAACAGGTAAGTAGATTGAATGAAGAAAAATGAACCAAAACTCACTTTTGAAGACTAGAAAAAAGTAAATATTATTTGGCAAAAGTGACACGCAAAGAAAGAAAAACCCAAGAAGAAATGAAAAATAGATCATAATACCAGTGACTATAAAACATCTATTCAAAAAAAGGCGAAAAAAATTTCAAAAGAAAAAATGCACACACACACACACACACAGAGCACATACAGTAAAAACACAATTCCAAAATACATATGAAGAACAATCAAGTATCCTTTTTTTGAGATGCCTGGTACTGCAGTGTGTGTGTGTGTGTGTGTGTGTGTGTGTGTGTGTGTGTGTGACTGTCTGCCTGTATTTGATTCCATATCATGGCTAATGTGAGTAATGTTGCAATTAGCTTGCAACTACAGCTATCTTTTTAACATACAGAGTTAGTGGGATAACTATCCAGTGGTGGGAAGGCTACAGCATATGGTAGTTTTGTTTTTAATTTTTTAAGGAATCTCATTATTTGTTTTGATAATGGCATATTAATTTACTTCCTCACCTACACAGTAAGAGGAATCACCATAAGTGTTTTTTGTCTTTTTGATGGAAAAGTATGAGGTAATATCTCAATGTGGCTTTGTGTTGTGTTTGCATAATAATTAATAATGTTAAACATGTTTCATGTATGTAATGGGATTTTTCATTGTGTCTTTTTTTGAGAAAAGTCTTTTCAGGTCTGTCCATTGTTAAATGCACTGTCTGTTTCTCTATTATTTTGTTGAATTCCTTAGGTAAAATTTGGATATTAACCCTTTACCAATTGTATGGTTTACATACTCCTAGGTTGTGTTTTCATTCTGTTGATTATTTATTTCCTTTTTTGGTTTTTTGCTTGGTTTAATTTCATTTGTCTATTTTTTTTAAACCAAGTTGTCTGTACTTTTATGGTCAGATATCATGTCCAAAACACCCTTCCTGTGACTAAAGCTGTGGAATACTCCTGTATTTTCTTCTACTAGTTGTAGTATTCAAATCTTACAGTTCAGTCTTTCATGTATTTCAAGTTGTGTTCTATATATGAAATAAGATAAGCATCTAATTTTATTCTTTTGTATGTGGATATACAAATTTCTCAGCCTCAGTTATTAAAAAGTGTTTTTTAAAAATGGTATAGTCTTTTCATCTTTTTCAAAAATCAATTGATTACGAGTGAGTGAATTTCTTTCGGGGCTGTTATGTTTCAGTTTATTTTATTCCAGAGGCATATTATTTTGAATACTAAGTATTTGTAGTACATTTTTAAATCAGGTAGTGTGACGTCTCCAGCTTGTTTGTTTTTTCCCTTAGAAATCCTCTTTTCTATTTGAGATTTTTCTGTGAATTTTAAGATTTAAAACAATTTGTGAAATATTTTACTAGAATTTTGATGAGGATTGCATCAAAATTTGTCTCATCTTCAAGTTTTTCTATCATTGCTTCATAGATTTTACTGTAGAAATCTTTCACCAGCTTGGTTAATTTTTTCTAAGTATTTTATTTTTTAATTTGATGATGAAATAATTTTCTTGATTTATGTTTGCTTAGTCCTTTACAGTGTATAGAACTGCTACTGACTCTTTATGTTAATATTTTATCTTACTACTTCAATGCATTCATTTGTTAATTCTAACAGCTTTATCACTGGATAGTTAAGATTTTCTACATACAAGACCATGTCATCTGCAAGTAGAGTCTAATTTACATATTTTCTTTTTCAATTTGAATGCCTCTTATTTCTTGATCTTCCTAAATAGCTCTTACTAATACTCTTAGTACTATATTGACAGCAGTGTCCAACAAGTGTATCCTTGTATTTCCTAAATGTATTGATAACTGTTAATTTCAAGATCATTTTTCTTACTGTAGAATAGTGAACTGATGAATTCTTGCCTCTGTCACTGGATATTGAAGTTTATTAGAGATAGGACACACTTAAAAATATATCTTCCATATGTTTTAACTCATAGGTTTGGAAGGTTCTCAAAGAACAGCACCAAGGAAATGAGAAGAAAGGAAGCGGTCTTTAGAATTGTCACTAAGCAGAAGCAAGTAATTCAACACTTACCAAGAGTTAGGCAAAGAGTGGACACTTAGCATTTGGGACGTTTGGAACAAATGGATGGCTGGTCTGCTGTACTTAGGAAAACCTGGGCTTCTGCCTCAGATCTGACCCGTGCTCAATAGAGTTCCTCTTGGCAAATAACTGAGATTTCTGTATGTTGAAATGAGTTTCTAATAAGTGATGTAATTATCCACATTTTTGTGTGGAGTTTCAACCTAGGGCCTTCAAATTGAGCATTATCCCCAGATCCCCCTGTTATTATTTAGTGATAATTTTGAGACAATGTCTCACTAGGTTGCTAAATTTCCAGACCGTGTTCAAACTTGCAGTCCTCTTGCTTAGTCTTCTAAAGTGCTGTGATGGTACAACTCTGACACCATGACCAGCAATATTGTTTACTCAAGTTCTTTCTAGCTCCAAAGTTTCGTGATTCTATTTCAGTGAGCAAGTGTGTAGCATTTTTTATTCTCATCTATGCATGATCTACTCATTCTATACTAAACTGAGAAGCTATCCATGATGGGTCACTATCTTTTTTGACAAATTAGGGCAAATTGAGTCCTTTTTTTTTAACCCTTATCCTTATTCTAGAGCAATTTTTTATTTTTAGAGAAACTACAGTACTTGAGCTATATGAGCTGGGAGTACTGAGCCTTCCGTTCAGAGCCAAGCACTTTTAGTGAGTTCATAACTTAGCCCAGCGAGACAAGTGACAAGTATAAATAGAATTGCCACATATTTGTTTATGAGATCACTGTGTCTTCTAGCTGAGTTTAAAGGGATGGGAGCAAATCTGCATTTAACCACCTCTGTAAATCAGAGAGTAGTTTTGTTACTGTAAAAGTTTTCTGTATTCTACCATGGGATTATGAGATAGAATTTTTACAGAAGCAACACTGTATTTGTGTTTAAAACAACAAAACTAAACTGAAAAGAATAATCATTTTTCTCAGTGATTCCTTACAAATGAAAATGTTTCCCTCTCTAATATTTTGGAGCATTTATTTTGAGATAATCACTGGAGTGAAAGATTTAATTTAATCTGAAAACAAATTTTATACAATTATTTTCTTTGATTGACTCCAGTATCTAAGCCTCTCTATCTACCTCTCTTCCCATTTCCACTTTCTCTCTTTCAATGAGTGTGCAAAAGATCAAATTTATCTTCTAGGCACCTGGAATGGAGACTGTAAGACTGGAGTCAGAGAAGCCAGTAAGAATTGATTGTGAGCTGGACCTGGTGGCCCAGGGCTATAATGTTCCCACTCTGGAAGGCTGAGGCAGGAGGATAGCAAGCCCAGTCTGGGCAAATTAGCAACTTGGTGAGACCCTATCTCAAGTATAAAATATAAAAAATGGCTGGTAATGTAGCTCTGTGTGAAGGCCCTGGGCTCAATCCCAGTATATAAAGAATTGACTGGCTATGTAATAATCCTACTAGAAACTGATATAACGTCAAATGAAGACAGCACCAGGGAAATGGGAAGAAAGGAAGCAGTCTTTAGAATTGTCACTAAGCAGGAAGTCTGAATTGAATGAGAAGGAGAAACACAGGATTTTTGCCTTCTAGCTTTGAGGCTTAGTAGACAATAGTAGTACCAATTCCTTATAGAAGTCACTGGATTTGAGGAAAAAGAAAGTTCTTTAGAAAACTTACATGTAGTTTGAGTCACTTGAGATCTCAGCAAGTACTGATGTCTAAAAGATAAATTCTTACATCACAGCAGAGGTACTTCTGAGATATCCACATTGAGTGATTTTGTTCTTGTGAAAGCATTGCAGTGTGTTAGTGCACAGCCCTTCATGGTATAGGTCTGTCAGTGGATGTCGCTTTAGAGGCAGTCAAGACATACAGCACACAGGAGATGGTTAAGGCTGCTGCCGATTGAAATATGGTGTAATGTTTTGCTGTATATAAACATCTATATACATATATATTTGCTAAGATTAGAAAGGGTACACTTGAAAATAAGGATAAAATATTGTGTTGGAAACACATAAAAAAGCAACAGTTGCTTATCATTGCACACAAACACCCTGTACTACACACACACACACACACACACACACACACACACACACACACACATATATATATATATCTCCTTACATGTGTTACACTTTATATGAAAGGCAGTGCAGCAAGTTTGTTTACACAATATTTAGAGAATGGAAAGTTTGCATGATGACCCTACAATGCCTGTGTTGCTACTAAATGATAGAATCTTTTCAGCGCCTTTATAACCTACCAACCACTGTCGTATAAGGGATCTGTTAATGTTCAAAAGGTGTTTGTATGGTTTATTTTTGTAGTTAAATATACAGGCTTGTTGCTTCACAGAGACTTGAAAAATTGTGAGTTTGGTAATACTATTTCTATTCTTAAAACCAGAAAACGGAGCCAAAGAGATTAATTCACTTAACAAAGTATATTTACAATAGTTAGCAGATTGGGCACTCTCAACGTTGTAAGCATCTTGTCCTTCTTGCTTTAAACAGCTGGAATGAATCTTTAAAACAAAGGTCATGGGAATCTTCTGAGCATTCAAAGCCTTTTCTCTGAAAAATCTATATTACAGTGTCTTCCTGTCATCAAAGAATACTACGTTTGAGAAAAATGAAAGCCTTGCAGACGTTTCAATGCTAATATATTATGACCTTTCACCTGCCTCTCACTTATTCACTTTCAAAATGTGAGCTCACTGCCCTAGAATCAACACAAATGGAAGACGCAGGGGCTCTGGATGGAGTCTGGGAACTGTGCAGACCTCGGGTGGCTGTGGTGGTTGCTGATTCTATTCCCTATCAAACAAACTGTGTTTGTTTGATGCTGTGGCTCCTGTGGTTACTACTCATGTAGGGAGTCCAGCAACGTTACAAGCAAAGCAACTGGACTCTTTTCTGTTCTAGCACAGTTGGTGGCCAGATGGTTTCCTTCTGCTGCTTTTTTTTAAAATCTCCAGACTGCGCTGTCATCAGCCTTTTCATTCTTCTTATTCCTAATGTGAGATTTACCTCAGCCCAAACACTGCCTGCTTGGTTCCCCAATCCACAGGTGTTCTACCTGTCCAACCTTGCTTCAGCTTCCCAGTCTAGAGGAAGGGAGAACTGCACCAAGTCATCCACAATCAACCAAGAAGCTGTCATGCCATTTGTAAACACAGCGGGTGTTCAAATACCTTCTATTTCCACAGGAATGAAGCTCCTCTACTCTCAGTCACACGCAGACTTCACCAGAACTGCCTCACATATACTATAATCTCAGAAAAATCCTACCATTATACCTACAAAGATCTTTATAGTAACTCTTAAAAAGTGTTTTTCATCAACACTTCCACCTTGATTTGTTGTTCTTTGCTTTAAATTTTAGTTGTGCTGTCAGCATAATCTCAACAACTTTTCATTTCAAACCATTTGCTTCTGTTGCCTACACTTTAGTGCTTTGAAGCTTCCATGAAAATTTTATGGACTAATTTTTAAGAGTACCACAAAAGTGAATGAGAGGTAATACATTTTAAAATAACGGAACACAACAGTGTTATTTCACAGTGTTATATTACCCTGAATCTGATGACCTTGTGGGAACAGTCAGAGTACTTAGTCAATGAAGCATTTCTTGACATTCTTTCATTTCTTGAAATTCTTAGTGGTTATGCTACCGTTTCTCATTAACATTTTACTTGGGGTTTCAGTAAATAAGATATGAGAGGCTCACTAATGCATGAAATAAATTTAAAATGCCCATGTAGAATTGAACACATTTCAAGGAGCTCTTGTGAGCACTGGAACACCTGAAGAGCAAATTCCTGGAGAATAGAGGTGGCGCTGAAAGGTTTAATGTAAAGTTTGTTAAAAAGGAAATGGGCAATTCAAGAAGTGCAAAAAAAAAAAAAAAAAAAAAATCACCCAATGCTTTCTAGTTCTGTCTTTTCTTCCAATGTATGTTCTCAGTGTTTGCTTATTGGTGATTCTCATTGGCTTCTTTTGTAGAAGTTTTCCAATAGTGCTGATAGGGTCAGAGCTTTAACAGAGCTTCAATCTATACACAGCTTAGTTGTGTTGCATATGACCACTTGGGCTTTTACAAATAATATCCTCTAATGACAGGGTGGACATTAGTTGACAAAACTAGTAGAGATGAGAAGATTTTTGTAGGACCTTTCCCTCCCACTGCATTGTGCAATCCATCACGCCATTTCCTCCCCACCTACCCCTTCTCTGTATTGTCCTAACCTCATTGTTCCGTCCCTTGGACATAATACATCTATCATTGGGAAGAAGAGACTCCTGCTCTACTCTTTCAGGATTCAATAATTGAGTTTTCAAAATAAATTGAAAGATTAACAGAAAAAGGTATACAAATTTACTACAAGTATGAGAATGTCACATAAAAAAATTGAGCACACAAAACCCAGGGAAATCTGTTAGTTCTTTTACCTTTAATAAAGGATAGGTGAAGAAGATGTAAACAAATTGGACAATGAATATTGGGGAAGGCCAATGGCCTTCAGGCTCTGAGAATAGGTATTCTCTCTAAACATGGTGTCAGCCTCCCAATTCCTCTCTTGTGAACTGTCTTCTGCAGTTAATAAGATTTCTAAGAGTGGGCTTGTGACAATTGAGTCTAAAGAATAGGGATTTAGGACTCTGAGAGATAATGGTGAGATGGATTAGAGGAGAGTGGAGGGAGGCATGAGAACACGTTATCATACTCACGCAGTCTCTCAAGTGATACAGTTGTTTCCATCAGCAACTCTTTGATACACTTTATTAGGCATCTTTTATAGCTATGAACTTGTTTTAGAAAAGGGTAGCTCTTCTGAGCCACTCCCGTGTCAACAATTTCTTACAATAACCAGCTTAAAATATGCCAGAGAATTTATTTTGGCTGTTGTATTCTGGTTCTTATAGAGTCAGATTTCGGAGTGGTATATCCCGAGCCTCCACACTGTTCCATGAATTACTTCCATGGCCTAGAAATACCACCTTTGTTTTAATTATGAGTTGATAATAGATTTAAATGTGTCTATCCCAAACTCTTACCCTGTGAACTTCCCTTTCTTTTTTCTTTCCAGTTTAAATATGGACATAGGAGGACATGGCAAACTGTAATAAAAAAGTAAGAAGCGTGGTGAAAAGCTTTCCCTAATTGGACGACTCTGCCATGACCACCCACCTTCCCAAGGGCTGCTGGGAGGCTCACAGGGCTGCTCTGTCACGTCCTCCTACCACGAGGACTCAGCCTTGCAGCCAGCTAGCTGTAGACCAAAACCTCAGACTATGAAGAAAGTATGACATCTTCTTTGTCAGGCCTATTGTCTAAGAAATAGAGAGCTGATGAGGAAAGCCCCTGAGGACAAACAAGCCTTTATCCTTCAGGCATTTCTCTGTCATCATATTTCATTGTGGACTCTATTGTTATATAACCTATTTGTCTACATTTGCTATTCATAATCATTCTGCAAATCACAATTCTTACTGTATATATGAAAATAAACTGGAAACAAATTATCCTTACTGAATATCAAAAAGACCACCTAATAAATAATCCTGGTAGCATTCCTTTGTACTTACTCTGTGCGAGGTTTCCTGTGTAGGCGTTTTACGGGTGCTGAATCGATCTACTCAATCTCTTCTGTACCATAGCCCTGTTGGATGAGTAGTGCTACTGTGTTCCACTAATTTTTAGACAAACGCGGTTCTAGTTACCTAGGGCTGTGTGACACAACTCCCGAAGACTTAGCGGCCTAGCGCAACAGAGCATTTGCTGCTGCTCGTGAGACTGGGGGCCTCTGCTGATCTGATTAGGCTCAGGTGGTCACAGATGAGATTCTTCACGCATCTGGCAGGTAGGCTGGGGGTGAGGTGATTTGGGAAGGCATAAAGACATCAGTTGGGATTAATTGGCTGTATTCCACTGGATTTGCCATCTTTCCAGCAGGATCCCTGGGATGGATGTCTCATGAGCCAAGATTTGGAACAGGGACATCATAAATTCTGTCCTATTGCATTAATTCAAATACATTCTCAAGTAAACAGAGATTCAAGTGTTAAAAAAAGGCTTTTTATTGATAGAATAGGCTGAATATTATGCTCAAAGTATGTTGACTCAGAGAAAGGGAGAATTGAGGCCACGCTTGCAAGCAATCTACCACATGTATCCCCTCATTGATTCGTTTTAACATCTCTGAAAAAAGCCTTTTTTTATTTTTATTTTTTTTATTATAACCGGTGCTGTCTTAGAGTGACTTCAGCCCTGGATTTCTATTACACTCATCAGGAGACAATTTGTGATTGCTTGTGCCGGTCACCTGCACATGACCACCCTCAGTTCTCTCATGAGATCTGATGGATCAAACCATACGAGTTCAGCTTCCTAAGCTGCATAGGAACTGGATTATTGTTCTGTTGTCTGAGAGCTTCTTTCTCTTTGTTTTTCATTTCATTCTGTGCCACGTTGCAGGTGTGGAGGTCTTCTGGCATCCTTTTCTTTGTCTCAGGTCTTTTACCATTTTCTTTCCGTTTAGGTCATAGCCTCCATAGCTAGTAGATAGGCCTTCCCTTCACAGGATTTCCTTTTCAGCTTTCTACTTTTGATGATTTTGCTTTCATTGTGGTACATTAAATGATGGTATGTCTTACAACAAAAGTCATTTTCAACAAAATGCCATTTATTTTAAAGATGAGAAATTTGAGTCATAGGGACTTTAATGAAATTAGTAATGGCCTAAAAAACACACTTGGTAAGTAATGCACACTTGTACTAAAACTTGTCATGCACAAGAGCATTAGAAAACTGATATTATGTGTTATATTTATATTTACATGTATTTATATGAATGTGACTTTTGAGACACCCATTACAAAAAGACAGATACAAGCAAAAAGAGTCACAGCCATTATTGAATTTATATAAACAAATATGTAATTTAAAAAGCATACTACAGTATAGAAATGTCCTAATGTTGTGTCTTTTATTCACAAATTGTTTGAACAATTCTTTCTGACAGTAGTTGAAAGCTACATTATAAATAATTTAAAATGTAATACATGTATAATTCATCAAAAATAAATAAGTAATATGCTTCATCCTCCAGGTTATACACATTATTAGTGAGTCAACCCATTGAGGTTAATAACATATGTGGGTCAAAATATTCAGTGAGACTATGAAATAAGACTTTCCAGCAATTTTTAAAAATATTTCTATAGCCACCCCATTATAATTAGCTGTAGTCCCTTCTCTTATACTATTGAGTTTCCCCACAGGCCCATCACTTTATCTTTTATCTAATGGCCATTTCTACAGACTAAATTATTCACTATTAATAATAATGGCCACATGAGTTGGGCTCATCTATTCTTTAATTGAAAATATTTATGTTTAATGGAAGCCAATAAATATCAATTAAAACATAAAGGATTTAAACCTCATTAACAAGAGCATTTTTATTGAGCTGTGAAAAATCTATAATGTTAATTTTTTTTTAGTTTTTAATTTTGCAAAGAATTGCCTTGTTGCCCTAAGCTGTTTTTTTTTTTCCATCTAGCTTTACAGTTTAGGAATATTGAACATTTTTTTTTAATTCCATATAAGTTGCGATAAGCTCTGAAATATTTGCCAATAAAGAACCACAAGTTTTCCTGAAGCCGTAAAGCAGCAGTGGGATATTAAATATTTAAAACCTTCACAAAATTTTCTCTCTTAGCTGCCAACCCTTGCTAAAAAACTGCATTAAAAGAATTCCCTCTAGTTTCCATAAGATCCCCACATTTCATGAATAAAGGTAATACCTTTTCCTCTCTACTGTAAATAAATATGAAATTTTTTCTTACTGAAATTCCTAAAAAAAGTAAACATAAGGTGCTTTTTCTCATGAAGCTATAGATAGGCCCCCAAATAGATTTTCACTACATACAAACAACTAGGCATTAGCTATTGGAAAGTACCATGTGTTTCCCAGTCTGGCACCTTGGTGTGCTGGCTTGAGATTTCTTCCAGTCGGAGTGAAGTGTCAGACTGCAATACTAATAAATAAGACAAATAGTTCAGCATCTTTTTAAATTTTTAAGTAGCTTTTGGGAATTTAATTGAACAGATTTGATAGTTGACATATGTTATATCCATGTTTCATTCTGGGTAAATACAACAGTGACTTAGTAATGGGTAAACATTCTTCAAATTATTTTTTGACACTAAGAATCTCTCTGAAATGCCATATTTTTACCAACTTTGGCCTTACTTTTTTCCCCTGCTGATCTTTTACTTGGCAGCTCTTTCTTTTTGCTTTTCGCACTACATTATTTTGGCTCAGGGATTTCTTTTAGCCTCAAAGTATGGCTGAAATTTTAACATTAAGTAACTAATCTGATAATCATTTATTGGCTACAATAATGTAAAAATATTTGTGTTTCAAAGTTATGCTTTCGGGAAACTTCTGTTGCTCATGAAGATTTACTTTTGAGTCTAAGTTCATTTATTTTATTACTTATCCTTGCAAACGATCTCTTTTCCACATAAAATTGGTGGTACAACAATATAAAAAAGCAGAGTAGTAAGGACTATTTTATTTAGTAATGTTTAAATACTTTATCAAATTTGTATAATGAAACCAAAGTAAAGTCACAATGCTGTTTAGTTTCAAGAAATAAAGAAAAACCCTGATAAAAGGGTCACCAAAGAGTAGTTTTGTTATGTTGATTTGCGACTTATAGAACTAAAATAGTGTGAAACTGTTCTCAAAGCTCTATTGGTTTTTCTTAACCTGCTCAAAGGCCAAGTTAAGTCTTTGTGGCAGTGCCCAAAGATGGCTGCCATGAGGCTATCCTTTCAGGGGTAATTTCTATAGTTCGCTACTGGAGAAGCTTCTCTGAACCTGTAGAATACCCAATAGCACGAGGTGCAGTGTTTTCACTTCCGAATATGGAGTTAGCCTTGGTGGAGTTTTGATGCCGCTGTCCTTTGATTACTGTTCTTCTCTTCCTTTAGAACCAGTATTGTCTGAGTATTGTGAAGAAAAATGAAAACATGGCTGTCACAGCCTCGTTTTGTTCCCGTACCTGCGTGACGCTTCTTCCCCATGAAGAGTGTACTTCTTTCTGAGACTTTGACTATTATAATCTTTAGAATGTGAGAAAGTGGCATATTGGGTCTTCGGAGCTCAGGTCTTAGGGTGACTGCGGCTTTGCGTTTCTTCCTTTTGAAATGTTTCGTTTTGAAACAAAGCCACCGTGTTTGAGGATGTTCCAGTAACCCTATGGATAGGTCCACGTGAAGGACAGCTGGGGTCTTTTGGTTTGACTTCCAGCCGGCCAGAGTACACATCTACCTGTGTGATTCAGGCCGTTTGGACAGTGCAGCTATTTCAACCTGTAAAATGCGAAAACCACACAATGAACACATATGTGGGTATGTGTGACTGGTGTTAGAATATGATTGCAAATAGAGGGAAAGATGAGACTTGGTCAGATTATGAGTATTAAATCTGCAAGATTGTCACCAGGGCACCTGGGAAAGGCAAGGCAAATTGAGCATCCTGACTCCATGCTGTTAGGTATTCTGAGGTCCTCTGACATGGTCCTACATACGATGTCTATACACTGCCTCCAAAATTGAAGAAAAATATTTCATTAATTATCTAAAAAGTCTTTCTTTTAGTGCATCGATATGCAGAGATGCCAGAAGCTTGCAGAGAAGCTCTTTTTAGCCTTCGTCTTGTTGATGTACCCAGAGTATACCTTTGTGGATCAGGTATCCTTTAACCCGCTGAATGTGCCTGACCAGTTTCTCAAAGAGATCGCTGCCTTTGCCTCCTCTCCTCCTTCACCCCTTTTTTGCGCTCATTTGGTGCTACGCATCTCCATTTCTCCTTCCCCACACCTTTCCTGGTGTGCTACGCTGATCTTTTATTTACAGAAGGTGAGTTGAGGACCCTCCAACCCCTCAAGAATATCATTTAAAATTTACTTCTTCAAGATTCAGGACAATTCTGAAATTCAGTGGCACTTTAAAGCCAGTTTCGTTTAGCATTACTGAGAGCTTTTATGCTAAAATAGTCCCAGTTTCTTTCCTCTGTTCTCAATTGCTTTGCAGAAGACTGTCTTATTTTTCTTTGCATTGTGCATTCTGTTTCCTAGGTAACTGTTCCTTACCTCTCCCCTGAACAACTTGTCACAAAAGAGCGACTCAAGCTGAGTAAGTACATCCTTTTTGTTGATTTCTATGAGAATATTAATAGGCTCTAAACTTTTCTGATGAAATTAGGTGACTCATATAGGTAAGAGCCTTTGTGCCCCCATCCCAATACCCATAATTGCTCTGCAAAATAAAATGCTTTTGTTCTTATTATTGAGATAGCAGGACTTTCTTCTATTGATCCCCATGTGGTTTTCTCACCATGACTTACTTTATTGGCCTAGAGGATTTTCTTGATTGATGGTGGTTTTCTTAATTTAAAAATCTGAACAGAACCTCCTCAGTCTGGGAGGCTGAGGCAAGAAGATTGCAAGCCTGATTCCAGAAGATGAACTTAGTGGCTTGATAAGATTCTGTCTCTAGTTTTAAAAATTAAAAATAAAATAGGGAAGTAATTCAGTGTCAAGGCCCTGTATTGAAACCTTCTCTCTACCAAAAAAAGAAAAAAAAAAGTCAAAACAAATTATCAGGATTCAGGATTGTAAAGCATCTGGAATAAAATCATCAGGGACCAGAGATAAGTTGTCTGTAGATGACACAAGCTCTATTCAGGTAGTTGTCTGAGCGGTGGGCTGTAGCTGTGTGTCCTTTCCTGGACCCCAACTTCTCTCAAGGTGTCCTGCTGATCTGAATTTGGTGGCTCTGGGAGGTTGTTCATTACTTTTTTTTTTATTATCTGTTGCTACTGGCTACCTTACATTTTGAAGAAATAATTTCATGATTTAGACTTCTCCTGAAGTTTTTAACGGTAGGAAGTAACTTGTAAGAATTTTAGAGTTGATTAGAATACCCACAGAGAAATGACTTTAAAAACTTACAAAATAAAAGCTAAAATAAAGATATTATAGCAGGAGGGAAATACTTTTCTGTAATAAAAATTGACATAAAAGCAGAACTCAAATATCATGGAAGTCCATTAAGACATCATAAAATAGTTCATGCATTATTAGTATGAGTCAAAAATTTAGACAGTTAATGTCATTCACCAAAACCAATAAAGTAATGCTAGAATATATTTTAATTTTACGAAAAGATTTATATATTGGGCATAATAGCGAGTCAATCTATTTGAAAAATTTAAACATATTATAAAAGTATGTAATATAAAATAAGCAATTATACACTGTTATTAGTTATTCTAGTACAGTGATTTTGATGGAGTGTTAAAACGTAGATGTTATGTAAAACAGTTTCTTGCTATTTGCAAGAACTGCAAAGTATTAGACAGTCTTAAAAAAATCTCCTTAACAGTTAGAAATTTAAAAAAAAAAGCTGGCAGTGAAAGTGTGAGGGAAGTTCAGAAATAGAATAAATCAATTTCTTGGTTAATTTGATAAAATGCCTCACTTTTCAAAATGAGAAGAAACTTATTTGAATAACAAGACTCTGAGGTATGGAAAGGTCATTTCTATGTTAAAGAGAACAATCCATTATTTGCAAAATGTCATTCCTACACTTTTGTGATAAGTTTCTTGAAAATTAGTGATAGTTTGCAGATATTGCTACTGTCATTCTCTGTGGATTCTGACAGTGTAGATTAGACCACATTCTTTACTAGTAGGATTAAAAATGTCAGTAGGACAAAAAAGCCGATGACATATATCTTATCTTCATATTAGTATGTACCAATGAAAAAGGGGGATTTTAGTTCAGAAAAAAAGGAGAAACAATAAAAGATGATGGGAAAAATAATCTGTTAAAAAATCCAAATGAACTTAGTGGCAAGCAATCTTATGACCTTACAATTAGTTATCATCTTACAACCAATTCTTTCTTTCTCTGTATTATGCCATGATATTTTTTCTGTTATGTTCTCCCACATATTTTTAAATTCTAAAATAATTTCTGAATTCTCAAATCGGAATTAGAGAATTAGAAAAATTAGAGTTGACATTTTAGAAGTTAAAGTTAACTGCTTGGATATGCGTGACTGTGTCACCACTAAATTAGCTGAATGATTTACTAAAATACTTAATTCTTTAAGCACTTCAGTTAATAAATGGTGGTGTTTGCAATGGTCTTATGTCAATATGAATTGTCTTTTTGTTATCAAAGCAAGTATTCTAATACGTTGTGTAGAGAGAAATTAAAGCTATGGGGAAACCTTCTATGCATGTACTAGGGAAGTTTTGCAGAGAAACAGCAAATAAGACACATAAAAAGAGATTTTTATGAAGAGGGATTAGCCCACATACTTACTAGGAAGACTGAGAAAACTTGTAATCTGCTCACTGCCCCGTGGAGTCCAGGGAAGCCAGTAATGCAGGTCCAGACCAAACAAGGCCAAAGGCCTGGGAACTAGGGGATCCGGTGGTTTAAGTCCCAGTTCAAGTCTGAAAACCCAAGAACGGGGAGTGTGATTTTCAATGAGAGAAGACAGATGACCTGGCTCCAGCAGAAATGACTTTGTACTTCCTGTGACTTTTTTTCTCCCAAAGCCCTCACAGATTGGGTGACGCCCACTTGTATTGGTGTTGACAAATGTACTTACCCAACCTACTGATTTAAATGCTGATCTCTTTTAGATACACCCATCAATGTTTTGCCACCTGTCCCAGCGAGCCTTCACCCTGTCAGGTTCACTTATAAAATGAGCACCACAGGGTGTACAGGAGATACACAAGTGGGGCAATAGGTACAGACACAAAGATACAGCTGTGGGTATGACGGTCTCATGACAAAGTGACATCTAACTTTTATTAAATACTTTTTCTATAATCAACATGATCACTAATTTAGGTGTAAAAAATAATAGTAGGTTATTATTATCTTAGGAGTATTCTACCTATCCTTTAGGTGAGCATGTTGGGGGATGAAGGGATTGAGTGACTTGGTTACCTACTAACCAAGGCTGCTTTGTTATTTGCATTCAGATAGCATCAATGTCAATCCAAATTCTGAAGTTTCAAGTTGGGGATTCAGGGTAGAGGAGAAGCAGCGAGGGATGATGGTGGCAAATGTAACCGAAGACAAGAATTCTTAAGCAATTGGTGAAAATTGAGAAAGTTAATGTCTCTAAGAAAATTCTAGTGAGTAGCTTCATTTAAAAACATGAGCTGCTGTGTAATTTTACCCTTTACATTTATATTCTTTTTTTTCCTTGTTGCTTTTTTAATGTAAATCTTGGCATTGGTTTGAAGCCTGATTTAGCATCCACTAAGTGACCTGCTCAAAATTGCAGGATACCAGGGCAAAGATCTGCTCAGAGCGGATTCTTTATCAGTCTTAACAGTTTTTATTCTTCTTGTCTTCTCTTTGCTCCCAGAATTGTAAAATTGTAACAATTGTACCAATTTTGACCCTTTTCCTGTGCTGTGAGAGTGATAACTGGGTGACGGAGCAAGACAGGAATAGGGGAGCTGTTACAGAGACCATTTTCTGGTTTTGATTTTTGAGACGGGGTCTCCCTAAATCACTAAGTCTCCCAGGATGAGCTTGAATTTGCCATCCTCTGCCTCAGCTTCCAGAGTACTGGGAATACAGGCCTGTGCTACTAAGTCTAGTTTTAATGAATACTTTTATATATATTCTCTAATTTAATGTTCGCAACAGCAAGAAGAATATGTTCTCTTCTACTTAGATTTTAAATATTTTGCTCAGTAGTCTGGTCTATAATCCTATTGTCTCTTTTTAGGTTCTGTATTGTTATCAACTTCTAAGTAAAAAGTTGAAGCAATTATCTGTATGTTTGAGCAATTACTTGGTTTCTTGATGATGTATTAGTTTGCTAGGTTAAAGTTGGTGGCTTTGTTACTAGGTTCACTAACCTGCTGGAGCTTCCATAACAAAACACAGGAAAAATTTATTTTCTTTCAGTTTTGGAGGCTGAATGTCCAAGGGCAAGGTGTGGGTAGATTTAGTTTCTCCTGAGGCCTCTCTAGCTTCAGATGACAACCTTCTCTTAGGCCCTCATGTGGTGTCTTCTCTCTCTCTCTCTCTCTCTCTCTCTCTCTCTCTCTCTCTCTCTCTCTCTGTCTCCTTCCCTCCATCCTCTCTTTCCTTTTCCCTCTTTCTCCCTCTTCCATTTATCTTGAAATGAGGGTCTTACTGAGTTTCCCAGGCTGTTGCCAAACACACAATACTCCTGCCTCAACCTCCCAGGTTGCTGAAATTACAAGGCCACTCCACTGTGCCTGGGTGGCTCACCGTTTCTCTGGATGTATGCATTTGTAGTGACTCTTCTAGTGACTCTTCTTTTTCTAATTCCTCTTCTTTTTATTTTTTGAATCCCGGTAGTATTGATGTAGAGCTTAAAAATATAACTACATTTAAACCTTAGTTGTTTCTGTAAAGGCTTTGAACTGTGATATAGTAGCATTTTGAATTATACTGGAGTTAGGACTTAAACATATGAATTGGGGGGAATAAATCCATAACATTTGCTATCACAGATACCACACATCTCTTATGCAAACTCAAAGGCTGAGTTTCCACTTATATCTAGCTATTGAGAAGTATAGTTATGTCTCAGCTTTGTGATGTTAGTATAAAATTACTATCAATTATTAATTCAGTCAATGAAAACAGTACTTAAATCCAAAATATGTGCAAAGAAGGATAAGGAAATAAAAAATGACAGGTACCAATCATGATAAAGGACAAGTAAAAGTGTATGAAGTACTTCAATTTCTACAAAAGTCTTTTTTTAAAAATTTTTTTGAGACAGGGTCTCACGCTGTAGTGCAAGCTGGTCCTGAACTCATTATATAGGCCAGGTTGGCCTGGAACTTGCCACAATCCTCATGCATCGGCCGACCTCTAGAGTGCTGGAGTTACAGGCATGTCACTCCATGCCTAGCTATTACGTTATTCTGGGGGATTGAACCTGGGGCCTTGAGCTTCCTAGACAAAGGTTCTAATTACTCAGCTAGGCTTCCAGCTTTGTCTACAAAAGTTCTAGAAGTGTTCTATTGATTTAACTTAATGATCAGTAGTCTTTTTTGGTCTCTGCTTTTTTTGAAGTGAGGTTTACAAATAAAAAGCCTAAAATGAGAGAAAAAGTTGTATACAAACTCTATTTTCTCGACTCTGAGACATCTGCCTCAGTTTGACCCATTCCCTAACTCTGAAACTCTCGTGTTCTTTACTCACTAAGGAGGTGGCACAAGTGCAAAGATACATGCTGAGCATGTGTTTATGGAAAACAGGTCATTGTTGTGTGAGTTCTGAACCTGACTTCAGGATAGCTGATGAAGTGAATAGTGTCAGAGCCTTGCAACTTGGAATGCACTCTTAGAACAGCAAATTTTATATAACATTGCATAACAGAAGTTCTGTTATGAATACATTTGGAAAATTGAACAATTTACTGAGTTCTCTTTTTGGAGATTCACAGTGTGAATCTAACTAAAGGATCTGCAAAATTCTGTGAAAAAAATACCATTTAATCAGGTTTTTAAAAATAAATCTTAATGTTTATTTATATTGCTCAAAAGTGCTGTTCTCTGGGCCCAGCACATATATGAGATGGTCCACAAAATGATTTCATCGAACCTACTATGTCCTTGACTTTTTAAGGATGACCAACAAGGGAAGAAGTAGCAGGTTAATTCTAGTTGAAGGTACACACTAAAAAGATGAAAATTCTATTTTTAAAAACTTATGGAGAAAAAACAGTATTTTGTAGTATAAATTGTGAAGGGAGGAGGCACAATTGCAAACTAAAAAGAATGGGTGAATTACAGCATGGCCAAACTTGACTGTATCTATACCATAAACTAAAAATGTCTATTATTTGCACGTCCATTCAATAGAGATATGTTGTAGGCACCATGCTGACCATTGGGTATGTCCAAATGAGATACACCTGTGTACAGACTAGGAAGGGAGAAAGTGGTCATAAATGTGACACGAGTTTCTAAGTGCCATAGAAGCATCACCCAAGCATCACAGGATCACAGTGAAGATTTAATGTGTTGTGAACTTTATTCAGCTTCATCCTGAAAGCCAGTGATGAGTAATGTTCAAATCTTACAAGCAGGTGTGTACCAAACAAAGTTAAGAAAACAGACTTCAGTTAGGTCATCTTCATGTACTCTGATGTCTTTATATCTTTTATAGAGGACAATTTTTAGTAGCAAGATATGACTATAAAATTTTTAATCTAATAGATTTTCTATCTTTATTGTATGTGAAAGTTAAGTCCCCTACTGCCTGTTGCTCGGTGTGTGGAAACATTGGGCATGAACTCCTGCTGTAAAAATGAGTAGAACTGAGAAAGTGAAAGAAAGAATCTTCTCAGAGAAAGAAAGAAGTAGCGGTGTCACACAGAAGCGGGATTGCCAAGAAACGTCTTGGCATCTTGGGAAACGTTTTCAGGGGGACTTAATAGGAACTTCAGTTGAATGAGCTTTGGAAAGAAGAGTCCTGTGGGACATTATTCAAATTTTCTTTGGCTTTGCAGCTGTGAGACAGGCTGAGCCATTGCCCGGGGTTCCCTAGCCTTCACCAGAGTGAACCCTTCCTAGTTTGGGTCCTACTCGGTAATGTCAGTGAGACTTTGCTTTGCAAATACCCTTCACTTTCTGTTTTTTTTCAGCAGGAAGGATGTTATCTTAGTTATTGTTCCAATAATGCTGCAGAACAAATCACCCATACTGGGTGATTGGATTACTATTTCTAATTGGTTTGGGATGGGTGGCATTGGGTGTTCTTTTGTGCTTCCCCATATTTGTAGAGAGTTGGCAGGTCATCTCAGGATGACAGGTGTGCAGTGGTCCCTGCTGGGCTCCATCTAATCGCTTCCATTTGGCCACTCATCTTCTGATTCTCAGACCCATGTCTGTATTCAAGGTGATAGCAGAACCAGAACTAAGAGAAGGGAAGGAGACATTGAAGCCTAAACTTCTATTGACACAGCATCAGGTTCCTCACGTTCTATTGGTTGGAGCAGTTCAGCAGTCAACTAGATTAGATGAATGGTGAAACAACACCACCTTAATAGCAAAACTGCAAAATTGGAAGTAAGATTCAGGGAAAGGAAGAACTGGGGCCATTTTTACAAGCATTCCACCACTCCTGATCGAAGATTTGGCTTCTTTCCTCTCTAGTTACCCTCTGCAGGTTCCTGAACACCAGAAATATGAAAGAAAGTGGAGTGATGACCTAGGGGTGGGGCTTCCTTCTACCCTGTACTTGGAGAGAGATCTATTAGCAGACTTCAGAACCTCTGACTCTGGACAAGGATTAATGACACTCTTATTTTAAACCTAGAAGAACTTTCCAATATTAAACATGTAAAGCAGTCTGAATTGCAGTATGAAACTTTTAGAAGATGGGAATTTATGAAAAAATAATAGACCTACTTGCAGGGTATGAGAATTTAAAGCTAAAGGCAGTTTTCTGAGGCAGAAGGGGAGAAAAACAGGGAGTAAAGCATAAACAAGAGCCACACACATCGCTCCTTAGGCACAAGCAACTTAAAAATTTGGTTGAAAAGTGAAATTGGTAACAGACTATAGACTGTGTTCTGCATCCTGAACATGAAGATCTTGCTCTGCCAGTCTATGCAACGCCAGCAAAGCGGCCATAGCTGCCACTCAGCTACTTGTCTGCTCAGCGTTGCCATTTCTCCTCCATCACTAAAATCCTTAAGAAGTCCACACAGAAATACTTGGAATACTTGGTGATTATATAAGGCTGCTATGGAACACGTTAATTCTGTTCATTATTTTTAATCTGAATAAACTGAATGTGCTTTATTTTTATTTAATCAAAATGTTCATGCTTGGGATTATGGAAGTCACTTAACAGTGGGGTTCCTGCCTGGCATGGATGAAACCTGGATTCAATCCTCAGTACCATATAATAAATAAACAATACATAAATGTGCATCACGCAAAGAGATTACCAAACTTTCCCTGTATTTTTTCAGAGCTGGTCATGGAACCAAAACATTATAGAATTTCTTCTTTTAATTTTAGATTAGGCAAATCATATATGCACTAAAAATTGTACCAGAAGAAAAACTGAAGAAACTGGGATAATTGAGTGTAACACTTACACTTCGTCAACTTAAGTGAACACAAGAACTCTAGCTGATTGGCATGGGAGTGTTTTGGATAGGTTTATGGATGGCTGCCATATAGGCCAGCAAATTACGGGAGAAAGACCATCCCTCACATGGGCGAGACCAACCTACAGACTTGTAGACTGGACAGAACAAAAAGGGAAGGAGGAAAGATATGTTTGTCCATTCTTTTGAAAGAGCTCCAGGCTACATGGACATTGATTTCCAGCTCAGGCTTCCAGCAGCTATTGTACAGGGACATTACAGACCTTTGACCTGGGACTGTTGCTGCCTTCTTGATCTCCCTGTGCTGTGGCTCCTGACTTGTTGAGTAGCCACTGGGCCCCCCCACTGTCCCACATGCAGATGCTCATTTGCAACTCCTCCACCTCTGATTCTGCAAGCCTACCTAATAAGTACCCTTATACAATTTTGCATAGGCATTTTTTTATTAAATTTGTTTTTCACTAGAGAACATGAGCTGATACATTGAGGCTATAGGGCACAAAGTTATTAATAAAATTATTGAAGAATAGAAGAGCTTATTATATAGATGGTAGCAGTTTGCAACTGGATAGAAATGAGAACATTAGAAAGTGGGTAAAGGTTGCATCATGAAGGAATTTGACAAAGAAGACTCCTGGTTATGACAAGCCATCAAACTAGCACAAAACCTTTGAATGCCACTGAATAGTGAGTTACAATGCCTCCAAATATTGGAGGCGCTGGAGCAATTTTTTTTTTCTGTTTCAGAACTTTTCCTCCCAACTCCACCCAATTGACCCATAACGAAAATTCTATACAAGTGCTTGCCTTTCTACAGGGTTTCACTGCTTTTAAATTTGTTACACATCTACTTTTAATTCATGGCAACTGGGAGAAATGTGGCATCTTTTAGTACAATATTCTCCTGTGTTATTGTTCTATGTCTCTTAGTTCTCTCATATTTTAGAGTCTTCAGCTGAACTTAAAAGGTCACACATTCTGTCCAGCCCTTCTGGTTTTAGTCTTTCATCCTCTAATATCTCTATGATATTTTTTTCTCTGTTTCCCAGACCATGCTGAGCAGGGTAGATGACTCAGAATCAGAGGAAAGGGGCATCCTTAGTCTACACTCAGACTTTCTCCGGCTAAGGATTTCAAGAGATATGTCATACAAAGGAGAAAACTTGTCTGTGCACGTTATCGGAAAGGAACTGATTTGAAGATGGTAGAAAAATGTGATTTCCCTGAAGATCTGCTGCTGTTCTTGGTGAGAAGTTCTCATGGGCTGGAAGCTGAGTGCCATGCTTTTCTAGGCAGTAGTCTTAGACTGACAGGTGACAGGGCAGAAGTCTTTGTGCCAGGAACAATCATGGAAAACTATATTTCACACGCACAAACTAGTGCTTTAGGTTTTAATTATTATGTATTTTCTCTACTTTAAAGAAATCTATTGTTTTATTTCTCTAAACTTGTATTATTGGTCAGAAGAAAATAACAACAGATTTATCTAGGGTCAGACAAACTTGGAGATACATCTTGGTTCTACCATCTACCAGTTGGACAGTGTTGGAAAAGTCAAGTAGACTTTCCTAAATTCTGTACCTTTATATCATTGTAAATCTTCATTACATAAAGTTATCAAGTCTATGCCCAAGAAAGTTGGGGTAAAGTGAGCCCTGATTTTGTGTTGCCTACAGCAATATCCAACAACTTTAATGCTGTCTCTGACACATGGCTAAGTATAAATGTCAAGTTATCTGATCCCCGTTTCTAACTTGTTAAAACAAGTCAAGTGCTCTGAAATGCATCTTTATCATTTCTTGGTCTTCTCTTTTTTTTCAATAAATGTGTCATAGATTTACTCATTGGTCCTATTTACTGATGAATACATTTGTTTGCAGAATTGTCTTTGCTTTCTTCATTCTTAACTTAATGCTTTCAGGTACTATAGATTCTTTCTGTGGGCAGACATCCCCTCCTGGGGATGATAAATGTTATAGGAAATAGCAAAGGGTACCTTGAAAACCACCGTTCTGAAAATTCTCAGAGGGTATGTAACTAAAGAAAGGTTGCGTGGATGTGGTTTCTATCCTTCTCGTGGAAATACTGTGAAACAGTCATGGTACATTATCATAGTGGACATCTGTTTTTTCCCATGGCTCCCTACTCCCCCCACAACATATCTGCTCCATGCTCACTAAACACATAATCTGTCTAAATTGAAAATTGTGAAATTCATGCTTCAATTTGGTGATGGTCTCAATAGTAGAAAAGAAAGTGATGTGGGATAGCCTTTAATTTAATTTCATAGGGAAAAAATAAGTTCTGTTTCAGTAACATACAGTGACCCAGACAACTTTAAAGGTTGAGACAGAGAGAGAGAGAAAGGAGGGTGAAAGAGAAACAGAGAAAAATAGAGACAGAGAAACAAAGACAGATAGAGACAGAGAGAAGGAAAGAATAAAAACTTGTATTTCAATCCCCAAAGTGCAAAGCACAGTGTACTGACCTTTTTGAATATTATTTCAAAAATACCATAAGCAAAGATTACTTCTATTTAAGAATGGATGATGGTTTCTGCTGCCGTATCCACTTTATTATTTTTTTCCTGATTGATGTCAGTGGAATAATTCCAGGGTGCATATGATATAAGGCTAAGAGATCAGCATTATTTACTTAGTGAATTGATTACTTTTTTCTGAATTTATAGTTCCTACTGGCACTGCAAATTAATATTGTTGATGTACTTGGTTATTCTGATTGTGTTTCACATTTAAATTCAGGCTGCTTAGGTATTAAATATTGCAAGTTTATAACTCATAATCAGATAGTAGGTCCTGAGAACAAGAGGAGGTGTTTGTATCATGTCTGAATAGGAACCGTTTTTTGAGATAATTATGGATCATTATGTTGGACAATATATTCTGGAACATGAAATATATTTCTCTTGGCTTTTTTATTTAAAGATCAACATGTGTTTAATTTCAAATTTAACTCTAAGAGAAAATAAGAAAGAAGAAATGAACGTAAGTCCCAATAACACAGCATGGCTACCCATTGTACACATATGCATACATAATGAATTGTATAAATGAAAGTTACTGTGTAGGTTTGATGTGGTTTTATAATTATGCTTATGGGCATGTCATAAGTGCATATATGAACTCTGATGTTAGTTTTTGCAGACTTCCTGTATTTTGTAGATGAGTTATCTGGAAAGGAACAATAAATTGTAAAGATTGTGATTAACTTGCAAGTTATAATGAAACAACCTCTATATCCAAATATAGGATTCTAGAACTAAGAAGGTATTTGAAGTGATGTACTCGAAGTACCTCAGATTCCAGAGGGTCCAGGTTCAAGGTGACACGTGGGTGATCAGGCGAACCCACGCTGGTAGCTGGTAGACTGGTCTACCCTGTTGTTCTTGCTACCGTGTTATATTTGGTAGGTGATGTTACCACCTGCAAAGTGGAATCACAACTCCTATACCCGGCGACTGCTTTTACTATGGCTGTCTTCAGGATTCCCTCAAGTAAGTTAAAATGATCCTGAGTTTCACAGGTTTTGTATTTCTTTACCCTGAGTTGCAATCTCCACACAAAAACAAATGAAGATATCATTATGACTATAAAATACTATTCTGTTGATAAACAGAAAACAGTTAAGGAAGAATAATGGTATTAACCTCAGGTCCATAATCATAACTTTGTACGAATATTGGGCCAAACATACAGTCTAAATACTGATTGCCACGATTTTGAGAAATAGAATTCCATATTAAGCTTTACTATGGTGCAAAAAACCCCAATATTTTTAACATCCCATTGGTGCATCCACTCCAATACAGAGAGGCTGCCTTTTATTTGACTGAAAGCCAAATAGATTGGGGGCATCTTGAATGTACTTGGAGAACTGTTGAAAGCATAATTACATCTGGGTAGTTTTCAGTAGATGTATGAAGAAGTGCCCTTTAAGACAATTGATGTCATATAAGTAAATGTAATTGTAATAGAAATGTATGTGATTTACTAGCAACTGTATTAATAGAGCAGTTACAGGCAAATAATTTGATACTCAAAACAGAGAAATTGTTAGATGCAATTCATGTGATTTTTTTCTTACATTGTTGATTAGTTGCCGTATATAAAATTTGAGTAGTCATTCTCCAAAGCTGAAAACCTAATTGTTTAGCCTGAAGTTGGCTCCACAAGCACTGTATTATGCATCTGAATAAGTGGCAAAATCCACTGGCTTCCAGAATTATAAGCAGTAGTAATAAATCAGCATCAAACTAGGCATCTGATACGCTATTTTATGTTTACCTTTCAGTATATTATATTTCTCTGAACAGTATCAGAAAGTGCAGAAAATAATTTTAACATAAGGCACTTAATTTTTCAAGCTTTTCCTTTGCTACTGATAAATAACCTTATATGTTCTTTTCCTCCCACTTTTACTTCATAAGCTACAGATGTTGATACAATATATATATATATATATATATATATATATATATGCACAAAATACTCAAGTTCAATACAAACATGTGTCACATCTATACATATTAACAAAATGGGGAAAATGTAAGCTACAGAGTATCTTCTTATACAATGGAAAAATTATAATTCAAATTATGTCTGTTTTTTCCTGAAATGTATCCACAAAGAGTAAGATATTTTCTTAGACAATTAAGAAATCCATGTTTATTTTTGTCCTGATTTTTGGCTTCACTCTTCCTTTATTCTTTATGACCTAGTTAACCCAGAGATGCTACAGTCAGAAAATCTACAATGCGATCTAGCTGCTTTCCATCACGTTGTCACCCTCAGAACCCATAGTTAAGGGTGTGTTAGGTCTTAAATTTCTATGTTTCGGCATTTTATGTCATTGGCCTTCAGGGGAAGTGAAGGAGAAGGGGAGAAGGACTCCACCTGAAGTTTGCATTCTCTGAGGGCTTCCCTGGTGGTGGACCCAGAAAGTGTTACAAGGGTCTCGGCTATCCAGGAGAAGATGTTGGTAAAAACTGATGCATTTGACTATTTCTGCCCTGGAAGTGACCTATGCTCCTTGTCTTGTTGTTCCACTGGCCAGAAATGATCAGAAGCAGTGCATGAGAGAAAGCCCAGCTGAGAAACTGCCTTTAATTCTCAAGTTAAAAGTCCTAGTTAATCAGACATGAGATTTCAATTTCATTGTGTTCTTTCACTTTAGTCAAGTATTATCTTCAGGAAAAGAAAACATGTTATAAGAAAACATGTTGTATTATACGTGTACCTCTTCTTCAAAAACAAAAAGATGCTAAAAGCAAAATAAACAAAAAGGAACTGCAATCATCATTATCATGAACACAAAATCTAAAAGGGTGTCAGGGTACCTGCAACGCACACTCACAGAAGACTTTGTGACCCAAGTTTCTAGCTAAATTGAGGCTTACCACACAAGTGGTTTTTAGTTTCAAAATTTGACAGCCTGTGAAGAGGGTTTTGGAACTGATTCTGTGCATCCCTTCTGACTCCGAGTTTCAACATGAACTCATGAGATTATCCTCACTCCTTTCTCAAAGCAAAATCATGTAAATCAGGAAGTTCTTTTACCATACTGTCATTGAATTGTCTCTTTTTTGTGCGATGTTCAAAGGTCATATTTAATGAAAGTGTTTTAACAAGTTCCATTTATTTCTTTGTAGGTCTGCATTTTATTTCATTTGAATTTCTGTGTTTGGGACGTTAAAATGTTAACATCTTGTACAGCATGATCTGTGCCAGGCTTTGTAGGTCATCTCAACTTTGGTTATAGCTAATCTTATGGTTGCTATGCACAAATCTATAATAAGATTCCATCTGCTTTTATAATTGCTCAAGAAAAATACATTATTGGTATATTTGGATAAAGTACAATTCAAATGAAATTGTCTTGATGAAATTATCACTTTTGGAGTTTGCTTTTTATATTTTGTGAATATTTGAATCAATATTTTTTCAGCATGTCTTATGCTTGTGAATTTATATATATTTTCTTTGTTTCATAGATATATAGATCAATTATATAATTTTTATTTACTTGTGTTGTATTTTTCCCCATTTTATTGATATGTGTAAGTGCAAGACATAAAGTTTACATTGATCTTGAGTATTTTGTGCACATACATACAGTGGCAAGGTTACAAATCTTTCCCTTCACTTTTTGATTCTACCCCTGGTTCCTTTCCGGTCTCCATTATTCCCCCACATTCACTTCTATGAAATTATTATGGGATTCTCACATCAGAGAAACCATTTGATATTTTGCCTTTTGCTTCTGAATCACTTCACTAAGCATGATGGTCTCAAGTTGACTCCATTTACTTAAAAAGTCTCCAACCTATCTGTCTTTATAAATGAGTATTATTCCATTGTGTACAAATACCACAATGTATGTATTGTATTTATCAATTGGTCAATTGATGGGTATTTTGGTGTTGTTCACATTTTAGCTATTGTTAGTTGTGCTGCTGTGAACATGGGTATACATGTATCTCTGTTAAGTGTTGTTTTTAACTCTTTTGGGAATATTCCCAGAAGAGGTATTGCTGAATTAAAGGGGATATTTATTTCCAGTCTTTTGAGAGACTTCCATATTGCTTTTCATAGTGGTTGTACCAGTTTACATTCCCACCAGCAGTGCAGGAGGGTTCCTTTTTCCCCACAGCCGTGCCAGCACTGATTGCTGTTTGACATGTTGGTATAGGCCATTCTCTCTAGAGTGAGATAGCATCTTAGTGATATTCTGATTTGTATTTCTCTTATGGCTAAGGATGTTGAACATCTTTTCATATATTTATTGGCCATTTGAGTTTCATCTGAGAAATGCCTTTTTATTTCTTTTGCCCATTTTCAATAAGGTCTTTAAATTTGAGGGGTTTACTTTTCTTCAGCTCCCTGTATATTCTGGTTATGAACCTTCTATCTGAGATATTGATGGTGAATACATTTTCCCCATCTGTTGGTTCTCTTTCTACACTGTTGATAATATCCTTTGCCAAGCAGAAACTTTTGCATTTGACGTAATCCCATTTGTTAATTCTGGAGGCTATTTCTTTTGCTTTTGGTGTCTTATTAAGAAAGTGTTTGCCTACACCTATGCCTTTTAGATTTCTGGAGGCTAGCATCACCTTAATCCTCAAACTAGACCAAGATATAAACAGGAAAAAAATTATAAACCAAAATCCTTAATGAATATAGATGCAAAAATTCTTAATAAGGTTCTGTCAAAGAGAATCCAACAAGTAATCAGAAAAACCACTTACCATGACCAAGAAGGCTTCATTCCTGGGATGCAAGGCTGGTTCACATACATAAATCAATCAATGTAATACACCACATCAACAAAAGCAAAAACAAAAACCACATGATCATCTCAATTGATTCATAAAAAGCCTTCAATATAATTCAATACCCTTTCATGATAAAAACTCTGAGAAAAATAGGTATAGAAGGGCCTTATCTCAAACTCATAGAGGGCATTTATACCAAACCTACATCAAATGTCAGAGTAAAAGGAAAAATAATGAAAGAGTTTCCTCTCAAATCAGAAATACGACAAGTCTGACTAGTCTCAGCACTCTTATTCAACAAATCCCTTGAAACACTTGCCATAGCAATCAGGGAATAAAATGAAATAAATGAAATCTGCATCAGAAAGGAGGAAGTCAAACTATCCTTATTTGCAGATGATATGATCATCTACATAGAAGAGCTCAAAAACTCCACTGTGTAATTCGTGGAAATTATAAATTTAGCCAAATTGCAAGCTACAAAATCAATACTAAAAAATTAATAGCTTTTCTTTATACCGACAACAAACTCACTGAGAAGAATCTCAGAAAAATAATCCCTTTCTTAATAGCCCAGCAAAAAATTAAATACCTCAGAGTATACCTGAGCAAGGAAGTTAAGGACATATATATATAAAGTAAAAGCTAAATTACACCAGAGAAAGAAGTTGTAGACAACATCAGAAAATGAAAAGACATCCCCTGTTCTTGGATAGGCAGAATCAATGTGGTCAAAATAACTAAACTATTCAATCTGATCTACAGATTCAATGCAATTCCTAACAAAATACCAACAATTTTTTTTCAGAGAACTTAAAAAATGATCTTTAAATTCATATGGAACCAAGGGAGACCTAGAATAGCCAAAGCAATCTTGAGTAACAAGACTAAATCAGGAAGCATTAAAATACCAGACATCAAGTTATACTATAAAACAATAGTCATAAAAACAATATGGTACTAGCACAGAAACAGACAGATAGACCAGTGGAACAGAATTGAGGATGCAGAAACAAGCTAAAATACCCTCAGTTACCTAAACTTTGATAAAGGGGCCACAGCCAAATACTGGATAAAGGACAGCCTCTTATCCTGGGAGAATTGGACATCCACATGCAAAAGAATGAAGACACACACACACACCTGTCACCATGCATCAAAACTAAATCAAAGTGGATCAAAGACTGAGATATTAAATCTGAAACACTGAATCATCTGGAAGACAAATACTTATTTTGGCTTTAATCTAAAACAACAAACAAACTTCTGTTTTTTTCTTCCACAGCTTTAAAAGAAGCTTAGGAGTTAAACATAAATAGAAAAAAACAGAGCTGAAGATTTTTTCATATATATATATATATATATATATATATATATATATATATATATATATATAGTTATGTATTATATATATATGATACATAATGTTTACCATGAACTTTTTGTGCATATATAACACATCAGCTTATATTTAATACCTTCAATTTTCTACATCTGACTCACTTTACCACTCAAATCACCACTCTTTAGTTCAGCTTCCCACTGCTATAATCGGCTGCAGTGCTCATATTTTGCTGCCTCTTTTCTGGGTCCAGAAGAATCATTAATGGGGACGATTCTCCAAAAATTCTTTCTTAAAAAATTTTGTATCTTAGCATATCTTTGTTGAGATTCTTTAATAAGGCCTTACCTACCAGTCCACATAAGAAAAGAAATAGAACAATGAAATTCATAACGCTAGAAAACATGAGAAAGAAAAAAGAGGAATAGTTGAGTATTGAAAGGTAAATGTTTGTACATTCAAAAGACATTTAGGTTATTATTGCATCAATCAGTTTACTTGGGATAGACTTATAACACCGAATAAGTGACTTGCTACATTACATAAACTTACATCTATATCACAAGAGTAAATTATACATAAGCAATAGATACAATGAAATAATTATTTCAGAAATTTTTTAAATTTCATAGATTATTTACTTATATTTTACTAATTACTAACATTTTGCCAGATTTGATTTATCATTTTATCTATCTATCCACCCATAAACTCATGCATACATATTTTATTTTTCCCCCATTTTATTTACATGTATAAGCGCAAAATTTAAGGTTTACAATGAAGTTGAGCATTTTGTGCACATACGTATCTTGTCAAGGTGACAAGGGCTTTCCCATTCTCCTTTTGTCCCTCCCCCTACCCACCCCTCCATCCTTTCCTGCCCTACCCCCTGTTTCACTTTGTTTTTCCGTTTTAAGTTCCATAAGAGTTGTGATCTGGGACTCTCATATCAGAGAGACCATTCGATGTTTCACCTTCTGCTTCTGATTCACTTCACTAAGCATGATGTTCTCAAGTTTCTTCCATTTGCCTATAAAAACCTCCACGCTGTTGGACCTTACAGATGCATAGTATTCCATTGTGTACAAATACCACAGTTTGTGTATCCATTGATTGGTCTGTTGATGGGTATTTTGGTGACTTCCATATTTTAGCTATTGTTAGTTGTGCTGCTATGAACATGGGTATACATATGTCTCTGTTATGTGTTGTTTTGACCTCTTTTGGAAATATTCTCAAGAGGGGTGTCACTGGGCCAAAGGGGATATTTATTTCCATTCTTTTGAGAGATCTCCATACTGCTTTCTAGAGTGGTTGTACGAATTTACATTCCCACCAGCAGTGCAGGAGAGTTCCTTTCTCCCCACAGCCACACCAGCACTGATTAATATTTGACTTGTTGGTATAGGCCATTGTCTCTGGAGTGAGATGGTATCTTAGAGTTGTTTTGATTTGCATTTTTCTTATGGCTAGGGATGTTGAACATCTTTTCATGTATTTATTGGCCATTTGAACTTCTTTGTGAGCAAACTGCCTCTTCATTTCATTTGCCCACTTTTCAATAGGATCCTTTATTTTGCTTGGCTTACTTTTCTTCAGCTCCCTGTATATTCTGGTTATGAGCTTCCTATCTTTACAATGTTTATAGTTTCTTTTGCTGTGCAGAAACTTTTTGATTTGACTAGATCCCATTTGTTAATAATGGGGCTAAAAAGATTTTATACCAGTTTCTTATGTTGAATATAATTATCATTTTTGAAAACTAATACATTGTTAAAACAATAATTATGGGGGAAGTTTCAAAGATTTTATGAGAAAGCTGGTATTTTTTTAGTGGGATACCAATCAAATGATTGATGTCTCTAATTTTGTTACACTTTTTCTTTAGATGATTTTTTTCCTCCATGATTTTTGGTGCTGCTTATATATCTCTGGCTCTGTCAAAGATTCCTTCAAGTATTTTCTGCAATGCTGGACCAACTTTTATTTGTGGCTTCTATATGCTCAGTAAGCTTTGTCTCCATTAGGACCATTATTTGTTTAGTAGGTTTCTCTTTAAGCCTGCTGATCATTGCTTGCGTTTCTTTGAGAAAAACTTGCTTGAATTGGCTTTTTAACTTATTTGTTTTTGATTTCCTTCCCTACAAGCTCCACTCTTTCAGGGCCCAGGATGTTAGTTTCTGGATTCTCAGGCATTTCTGTGGGGGTATTATTGCCATCTCTTTTTCCCATGTTTCTGTTGTTGAGGGACTTCACTTTAAAGGCCTAACTGATCTTTGAACTGGGAAGCTAACATTCCTCTAAGTTTTGTGCTTGAAGTAGGCGGTGAGGGAGGACCTAACAGTCTGTTGGCCTGTGAGGTGCTGTGATCACCCCAGCCACTTCAGCAGACTCTCTTGTCTATCTTGGCTTCCCTTTGCTGAGGATAAGGCTCTCCACCTTTGGAGGTGCTCCCACTACACTCAAGCCATTCAAGGGGTTAGTGACCTTTCTTTCTTCTCTGCCACTGTCTCTTGTGCCAATTTCTTCCTAGGCAGTATTTCAAAGTGACCCCTAAAACTCTGATGTGCTCTTCTGAACCTGCTTTTACTCTAAAGAGTTCAATCTTGGGCTTGTTTTTTTTTTTTTTTTAATTTCTCCTGCTTACGTCATTGCCTGTTGTGGCTAGTGAGTGATGCTTTGGGTCTAGGTTCTGGGAAGCCTTTTCTGGGGAAAGATCACATTGCATTTGCAGTTTGTGTTACCGCCAGGTTAGCTTTTGGAGGCTGAGGCTACCAGTTGCTGTCAATTTCCACTTCTCCTGGATCCACACTTACCTAGGTCAGAGGTTCCTGGTGGGCTTTCCTCCATGTGTGGATGCTGGAGGCTCCCAATGGTCAGCCTGAGTCTGCTTCCTGGTCTGCTGTTTACCTCTACTTCTGATGAGTTTTGTGGGTTTCTGACCTTCCCGTGGCCTTCTTTCAATTGTTGAGGTACTCCTCCCTGTCCTAGTTACATTAAACAGGTATTTTTGTGACTATATTCTCTATACTTTATGTGGTTCCCTGAGGAAATATTGTCCAGTTCTGTTACTCGACTACCATCTTTAGAGCTGAAGATTTCTATCAAAGCCATTTTTAATTTGTTTTCTTGTACTTTACTTTAAAAATATGCTTAAAAAAGCATTCTTTGACTACTAGAAAGGTACTTTGAGATGCCTGATATATATGATCACTCAGAGGTAACTAAATTTTTAATGTCATTTTATATTGCTAATAGGGCCTCAGTTCAAAAAAATTCAAGTGTCACATGTAATAATGAACCTTTGGAGCTGAATTATTATTAAATCTTTGCCCTTCTAGGCTGAGGTTTTACTGCAGACTCATGATTGGCAATGAAGGAGAGAGAAAGTCTGTCTCTTTATCAAAGCATTTTAATGAAAACTTAAAATATAATTCTCATGCAATCACCAAGTAGGCATGTGTCAAAAGCTTATGTAATTTGCTAATGTGAAATCAGCAGGATAATCAAGCTGGCCCGGAAGCATTTGAGAAATAATCACTCAGGAAAAGAAATATGGATTAAGTTTCCTAAATTCCCAAGTGGAGTTTGTCTTAGAACTAGAATCTTTTGGGTAATATCTGCCCCTGGACAAAAACAAACGAACAAACAAACAAACAAACAAACAAAAAGCTTTATATTGCTTTTGAATTCCTTAGCTTTGGCCTCATCAGTGGAGACAGTAGATGTAGTGAGCAAGCCTACTTATTTATTTTCCAGGGGTAAGCCTACTGGGGAATGTTCCAGAGCAGCACTGCACGGATGTGCAGTGACCCTTTGTCCCGTTTCCTTAGATATTCGACAAGTTTTTTCTAGCATCTATTTTTCAGGTTTCATGGTTTTCTCCTTCTTTTGCCCTCTTTGGCTTCTGACCCTGAAAGCTGAGGAAAGAAAGGGGAAATTTTTGCTTAGTTGGTCGTGTCTAAGCCTGGCATTGCGTGCTGAAGTCTGGGTTACTGTTCGAAGCTGATTCTGTAAGGTGCCTTTGCAGCTTTCCAGAGGCCCCGGGTGTGCGCGAAGGGTTAGACTTCCCGTGTTGTGAGTGTTGCTTTCTCCTCCCCCCCCCCCCCCACTTCTGGCTCATAAATTCTGGAGCACCAGGAATCCTCCCACCCCCATCCCAATCCCCAGTTCTCTGTGTTGGAGTTTGAGTGTCTTTCTGGAAGCTTATTTCTCGGGCCGTGCTCTGCAGCAATGGAAATAGCTCCATTTTGACTCTCCATTTTCCAAGAGCAATAGGAAACTCGTGCACACTCTTGCCAGTAGAAACTCTGACAGGACAACCTAATACCAATACAGAAACATTCTCATTCACGTCGACATCAAAGCAACCCCAGCCCATTTCTCCAGTTCTCGTAGCCTTGCAGATACTCATTGGATCACTTCAATACAGGTTTCTTTGGCTTTCTTCCATTTTGTGTTCATTTGAAAAAGGGAGAATCTTATATTGTTCTCTTGGTGCATACGATGCTCCGACAGCAGAAGGAGTTCTCGCGGGAATTCTCCCCACTCTCTGGAAATCTCACATGACTCATTTATATTCTCAATGTGGTTGCGAGTGAAGTACAGAAAATACAGCCTTTTAAAAATTATCTGTCAATTTCCTTTAAATGTTTCCCTGTTGATATTGTATCTTATCTTGATTTAACGTTTATTCACCCTAATGTCCCAGATGAAACTTTCCCAATTGATACAAAGGAAGAGACACGCAGAGTGAAATTTTGTTGTCAACACTGGGTTTTGTCTCCCTGTTTATCTCTTTCAGATTAGTTGTGTGTGTGTGAGGGGGTGGGGGGAGGGTCTTGAGAAAGGAAGGAACCACCCTTAGCCATGTTTGTGACAGACTTTCTTCTATTGAAACCACTCCTCATTCATCTGTGCCTTGTGAATATTCTTGTATGTGAGAGGAAATTACAAAATTATTTGCTCAAATTTTGACAAATGCATTGCGAACAGGTATTTGTATACCCTTATTTTATAAACTGTCTGCTTTAGATTTCCAAAAAATTCTTTATTTAAAACTTAGCTGTCACCTGTCATTATGTGCCATATTGGTGTTTAGCATTAATTTATTCAGTTGAATGAAATGCCATCCTTCACCAGTCAGGTTTGTGTATCTTCGGTTTCTTACTTGAAGGAGTTCTGCTTCCTTTCAGTTATTTCTTTAGTATGAAAAAGAGCCATTTGTAAATGTCTTTTCTTTATTTTTTCCTTTTTCTGCACTAAATGCAAAAGAAAATAGCAACCCCTACTTAAAATTTAGACAATATTTTCCCTATGGCTATTCTCTTCTTGGCTTCTGGCTTGTACAGCATTCTAATAGGATTTTCCTGGGAATAGTTTTCATGTAAAGCATTAACTTATGGCATTATGTGCAGCAAAAGGAAGGCTCACATATATTGTGTGAAGAGAACCTACATTATTTTTAATAGAATCTGTGCAATAAATAATCTTTAGGGAGCATCCTTCTGCTCTACTCAATACCCTATTTCTGAATTTACCGTGGATTTGCTTTACTGATAAAAGGCAGCATTATAATCCCTTCCTATAAAAGTCTGGTGAAGGCAATGAATCTATGAGACACTGCTACATGGTCTTGTGGGACCTCATTGAATGTAAGTTTCCATTTTAGAGAAAGTCAACATCTATTCTAGTGGCATATGTTTTTATGCTCTTCCTCCTCATTTAGATTGTGAAATACTGAGCTTTAAATAAAGGTTGTTTGAGTAAATGTATGTTGAATAACAGCTGCTTGCTTTTCACAGTACAAACTTCTTTAATAAAGTGCTATGGGAAAATTAAAATTCATAAATGACAAAATGATTGTAGCTCTCAAAAAACACTTCTACTTTCTATTTAGACAAGTATAATGGTTTAGATCTAAAATGTTCCTCCAAAGTCTCATGGGCTTGTAAGGGGATTGGATCATAGGGACACTTTTTCATCATTTTATTAATTTTATGATAATTTCATGTGCTGTTCAGAGGAGGAAACTTGTTTGTGTGGACCTGAAAGATGACTCCCTCAACTTTTCTGCTTCCTTCTCTGTTTCCTGTCCATCATTTGGTGAATAGCTTTCTTCCACAATGCCCTTTCTCCATCTCTTTTTCTGCCTTGAAGCCAGCCAACCGTGCTAGGGCTGAGACCTCTAAAACTGTAAACTAAAATAAACCTCTTGTCCTTCAAGCGCCAGGTGATAGGCATTTTGTCCCAGAGATAGGAAAGTGTCTAACACAAGAAATTAAAGTGCAACTGAATTTGTGATTTAGCACATGTGTTTCACTGATTCTAAAACTTATTCGCATAGGAGAACTTGCATGCTTTTTGTCCTGGACTAGGGTGAACACTTGGGTTCATGGAAGTTCTCATCCCCACAGTGAGCCTAAATGTGGTCCTCTGCAAGCTTAGACACAGACAAGTTCTAACAGTTCTTGTCTATGCACATAAACCGAGGGCAATGCTAATAGGCTAGGGAGGGGCACACAGCAGTAATCTTGCTTTGTCTTCTTGTCTTTTTTTATTTTCCATCTGTTATATGTCTGAACACCTCAGGCTATACTTTAAAGGAGCTGGTAATGGCTCTTAATGGCTGGATGAGAAGGTCCTAGAGATCACAGTGAGAAACATAAACCTATAATGTCCATTGGCTGGAACTATTCTTGGGCTCTATATATTTTGGACACACCTAACATTTTAACTGATTTTTCAAGCTAGGGCCAGAAGTATCATCTAAGGAATTCTGAAAGAGGTACCATTGGAGAATGAACTCTATTTGAACAACACATACAGACCCTTGAGGCAATGTCCCCTATGCAACCAGAGCTTTGATGCTGCTAGTTGTAGCTAACTCTGTCCTAAACAAGGCTCATAGCCAACCTTTCCATACCTTTAGATGCCCTGGCTCTTAAAGACAATGAAGAAATTAAACTGAGCTTTTAAAATTTTTATTTATTTGTTTGTTTACTTTGTTGTGCTGAAGACCATGTGCTGAAACCACACATGTGCAAGGCATGTCTCTCTCACTGAGGTTTTTATATGACTCTTGTATTTGAAGTCAGCAATAAAAATCTGAAAATGAACAGCCCGAATCATGAATACACACTGAAGAAAGAACAAATGTGAGATCACTCTATAGAGATTGACAAGGTAAATAATGGAAGTATTATAAGTTTGAACTTCTTTGTTTTGCTGTTGTTTACACACACTTAATAACATTTATAAACCTGTACTTCCAACCTATTATATATGTTTTTCTTCATCAGTTTGATCACCGGTTTGCTGTGTTTTGTATGTGTACAGTCGGTTTTCAATAGTGAATACCTCATCTCACACTCATAGAACCACAAGTCTAAGAGGTAAGACTCTAATTTAACATGCTTTGAATTATGAGCATTTTTATGAAGTGATTACTCAAAAATAGAAGATTACACTAAAAAGAAAGTAGAGTTAGTGGAAGAGTTTATCATATCTAAAAGGGATCACAGGTAACTGTGAGTGTATGCTGCACAAAAATATCAAGGAGGATGATAGAAATTGTTGATGTAAAGATCAACAATATGGCTCCTGTTAGAAAATGGCTCAATAACATTTGCTTGGATTTGATCTCTTGTTGGGATCTCTCATGATTTTTCTATCTGCCCAATTTCCTGTAGCCTTTTAGAAGAGACTTAGAAGAGCAAAATGCTATTGCCTTGCAATTGTGAAGGTGCCCGGTAAATAGCAAGTTTTTTGATACCCAGGCCCCAGATTCCTCACATTTATTCTAATATTTTGACCAGGGAGCATATTTTCTTGCTTAACTTGACTGCAAACATCATTGACATGTTCAAACCTCTTTCGTACAATATTGGCATGATGAAGAAAGGAGTTTCTATACATTTTGTGTTCTGACCACATCCCCAAACCCCAACTTAAAACGATAAATATTTCATTATTAAGAGAAAAACAAAATTCAAAATTACAATAGTTCCCATGAAATTTTCCACAATTTCAAGCTGCCGAGATATCATCATTATTATCCATTTTCTTTTCTCCAAAGCTTTGTCTTTGTTACTCTAGAATCTAAGGAATGAAGTGTGTGATTCTAAATTCCATTTGATTGATATCTTATTTATGTCACCTATGGCCCACACACCGGAGTCAAATTTCTTCAGGGAGTGTGTTTTTGGATTCTAGATATAGCTCGCCCTATTAATTATTATTACCTTACTTATCACTGGATTTTTGGAAGACTATTTTAATGGATAGTTTTAATTAAAAAATTAGGTTGAACTTATTAAATCACAAAATTATCAAACATTAAAACTTATAGTTGTGATATAATTTAAGTCTGTCCTTACCCTGAATATGTGAGTGGCAAGTCTAATACTTTTGAAGAAAAAAAATGTGTGTGCATCAGGTGTAATGTGTTTGAAAATTATAAGACAATATTAAACATATATGTTCACAAAATTTCTGTATAGTTTTAATATGTTAGGTTCATGAGTTTCTTCTTATATTTTAAATGAAATATAATTTAGATACAGTTTTACATTGTGTTTTATTTATAAAAACAACCAGTTACAAAGCATGTTTTGGATAGTCTTAAAATGCCATAATTCATACCCTGAGGACCTAAAAGAAAAACAAAGCAAAATAAAAACAAAAACTTGCATAGTGTTTTCAGGTAATAACTTTATTTGAGAACAATATTAAAGTGTATTTTTGTCCTATGATTTTAAATAGATTCAAATTTACACCTCTTTTTATTTTTTAATATTTGAGGGATATTTTATAATTTTATTTTATTTTGATTGGGTAGGTTCATAAATTTCAGTTTGGCAGATTTTTTCATAACATAGTTTGGTTATTTCATTTCCCTAGTTTCACATCTTTTGAGGGAATTTCGATGGATTAACATATTTTAACATATGTAAGAAAGAAAACGATTTGGGAGACTTTAGAAGTTCACTTTGATTACACTATAGTTTTATTTATATTTTTAATAAATTATTCCAGAAAACTTGTTGCAAGGTAATTTATAATATTAAAAAGAACCTCTGTAAAAGATGTGTTTTTATATTCTACTATGATGAAAACGTATTTTTTTCTTTTTCATGTAAGTTCTCCATTTTATGTTGTTGTAACGTGCAGAGCTCTGTGTTACTTCTTTAAGTGCTTTACAGTCACATAATTGGGACTAAGCAAGTACTACACGCATCTCAGCACAATGGCTGCTGCTCAACAACTACATAATTATTTTCAGAAAAGCTAAAAATGTAGGCAGTCTGCCAACGTCAAGAGAAGCACACGCGGGGGGCAGTGCAGGGGAAGGCGGGAATCACGACTGGAGGTGATGGGCGTCTTCTTAAGAGCAAACATAGCTTTTGAAAACTCGTGAGCTTTCCTTTTAAATGCTCAGAACTCTTTGCAAAACAAACCATATATTAACTAAAACACTGATGACTGCACTGCCTACACACTCAGCTACCCGTAATTTTTTAGAGGGTTATATCTATACAACCTCAAAAAACAGAAAATAAAAGTTTTCTCTCACAAATTGACTTTGTCTACAAGTAAGTTGGAGATAAATAGCACAGGTAATGTTGTATCTCTGATACCCAAACATCTAGTATACAGTGCCATGCCACACACTTTTCTAGTTTTTTTTTTTTTAATTTATTTAAGAGCAGTGCTTCTACAGATAGACTTTTTGAAATGGCCACCCTTTATGACGTGCAATACTCACAAGTTGATCCCTTATTTAAAAATTAACCCTACTTGCTTCAATTTCTCCACTGTGAAGTCACCACCACCATCATCTTCCTCATCAGCAGCATAATGATCATGCGCATTATCGTATCATCGTCATCGTTATCACGCAGCAGTCACTCTTTAAAAATCCATTGACGTGATTAAGCAAACCCCTCTTTAGTGGAGAGTAACTAACCTCTGGCTTCTTGAGTAAGGATGGAGCGTTCCACATTTTTGTTCCAGCCTACATGTTCCTCTGACGTTCAGTCTGCCTCCGTGAGCCCTCACTCTCTTTGTGTCGGCCATTCTTATGCTACCTTGGAACACCAAAGGCTTTCTCCTAACTGGCAGTGATTGAGGGATAAAGGTGGACAATACAATTAGGGCTATAGAGGGATATATATGTACAATACAATTTCTTGTACTCCTCTGGTACTTGGTAAAATGCCAATAAATACTTTCAAATGAATGAATACCTTTAATTTTTTAAAAATGTCACTGTGCAATTCTACTGTGCTTCATTGAAGAAGTGTGTGAATTCAGCTTTCTCTTTGCTCATTTGACAACTCCTTTAAAGCTACAGTTGTAAGGCCTCTCAACCTGTGGAATGGGAGTCCACTTTACAGCTGTCTACTGTTGTAGATGCAAAAACTCTGTAAGGTGATGGAAAATACTGCTTTTGAGTCTTGGAGTGAAGGTTGCATTCTGTGGAAAGGGCTGAGGGCAACAGCTGTACTGGATATAATACTCAAGATGATTGCTTTTCTCCTTAGGCTTGTTTTTCCCTAAATTTTCTAACAAATATCTGTCCAACAAATATTCATTTATGACTGATTATAATTCAAATGACGCTGTAAGAAATGAGAGGCAATGAGTGAAGGGAAAGTAATTTGTATTGATTAGCTTTGTATTAATGTAGTATTTTCCCTGCAAGACATAGAGGTCATCAATCCTTCTTCAAGAAAATAAGCGAAAGTATAAAGAAATAAATTCAGTAGCCCCTCAGATTTATGACTGCCAGTCAGAACTGAAAAGCAAGAATATCTAACTCTACCCTGTGCTTTTTTCATAAGACAGCACTTGTCCAAAATCTTGAAGGAGAGAAGTAGGAATCATTTGGAGCATAAGGCTAATTATGGCATAATGTCTGTGTGTGAAGAAAGAGATAGTTGTTTCAGAAGAACAGATATTTTTCTGGCATGAAAGGGAAGGGCAGGTAATGGCCAGAGAAAATCTTGCAAACTAAGTAGTTGTAGCTAGTGTTCTAACATCAGGTGCTTTCCTATTGAAATCATTTGCAGAGGTCTTTGAAGTTGCCACAGCATCTTAGTGTCAAGTTGGAATGGTACAACTCAATTATAGCATTGTACCCATTATGTGGAGTTGTGATGGCCAACTAAATCATGCATGCTAGGGTATATGACACATATAATGAATTATTGAATATTCTTCAGGTTTTTTTTTTTTGCAATAGCTGGGAAGGGTGCAAATCAAAGTCTACTCAGGTTTAAAGACTTGTCAGAATATATGTATAATATTTCATGAATCGTATCAAGTCAGTAGTTTCCAAAGATTATTCTAAGGATAACATTTCTCTGAGATGCAAATACATTTCATAGGTTATATGTTCACTCACGTTTGGGAATCAGGGAGTTAAACACGGTTTACAGATAGGAATTTTAATGTGCTGATGTACATTTGGAGGCTGAAAGGAAGTGTGGCTTACAAGAATATTTGACCCTGGAACCCTTCAACTTAAAGAATTGTTAAATAGATAAGTGGCTTCCAAAGTCAATAGAACTCCAGTCACACACTCAAAACATTAAAATCTCAACAAAGAAGTTACTGTCCCCTGGAAACATACCATAACCCCTTTAATCATGAGTATATTTTTCTGAATAATATTGTACTGTACAAATATCATAGTCTCTTTCCCATGTATGGCAAAACTCTTTCTAAATAACTTTTTGTTTTTTACTGACTGATGGTTACAGGGCAGAGGCTTGATGTTATTTTCATCCTGAAAGATATGATTTTGATACATTAAGGAACCAGAAAGTGGAGTCTCCTTTAATTTTTGGAAAACTCTATCAGTGTTCTCTGTAATAGTTGTCTTATAAGTGGTAACATCATCTTAACATTCTGGCAATGCTGTCACTTTTTTTTCTTATCATGACACAGGATTAGATAGCATTCACTGAAACTACCATGAGAAATGTTCTTTGATTTCAATAATGGAAATTTTTAAATGAGAAAAACAGAGGATTCGGAAATTATTGTTTTTATATATCTTCCCAAAAGTTGTACGCATATAAAACCATGTAATAAAAAGATAAGTTGTATATTGAGCAGATTCATGAAGGAATGGGAAGTGAGCACTGCCATAAATTTTAATGAAAATGTTTGTATGTCAGTAACTTTTCCAGAGCCTTGTAAGATAGGAAGGCTCCATTTTCAACATGACTGCTACTCAAACTGCTTCATTTTTGGTATCATTGATGGGTATTATGGTGACAAAAAGGGAAACAGGTTAAATTTATGGAACTACCCAACAGTTTTACATTCTACTAGTGGCTTTTTTGTTTTCTAGCAGAGAAAACTTATAAAATCCCATGCCAATTCCAGAATCCTCAGATAATTCACAACTGAAATTTTCTTTTCGGAAATAAGGCAGTAATATGACGAATAGGAAGTTAGTGAGGGGATTGAAGTTGCTTTCCTGAAATATTTTATTTTCAAGTCTATAATATGTAGTGACCTTTACAACAGCATTTTAAAAAATTATAATTTTACCTACGGGACAGTGTTGACACAGAATCTCTCTTCCAGTTTGAGTAGCAAACTCACAGATAAATGGTGTTTCAACAATGATTGTGCAAGTAAATCAGCATAGTCTTCAAATAAATTAGAACTCTCGCCTGCCTACATGTCCCCTTCTTCTCTTGTTAATTATTTATTTCTGTTTTATTGTTCCACTATTTCTTCTGCAATAAGTGCACTGTTTGCATTGAGCCCTGAGAATCCATTGACTAAATTGTTTCTCTGATTCTGATACTGTACCATTGCTCCCTGAGGGCAGGGGTTTGATCTTAAATCCCAGGGCTTACTGGTTGTTCCTATGGGCAAACATTCCTCTTCAATCTGTTGCCTTCTCTTCCACTGTCCACTCTCTGAAGCCAAAGGTTTCCTTTGTGGGGCTGCCAATCTCCCAGTTTACCTGAGTCATGTCCTGGGCACTGGCCCATCAGTCTCTTGTGTTTGTTTATTCTTGGCCTATTTATTGAGAAGTTTGTGTGCAGTGTAGTACTGTATCAGCATAAAAGGTTTTAGGAAAAAGTAGATTTTGACCTCAATGAGTCACGATTAATGCCTAGGTTTCAAATCATTCCCAGCTATAAACATCCTTTAGTCTTGGCTCTGATCATTTGAATGTGAGCACTGGGATTCCTATGCATGATGCTAATCTTTCACTTACTGAAGGAGTTCTTTTTGCATTATTACTTTAAACAAACCTATTTTTCACTGTTTTGTGTGTGTAAAGAAATGAGCTCTGTATCTACTCATCTGTTGATGGGCCTACAGACTGTTTCCAAGATTCAGTTATATTGAATTGCGGTATTACAAACCAGTATACACATGCATTACTGTAATATGATGTTTTTGGCTCTCCTAGGAAGAAGTATAAGAAGTAGGTCAAATGTAATTTCTATTCTTAATTTTTAAGGAATCTTCATAACAATTTACACTCCCATGGCAACGTGGCGTTCCTTTTCCCCCACAACCTCACTAACATTGAGTGTTGTTCAAATTCTTGGTTTTCCCCCGTTCTCACTCTAGTGAGATAGTATGTTAGTGTTTTGATTTGCATTTCTCTAGTGGTCTAGAGTGTAAATTTCTCTTCTTTTTCTTTCTAGATTCCTCAATGAGAAAAGATAAATGAAACTTGTCTTTCTGAGTCTTACTCATTTCTCCTGATAAATGACATAATTCATGTATGTATTTGCTGGACATTTAACAGAAATGCATGCATACCTACGTTTATAGCAGCACAACTAACAATAGCTAAAATGTGGAAGACACCAAAATACCCATCAACAAATCAACTGATACAAAAAATATGCAAAACATACACAATGGAGTACTATGCTTCCATAAGACAGATTTGAAGCTTTTGGAGGTCATACTGAGTGAAGTGAGCCAAACACAAAAGCTTAAATATCACATGGTTTCTCGAATATGAAAACACAGAACACAGGCCTTTTTTTTAGAACCAAATGGGTGTGATAGTGGGAGTTAGGAGGGATGAAAAGAGCGTGGGAGGGCCAAAGCGGGGAGGGGAAGTGATAAAATTATACATTATATATATGTATGTATGTATATATAGATATATTTCAGTGTTTACCTTTCTATTTATGTTACCTCCTCAAAAGAGAATATATGCCAATTTGAAAAATTTAATTTTTATTAGCATATTTTAACTATAGAGAGTAATGAATTTCACTTGGAATTTTTCCACATGCCCGTAAGTTGCCTAGATTGGATCAGCCATGCATTACTTTCCACGTTTTTCCACCACTTTCCCTTGATTCTGTTCTTTTTCTGATAGCTCGCCTTTCAGTTTCATATCTTCTTTTTTTCTCTGGATTCCTCAATGAGAGAAGATAAATGAAACTTGTCTTTCCGAGTCTTACTCCTTTCTCCTGACAAATGACAGAATTCCTTCATTTTATGGCTGACTCAAGGCTCATTACCATAGCCTAGGCACCTAGGCTGATTCCGTGACTACGCTACTCTGAGTGGAGCCACAACAAACGCAGCTGCACAGGCTTTCTCATCCATTGCATGCTTACTCTGATTCCTTTGGGTATACACTGAGGCATGATATAACTCTACCATATCGGAGCTCTCTGCTTTTCGTTTTCTAAGAAACCTCCAAGCTGGTTTTTGCAGTGGCCATATGAATTTCTCTTCCCATTTACAGTAGATAAGGATTAGGATGTGATGATGTAAGTCATGGAATGCTTGTCACAAGAATTACAACATTCTAACAGATTATTATGATCTATTTTTGATCCATTTAACATGTTGACACTAATTCATTGAAATAAAATTCATATTTAGAATCCCCTGAAGCACACTTCTTGTGGTAAAACTTGAAGTTTATATGATTTTTTTGTTTTGTTTTGAGACAGGGTCTCCCTCTGTTGTCAGGTTGTTCCTGAGCTCACTGTCAGGGCCATCCTCCTGCCTCAAGCTCCCATGTACTGGTTTTACAAGTGTGCACCACTCTGCCAGACTTTATATTTGCTAGACAACAGATTTAACCATTGACATACACCCCTAGCCCATGATCTTTATTTTCAAATAGATCTTCAACAATGTCAATTTCAGTACATTTCATTCTTCCTACCTCTTTGGATTCTTAAAAGATGTTTCTACTCAGGTAGTTCTTTGTATGTAATGTAAAGATCATAAGTCCGTATCTATAGTAATGCATTCTGACAAATGTCAGTACCATCACAACTGAGAGTTAGGGTATTTCTTTCTCTCCAGAACATTCTCTCCTTGGCTCTTAGTTAGAATTTCTGCTCTGATAAACAACTCCAGTTATGATTTCTATAAGAATAAATCATTTTTCCTGTTCTTGAACTTCTTGTAGTAGAATTATAAAATACTCACTTTTCCTCAGGTCTGACTTCTTTTGCATAATATCTGTTGCAAGATTCAAGCATGTTATTACATGTCAGTGTTTTTTATTGCTGTGAAGCATTCTGCCAGATAAATACGACACTAGTTTTTTCAAGATCCAAAGAAAAATTTATTTAAAATAAAAAATTTTATTTGAAACACGCATTAAAAAAAAACAAATTAGCAAATGCAGATCAAGCTTACACTCCTTAAAGCAAGAGTCCCTGTAGACTGTATAAGTTCAGATTAAAACAAAAGCTGCTTGTCTGGGGAATCTGTGTACCAAGGGCAAGACCAAGGTCAGCAGTGTGGCTTTTATTAGAGGACCAACCAGTTTGCCTGATACAGAAACTTTGAGGTCAGCTTGGTAGGACTTAAGCTAGGAAAATGCAAGCCAACCATGAGAAATCCTAATAGTGTCCTTAATACTGCATACCATCATATCAAATTTCACGTAGAAAGGAAATATGTTAGGGAATATGAAAAGTGAAAACAAGCTGTCCAAGGAGACACAGGGACAGCAGTGTGCCTATGGTTGCATTACATGCAATGGTCAAGTTCAACCTTTAATTTCAGACTTACATTATCCCTAGTTGAACATCAGTTAGCCCCAAATTTTAGTGAGTTCTTCTACCTTTTTTTTTTTCTTTTCCTCCAGTGATGTTTCCAGAGCATCTGCTTGTAGCTGCTCCTTCTGCAGACTGGCCTGGTAGGGGGCCTGCTAGCAGGTGCTCCTGCTGGGCCTTGCCAGGAACCTGAGCAACCTTGGCCATGGTCCTGTCTGCAGTTCTGTTGATGGATTTTTGGGTTTCCAGTTTGGGGATATTCTAGCTGAAGCTACTATGAACATTCTTTTACAAGTGTTTTGGCATAAAATTTAAGATTGGCATTGTAGTGTTACACATTAAATGTATGTTTTCCATTATAGAAACCTTTTCAAAATTGGTTTGATCACATTTCAGTCATACTACACTCTCAATTAAATATATAGGAGTCTTAGCTTTTTCATATTTTTGACAATATTTGGTGTTTGTGGTAGGTAAATGTTTTAGTTTTCAGTGTTCAAGTCTTGTGCCTATTTTAAAATTGTTTTATTTTATTATTTAATTATTAGTGCCATTTATTATATTATGGATATAAACATTTTATTGGTGGCTCTTTGAACTCTCCTTTCTGTTTCTTTATATGACATTTATACTGAGAATATTTTCTCCTGGTCAGATCTTTGTTTATCACTCTGTTCATCTCATGAGCAGGATATTTTTATTTGATAAAATACAGGTTGTATTTATTTTATTTATCATATTTAATTTAATTTTCATCTTTAATGTTTCATTTATTTTTTTGATCTTTGTAAGGGATATTTGTGCATCTCAAGGCAATGCAAATGTATTATTTTACTTTGATATCTTTACAGTTTTAGCTTATATTGCTTATCACATTAGTGATCATGTAAGCGTCATTTTTAGGTATGATGTGACCTTAGGAAAGCTTTTTCCATTTATGTGAGGCCTAATTGTCTCAGTGTCATTTCTTTAAAAGAAAAAAGCTTTACTAAATTGCCATGGTACTTTGTTGAGCGACAATTGAACATCCATGTATCAGTGGCTTTTGGGCTCTTTTCTGGTTCCTGTATGTGTCTATTTATTTATATACCCTTACTGACCATCTCTCTATGGCTTTGTAGTCTTAAGATCCAATACTAAAGTTTCCTAATTTCATTATTTCAACTTAAAAATTTACTATTGAAAAATCCTTTGAGTTCTATAGTAACCTTATAGATTTAAAGAAAATGTTATTGAATTTCTGTCTAGACTGTGCTACTTCCATAGATAATTAGGGGAGAAAACACACTGACACTTCTCCTTCCTAACAGGAGGCAGAACCCTCCACGCATCTCAGTGTTCTTAAACTGGTCTCACGGATGTTCTGTAGTTCTGGGTGCAGAGATCTTAACTGTTGTCAGTTAAACTCATTTTTACATCTGTGTGTTTTCTTAATGGTATTGACTAGTTAATTTTATTTCTATTTGGCAAAATAGAAATAGAATTGAGTTTTATATTGGTTGTTATAGTATGAGTTTGCTGAATTTAGTTTAAGATTGATACAATTTTCTTTGATTACTCGCAATATTTTTATATCATTATGTTGTCTTCTGACTGAAGACAAGTTAGAATTTAGTTCAATGTTGAACACAAGCGTTGAAGCAAATGGGTGTGATAGTGAAAGTCATGGGGGATGAGGTAGGGAGTGGGACACCAAAGAGGGGTGGGGAAAGGCATTATAATGTTGATGTGATTTGTATGTGAACAAAATACTCAAGCTCAATGAAACCATTGTGTGTAACATATATACATTAATAAGAATGGGGAAAAAAGTAGATATTCTTGCCTTGTTTCCAACTTTTTTCTTTCTTTCTTTTTTTTTTTTTTTAAATCCCAGGCTGGCCTAGAACTCACAATAATCCTCCTCCTGCCTCACTCAGCCTCCTAAGTGCTGGGACTAACAGGCGTGCGCCACCGTGCCCAGGGTCTTGTGTTTGCTAGGCAAATACATTAACCACCAAGCTATTCCTCCAGCCCTTGTTTTGAATCTTAAAGGGAAGGAAGGATGTTTGGTTACTAGCAAATGATATGATGCTAGGTGCAAGTTATTCAAGGATGTTCCCTTTCAATTTGGGGAGGTTCTCTTCTATTTCAAAGCAGTTAGATATCGTTTTGTCTTTGCTGCATTTTGAATGTTTTTCAATAATTTTTCTGTGAAGGTAATGACCTGGCTGGCCAGCTTGTGTGCTTGTGTGCTTACTTGCTTTCTCTCTTCTCTCTCTCTCTCTCTCTCTCTCTTCCTTCCTTCCTTCCTTCCTTCCTTCCTTCCTTCCTTCCTTCCTTCTTTCTCTTTTCCTTTCTTGTGTGGGAAGAATTAAAACCTAGGACTTTGCACAAGCTAGACAAACATACTAGCATTGAACTATACTCAGGTTTTCTTAAAAACCAAAATAAAAGCACCTCTGTTGACATGATAAATTAAAGATTTTTGAATATTAAATCATTATGCCTTTCTTTTCATTTTGTTTTTCATTTAATTCATAGTTTAGTTTCACAAGAGTAAATTTGGAAGTTCCCAGGACTGTGTCTATTCTGGAGGCCTTAGAGAAAGAATCCACTTCCAAGCTCATTTAAACCAGCTGAGGTCCTGTGTTTCCCTGCTGGCTGTTTACTAGGCTCTCCTGTTAAGGCTGCTGGCACTAGTGGTCACATGACCCTCTCCTTTCAATGGGGTGATGATGCACCAAGTTCCTCTCAGTTTCCAGTCTCTGATTTCTCTGCCATAGATATCTTTCCAACTCCAGTGAAAATAGTTTTGATCTTAAGAGCTTATGTGGTAAAATTGGGCCCACCTCAATGACAAAGAATAATTTCTTTATTCTAAAGTCCATAATTTTAATTACATCAGCAGAGTTTATTTTACTCTTATGTGAAGTAACAGATTTGCAGGCTTTAGATGTTGGAAGATACCATTCTAGCCAGTGTAGTTAGTTTTCTGTCTTATTAGTTTTATATTTTATTGACTTGTGTTCTTTTATTCATTCTTATCGTTTGCTTCTTTATTATGGATACATAGACCATTGATTTTAAACCTATCCTCTTTTTTCAACATAATCATTTAAAGTTATAAAATTTCTTCTTTATCTCCTTCATATAAATTTTGGCATTTATCTTTACCCCTTAGCTTAAAATTTTTTCTATGGCTTATTTGATAAACAAAGTTTCATATTTATCATTTTTTATTTAATTATATTTTGGTCAGAGATTATCCAAAGTTTTTGTTATTTGAAATTTATTTTGCTGATTTTGAAGAATTTATGATGAATCATGATCATTTCAAAGAATATTTGTGATTAATGGAAAGGATATAGTGTCAGATTTATGTATTATAGTTGTCAGTATTGTCTGATTGTATATTTAGCTTTGTATTGCTATTATTATTTTGATAACTTGTTCTACTAGTTGATGAGAATTTTTTGTAAGTACAGCTATTATTGTTTACTGGAGTCTCTCTTTAGTTTGGGAGGATTTTATGTATCTATTTATAGTTCTGAAACTTTTTAAGTGTATCAATTTTTAGGTTTAACATGTTTTTAATGAATTTTCTCATTTACTACATCTTTCTTATACCTATAACTAGTTTTTAATATTTACTATCAATTTTAATTCTATTCTATCTGTGTGTTTATATCTTATATCTGATAGATAGCAATATACTTACTTGACTCTTACTTGTTTATTGCATCAGGCAGGCTTTTTTTTTTTTTTTTGAGGCTTGGTCTTTCTCTGTAGTCCAGACTAATCCTGAACTCACCATGTAGCCCAGGCTGGCCTCAAACTCACAGAAAGCCTCCTGCCTCAGCCTCGCAGAGCCTCCTCAGTTCTGGGATTATAGGCACATGCCATCCTTATGTATTGTTGGAGAACTTAACTTATGGTCTTATGTTTTCTAGGCAAGCACTCTAACCAATGTGCATTCCTACAGTCCAGCCAAAGTTTTTTTTTTTTTTAAATAATCAATGAGTCAACTTACATTTACTGAAGCTACTGATAAGATTATGCATTAATCTACAGTTTATTATTTAGATTCCCTTTATTCCATTTGTTATTCCTGTTCTTCCTACCTCCATTTTTTACTACACAAAATTATTTTATTATTAGAAATCCTATAACAACATTTTAACTGTGGCTTTTATTATATTTTATTTTTTAGGGAGTCCTAGGGAGGTTGAATTCAGATCTTTGCCTTAAGCCATACCCCCAAATTACGCCAGCACGTTCCTAGGGACTACTAAGTTAGCCAAGAAGCACTCAAACTTGTGATCTTCCATCCGATCATCCCTGAATGCCAGGATTATAGGCATGTGCCACTATGCTGGGTGTATATTTGTTATTTGTAATTGATCTGTGAATCATAGTACTCAGGTTAACTGAACTGAGTGTACCACGTTATGAAGGATTAAAGAACCATATAAAATACAATTTGATATACCATTTTATCATAAATTTGCTTCTATATATGTTGTAAAACCCAAAAATATAATGCTATGTTTGCTTTCCTTATTCAGTATTATTTAAAGTAATAAAGAAATGAGGGCGGGCTTCCACATTCGCCCCGTCCTTACCATTTCAGGCCTTTATTTCTTCATGTTCCTTCCAGTTTCCTTTGGATAACATTTTTATTCAGTCTAAAGGACTTGTTTTAGGATTATTTGAGAGGGTAGCTCCTAAGCCTTTCAGGTTTTGTTTTGAGATAAATATCTTTATTGCTTCTGATTCTAAGAACAATGGGATACAATTACAGGAATTTAAAAAGGGAGTGAAATCATCATTTGATTTTATTTTCCAAGATCACTCATCACAGTGATAAATAGCTAAGCACAGCTTAGAGGGCCATGTGGATGCAGGGAATTAGATCTAGATGTAATTACAGTAGGTGAGGCAAGGACAGGGATGGGTATGGTGGGGGCAGCGCAGCCTTTGAGACCCAGGCTACAAACATGTCCCTGAGAGCAAAACACATTTTTTTTTTCACTTTGTAAGTTAACACATTGATATTCTAGCTTATCAGTATTTTCTTGGATTAAAAAAGTCAAATTCTATTCACATGTGAGTAAATTGATAAAAAACAATTTTTCTTTTATATAATTAAGAAAGAGACAGGAAACATTCCCTGAATCTATTCACCATTTCCAATTTGTCTACAATAAATAAATGCAAACCAACTTTCTATAAAACATGTATGAATATTTTAGGCATGAAGAATAAATTTAGCACTCTTCTGTGCAGCAATGGTCTAACAAGATTGCAAACAAGAAGATAAAATTTATTGTCTAATATACAATAGGAGACAGTAGCTCAAACAATATTTATCCCTGTGATGAATAATTACTAGATCTTGTCATTACCATTATCATGTAAATATATTAATTAGTAAATTTATTAAAAATTAAGAGTTAATCATAGCAAATAACATTTGAAATATTGCTTTTGTTTTTCTTTTTATTCCATTCAAAATGAGCTTGGATTGCCAGTGAGAAGAAAAATTATGATTTCTTTTTAAACAAAGGACTCCATTATTAGGGTACCTTTCTCAACAATATATAGTCCTAGTCTTAAGAAGTGTTTGGTAATATATGTAGGCATTTGGTCCCCTTGCATGTGGTGTGCTACTAGTATTTAGATGTTTAAGAGGAATCCTAATTATCCTGAAATGTGATTTACCATTCTATACAAAGAGCTGCCCTGAGAATACCAGTAGTGTCCCCAAAGAGTGTGCATAGGGCAAGAGCAGTGGTGCCTTTTCTTTGAATCCGTCATCTTACTTAGCACAACATATTATAACACATTATTATATTTTATATTCTATTTTTAAAGACAATGAACATATAAATAAATGAGCTATATAAAGCACTCAGTTACCATGCTATAAAACATGCAGAAATTTACATCTCTCACTGGCCTGGTGGGATTGAAAGAATTTTGTTTTAGTTGACCATTCAATAATTTATATTCAGGGTCAATCCTTCCTCTTACTCCTTGCCATTTAAAGTGAATTGTTTCTCTTCATTGTAAAGATGGCCTAGATCCTTCTCTTTTAGCATGACAAATGCCTCATAGACTAATGCTGTCCTTATTCAATACAGCCAAGAACGCAATGGAATTACTAGAGTCTCTTTATTCTTATAGAATTGCTATGGAGTTGCTTATGTTGCTTGATATTCCATCAGACAAATTAGTCTTACTATCTATGCTTATTTAAGTAGAAAAAATAAGAAAGTTTAGTTTTCTTCTCTACATTTTAACTTTATCAAAAAGATAAATTGTCCTTGGATTTATTTTCAAGTTTGTAAGATTTCTTTACACAAGAGTTAAGGATTTCTATATATTTACAGTACAGTAGCTTTTAAAATGGTTTAATTCAGTAGTGAATCTTTTTTCGCTAAAAAATCAAACATCAAATGTGTACACAGAGGCAGAGATACTAATACATATTAGGAGCATACAACTTTTGAGAATTTCTGCTCTTAAGATCTTAACAAGCAAGTCAAGGAGTTAAATGTTACAACGCGGTATGTGTTCTGTGTATAGAGATCATTCAATTCAGATGTGAGGTCTGTAGAATGGAGGGGCTACTCCTATGGCCATGTGTTTTTGAGTAGTGGAAGAGAGGAAAGATCACGTTGTAGAAGTAGATCCGTGAGACATCGATCTTTCCACCAAAGCTTGAAAGATGAATGGGTAGTAAATGGATAAAGGAAAAAGAGAAAAAGAATATACCTTGTTGCAAAAGGCAACAAGTGAAAGTAGTGAGGTATTCTCATGCACCTAGAGGTTCTGGAGCTCAGTGACCAAGAGATCTGGCTAGAGGGACGGGTGGACAATGTTCCGTACACATGCTGTGCACTAGGATGTTTGCTCTAGGGAATGCAGCTGGTCTCTGACAGGGATTTCTGTTTAATAAAATTTGTGCCACCCTGGAAGTCAGTTAGAGATGCTCATTGTCAGGTTACCCCCAAACCTACTGATTCAGAAACCCCAGGGCAGAGTCCAACAATGTGCATTTCAATCAGTCTTCACGGTGATTTGACATATACTATGGTTTGAAAATAACCAGTAGTAAGGAAGCCACAGTTTGACATTACAGTGAGTAATAACACATACAAGCCCGTATCTTAAAAGTTCATTTTAGTAAAGGTTTGATCAAAAGGAGGTAAGATGAAATTCAGAGAGATTGTATAGGAATGCATCACGAAGAGATCAGAAAGTTAGAGTATGTCTGTGATGCCTGTATGATCAATAAGTGTGTGTGTGTGTGTCTGTGTGTGTGTGTGTGTGTGTGTGTGTGTGTGTGTGTGTGTGTGTGTAGAAGGAGAGAGAGAAAAGTCCAGGATAAAATGGATGAGATTTGACTAGGAGAAAGGAAGAGAACCTAATGGCTACCATGGTCCAACTTTGAACCATTGTTTGGTGGCAGGTGACACCAAACAAGATGAGGAGTGGGAAGATGGGTCATTTGTGTTTTTAACTTTTGGTGGTTGAATTTCCTGCACACAATTGGGCATAATATTGAATAGACAGGGGAGCTGTAAACATGGAACTATAGAGGCAGGTCTGGCTGTACAAAAGAGATGAGAGACCTTTAGCTACTCTAGGAAACTGATAGCACATATAAATGGACATGTGCTGGATGAAAGATGAAAAACTAGCTAATATCTCAGGATCATTTATAGGCTAAACAGAGAGGAAGTACTTTCACTTGCAACAGGGAATAACTGGCTCATTGTCTTGTGGGATAAAAGAAGAAGGAAGAGGGTGTGTGGTCATGGAGATCAAAGGAGTGGAGAGGAATTCTAAGAGGACGGTATTGTTTATTAGTGCCAAAGGGATGGAAGGATAAAAGTTCTATAAACTCTTGTTTCTCATGTTAGGGTCTCATTGGCAGTCTTGTGAAGATGATTTTTGATTGCATGAAAGATAGCTTTCTGGAATGTGGCCAAGAGTGACAGCAGACTCCCCAGTTTAGAAGATGGTGTCTGTTTAGTTCAACATTTCCACGTTTCTGTGAAGCTGACCTCCTGAACTAAGTGAAGTGGAGAAGACTTTTTGTTTTTAGAAGTTTGGCTATAGTTCCTTTTAGGAAGTACAAAGACAGAAAGTACTGAAAAGAGTGATGAAAGGATGTGTGAATCTTGGATCTTCAGTAACTAGAGTTAACATACGACATTAAAACACCTCCACTCTTTAGTCACAAAGAGTGCATGCTAGAAGTCCTGGCAACTGGGCCACCGCGGATGGTAGACCAAGGAAACACCTGTGTGCCACTTTCATGGCCCAGGGTCACAATGGTCATTAGCTACAGTAAATGATCTCTCTGCCTCTGAGGCTCCATTTCTGTCTGTCTTTCTTTGAGCAAGAAAATTTATTGAGATTTAATTTTTGAAGTACATATTCTAAAGAAAGGAATATCTTCCACAGTTTGTTGAAAATAAAGTCATAACTTTAAAGAGTTCTTTCACCCTAAAGTGGCTGACATTTCAGTGCTTTCACATCCACCAGGGACAAGAAGTAAGTCAATAAATAACCTGAAATAAATAAAATATTCTGATACTCACTCTGGCTTCTTATTTTTAGTACTGGGTTGGAATGGAACTTTTCCCTTGAGTTTGGGAGTTTCATGATACTCAATAGTATTAAGCAGTTAATTGGCTTCTGGTTTAATTCTGGTTGTTGGAGACAAATTTCATTTAATAATTTAGGCTCTGTTATTTTAGAAATGAATTGAAATGAACTTTGGGTGTTCTGGGTATGTGTTTCCCAGGGAAATTCTTGTATCTCTGAGTTGATAATATTCTTATTGTCACACTACACCTTTTGGCTTGGCTCTTATCTGACAATAAAGCATCATTTGCATGTGGTTTTCCCTTGCCATCTCAATTTTGCTAGTAGAAGTGGAAATGTCCAAGCAGTACGGCTTGTAATTTATTCTTCCTTTTAGGAAATTACTTCTATAGTGAAGCAATCATATTAATTCAATGTAAATAGAGTGGATTGTAGAGAGGTTTCGAGGAAAGAATCCAGAGAAAATTATACCAAGTCTCTATCCTGCCAAAAAATGAGCAACAAAGAGTTTTTATTTGTTAAAATTAGCTTCATGTATTTTTAAAATATTACAAAATGGTATGAAGATAATGAACATATGAATTCACAATTCTAAAAAGATATATCTTCATTTTAGAGAATATAAATATATAAACACTCATTATTGATGGAAGTACTTCGTAAACTCCCTTTTGTTTATATTTTGTACTATATTCCATGTTACATGATATAAATAGTTCTTCTGTAAACAAATTATTGAAGTGATTGACAGAACAGCTCAGCAATAATAGAGATGATTACTATTTGGTTTGATAGAATTCTTCCAAGAATTCGATTGATCCAGTAAATATTTATTATGTCGCTGCAATATAAGAGATTCAGTTACTTTATTTGTACTTCTTTGGATGCAAACAAAAGCGATGGGGTCAGCTTTCAATGAATATGTGGCTTACTGGGAAAGGCAATAAGTAATTCTGCACGTGCTGGATTCATAAGAAGCAGAAGCGGGACACGTAGCATTGTGGACCAATGCCAATTTCAGGGTCCATGTTGCTCAGAGACAGGGAAAATTAAAAGCTTCTGTTTGAAGAAAACTTAAGTTAAATACAGGTGTCTAGACTACATCAAAGGTGAAGAGATCTGGGAGGTCTTTGAAGAGGAGCCACAAACAGGGGAGATACTAGCATGGCTGGGACACAAGAGTGACAATCAGAGAGCAGGGAAAGAAGACACTTTAGAAAGAGACAGGAGTCAGACGTGGGATAAATGCAAGCTGAGTCAAAGAGATTTGATTCCATCGAAGGCCTAGGAGCAACAATTGTTGTTTTGGAAGGAGCAGAAATTTGGGATTATGTTTTGTGTCTCGTTAAAAGCATGAAGGAAGAAGGAAGGTTGGAGAAGAACAAGAAAGAAAATGTCTAGAAGTACGTGCTAATGGCTTTGACAACGGAGACGGTGGCTTGACATGGACTAGAAAAATAGTCACGGAAATAGATATACGGAGGCAATTCTATGAGATAATTAAGCTATGGAAGCAATAGATCTTTCTGGTTAGTTGCATACATGTTTTGGATGGTTATTGTAAAGAATGGAAGATTTTTAGCTTAAGAAATTAAATGGAAAGCGGTGAGCCTTTCCAGGAATTAAGGAATTTCTGGTATATTCCAGTGATAATAAATTCATATCATGGCATAACATTAAATGCCATGGCACATAATAGCAGATTCAAAAACTATATCATCTTATTATCATCCCCTAAATGTTCCTATTTACAGTGCTCTCCTCAGTTAAAAACATTATTTCTGCATAATTTACTCTGAAGAAATGTGTTCACAAACACATAAGATAAAATAGTTTTTGTTAAGCTTTCACGTAATTTCTATGCACTATATTCTGGCAACAAGATAAGGTATTAATAGCAAATACAATATTACATATAGTTATGTTACATTAATTATTATATATGTCTACTAATGAATCATGGCACCCTTTCTCAGCCCTCTCTCTTCTCTTTTCTGGACTGTTTCTTTCTGTAGCTCATTGTACTTCTATACCCAAACTACCTAGCGCATCCAAACCAAAGCTCGGTCTGTTTGCAGACAAACCTCTCTCACGGGGCCTCTGACTCCATGGAAGATTCAATCTGTCCTTAGAGTCCATAGAGGAGATCTTCCCCTCTTGTGGAGTTAACGAAGACAAGCGGCATGTGTTGTCGACCTACTGAAACTTTGTACTCAGCATTGCACAGGCAGGATCTCATCCATGCCTCACACCAATGCTACGGAGCAACTGCTGTGAAAAATAAATCTTATTTTACAAATGGAGTCTCGGGAAAGATTCTTCTTAGGGTCACACAGCTAATAAGTGACAAATATGAACTCAAAATCAGGTTTTTCATGACCCCAAAGCACAAAAGTGTATGCTCTTCTCCAGTCTGCTGAAACACTACTGTTGTTACTCTGCTCAAATCATTCGTATGTGGTTGGTGATCAAGGCTGTATTAGTGTTGTTGAACTACTTCAGACCTAACAGTCCTCTCTGTTTATAGTTCTACAACAGGCCTTTAGACAGAACGAAGGACTAAATGTAATAATTTTCTTGCTGACTTGCTTCATCCAGTTAGCTTCCTTTTTATATATTCAGCAAATTGATAAATCAATAATTCTATCAAATTAAGTGCTTTATCATAAATGCAGTTTAAAATTGTCACATCCTTTATAGGCTTAGCCTTAGGTAACCTGCTCAATATTTTGCCTCAACTTCTACTCACAGTCTCCATCTACAGGATTCTTTCTGCAAAGTACCTCATGGAATGAGGGCACAATCTTAAATTCTGCTCCTTTGGCAGCTGCTTGTGGGCTGAGCACCTGATATGAAGAAGGCTAATCTACAGGTGGCCAGCCACGGCAGAGGGGATGGCATGAATGTTCTACCCAAAAGATTCACCAAACCAGCCTTCTCCCCCAGGAATTTGGTCAACAGGTGATTGACGGTAGGAGCAGAAGTAGAGGGGTTCATCGAAATCTTAATCAGAGAAGAGGATTGGCTTGGGTTTCGAATATCAATCTCAGTAACCATGGCAACTAATCCTGCAACACAATAACCTTTCCAGGTCAAGGCCCTGGAGCACCAGCCAGTCTTAGGCTGGTGACCTGGTCATGGTGAGGCCAAGTTAACGCACTTTCTGTTCTACTCTCATAGTCCTTAGGTCCTTTTGAGACCTTGCCATGGCTTATCTTCATTTCTGTCTTTCATGCTAAATAACACAAAGCCAAACAGCTAAGAAATAGTGCTATATAACTGGAAACAATTGCAAGTTATTTCCTTTTCCTGAAAGCCCATGAGATTTTTGCTTTTCTTTGTATTAGTTTACATAGCACTAATAATAGTTACTAACAATTATTACTTTTATTCGATATGCCATCTAAGTTCAAGTATATTATGATATTTAATCCTTGCAATTTTCATGTAAGTTTTATCAACTTTTGTTAATAGAGATAAATAATTGCTCCAGAATTGCATATTTAGTATATAAGATAGCCAAGTATATGAATCCAGAACCCATACCTACCTGATATACTACTAAATCTTTATCCAGTTTTAAAGAATCTACAACTTCTTCACATCCAACTTTACACTAAGATTGTTCTTTTGATCTTTGGAAGCCAGTGATACCTATTGTTTTACTGAAAATCGGTTTTATCCATGTTTTATTAGATTGTTTTTGTTGGGGGGGGGAAGTTGTTTCCTTTCTTAGATTATCATGTGGTCTCATCTAATTACATTATTACATCCTTTTATGGCTCCATTCCATCCTCAATTCTTTAGTCCTCTAATTCTTCCCCATTTATTCCATAGCAAGAACTCATTTTTACATTACCTGATTTGTCTTGCTACTGACACAACAGTTTCATATGCTTTAGTCTTTTCTCCTCACTATAGATTAATTCGATATCTAAAGTAGTGAATATACCTTTGCAAACTGAGGTCACAGTATATGTCACTGCACCCAATTATTAATTTGATCTTTTAAAATAGTAAATATGTTAAATAATATGTACAAAAGTATTTTATATTTTGTTTTACAGTGAAATATTTGGAGATAAAGAGAAATTTCAATCAACTTCAACATGATTTAGTTGAAAATTTAAAGACTACATATTTGTATGTTCAAAAAATTTTATCATTTGGTTCAAATGTAATGATTATTCAAAAGAAAACATGTTTTCTCAGCACTCATTTGTACTTTATTCCTGATAGCAAACCCAACATATTACTTTGACCAAAAACCTCTGTTTTACTCTCATTTGGTGTAGTTCAATGCAGAAACCACCACTACTGGTGCCTGACCCACAGCAATTGCCTTGTTCTGGTCAGTAAAACTCAGGAGAGATGAGAGAGTGAAGAAAAATGAAATACAAGGCCACTTCCTCTGGAATAGCTGAAAGAAACATGCTGTTGTTATTCTCTGATAGTATTATTAACAAGAAGGACCTGGACCTGGAGCCACGGAGGCTGCATGCTCTAGAGATCCTCTTTTATATAAGACAGAAAGCAGAAAAATGTAGAAAAACCAAGTACAGATGACAGGGAATGAGTCCTTGTGTCACACGGAGCATGTCTTCAGATATTTGAGGCAAAAGGTTTCTGTTTTTGTGGTAAACCAGACCAAGATTTTTTTATCATGTGATGTTAGAAGTCTGCTGACTGATTTAATTTATTTGAGTATAAATTAAATTTTCTCTCACCCATTCCTTCTAAAACAAACAAAAATATTACATTTCATTCACTCTCTAATAAAAGTTGTCAGACAATGTTTCTCCACATTCAAACAAAACTGATATTTTTAGAACTTTCACTATAAAAATGGTGAAGAGTGATTAATCAATAAAATATACAAATGGATTTTGCGAGCTATACATCTTTAAGGATTTTGACCTTTTTAAATTAAACCAAGTATAGCCCTAGTACCTTGGGTTTCTGCTTGTACTCTGTATGCTTCCTTTTGTTATGAATCAGTGGCATCTGCCTTAGATTATAAGAATATTCAATTTACAAGGCTTTCTGGGTGCTCTGAAGTGAATAAGAATTTTCACATTGTACAGACACAACTTTTTACATAAAAAAGTTAGTTATATATTTCTAGACTGAATGCATAAATCCTCAGGGTAAGCAATTCCAATTTAGGCAAAACACATCAATTGAGTTTTGAAACAGAGCCTTGTTGAAATTCTTTTTCATAAGATAATTGAAAGATTTCCAGATCAAATGTCTTGTTGCTTGACTTGGAAGTAAGTAGATACAGTCCTTCTCACACAGTAAGTATCATCCACATGCATTTCACTGGAATAGTTATTAGCTGTATTCAGTGAACTGCAAATCATTGTAGAGGTACAGGATTAGCAAGATATTAATGTTTAGCTGCACCAGATTATAGTTAATTTTGCCTTTCAAAGTATTACACTTTAAGAAGACAATCATATAATTTCAGTGTAAGTTTTTTTTAAGTCATGATTTTATTAGAACTGATTTGTTGCTAGCTGGGATTTCACAGAAAAAAAATCAGTTGAGAAATACAAGTTTGAGTATGCTGTGATTATGCTGAATACTATAGAAGGAGACATGTTAGACACAGTTTTGTCATTCTAAGACCTTGACTTTTATAGATTGAACGTTTACATCCTCTAAAATTCAGGGGTTGGAACCATAACACTCACTGTATTGGTATTTAGGCATGGGGATGTCAGGAAGTCATTATGCTTACATCAGGTCATGAGAACTTCCTTGCAGTGGGACTCATGACCTTATAAAAAGAGCAGTTCTGTGTCTGCAAGGACACAAAAAAATAACGAGAGCATTTGGAAACTAGGCCTTCATCATCAACCTGGCAACACTGGCACCCTGCCCTGAGACTTCCAGCCTCAAGGAAGGAAGGCCTATTGTGGTTTAAGCCACCTGACTAGTTACAGAACTTCGAGTCAATAGAGACATGACGCACAGAGAAAAAAGTGCCTATCTGTTAGCATATTTTTAGATGTAAGTTGAAGGACACTAAACTGAAAGTGATGAAAATGATGTGGCTTATTACCTGACACAAAAGGAACTCCAGAGTTGGCTCGTTGGGCTTTTAAGGTCCTCTCAAGAGACCAGGGTGTTTTCCCCTTCTAGGGTCCAATTGAAACGGTTTGCCTTCAGGCATCACATATATTGTCTTGTAGCTACAAAAGAACTACTGGGCACAACATAAGCCCACATGATCCATTTAGAGGGAGAACAGTTCTTTTCCAGAGATGAAAAGCCAACTTCCCCTCCAGCTTCAAACTTGTGACAGATTTCCTCATCCAGCCACAGCTTACCTGCCCATGTCTGTACCCTAGCTGGAAGGCCCTGAGACATGAGTGTTTATGGTTGGTGGACAGCAGAGACAAGGAGTGGGCCCGCCACCCACGTTCAATTTGACAGACTATAATACCACCTGGTTACTTTGCAAAAGGGAAAAATTTAGCTACAACCGATATATATGTGCCAAATTAAACAATATACTAAAATTCTGAGTTAAAGATTGATAGATTTGTCTTTGGGTAGCATGCAAAGAAACTTTTAATTTTAATTCTTTATTATTTAAGAGTTTCTTTTACTGAGAAATTGAGATTCTTCCTACACAGCAGGTCTAGATGCCAAAGAAAATCTTCCTAGTTTGCTGTGCTGTCAGTAAATGCAATTTTGCATTATAATATATATTCTTTTAAATAAATGAGTATAGTTTCTTTTTATTATTGCTGTAATTTTCCCTTTGTGCCCTGCTCTTGCCAAAAACTGTTTTTTTTTTTTTAATAAAAAGAGCTCTAGGCTACTGTGTTGCAATAAAAATCCTCCTTAAGAAGAGGAAACTTCTAAAACTCAAGACAATGAAAACATAATTATGTTATTTGGAATAGTTATGTTGCTGACAGCATTCTTATCCCAATTGTTGCTTTGTTTTTCAGCCTAAACAAGAACTATTCAGGAACACACACCCAAACACACAAACAAACAAACAAAATTCTAAAGAAGAGTTGTCTAAAACTTGTTAAATATATTATATATTCACATGTTGACTGGTTTTTCTTTCTTTTCTTTTCAAAGTGCACAAAGGGTACTTAATCCGAGGGGAAAAAATGGAGCAATTCAAGCTTCCATTATAGAAAGAAGTCCTGTGAATTGGTTCATTATTGAACATTGTTGAAACACTGTTTCTTCGTATTTTAAATTCAAGTCAGTTCCCATTTGTTAAATTTCTAACATATACAGGCCATCATAGTACACTCTGTAGGGACACAATCGAGCTATATTTTAAAGAACTCTATTATCTACAAAATTCCATAAATCAATATGTAAATAAGCATGCTGTAACATAATCATCATATGCTTTTATCTGAAATTTAAACACTTACTATGGAAATAAGCAGTTTATTTTTTGACGGAAGTTGGAAGGTTTAGTGAATGAGCTACCTTTTGGTTTGTCTTTTAGGATGGACAAAAGGAAACAGGACACTAGGTGCTCAGAGTTATGGGTTTATATCAGAAGTAGCATGCCCTCTGGTTTAGAAAGTGTGAGCTCTCAAATGACCTAGATTGTGAAGTCAAGTTATACTACAGCAAACAAGAAACAAGGGCCTCAGAAAGTGAGTCTGACCTAGACTGAAAATGAGAGAGGATGGTGCAAGCCACACAAGCCACCAAGCCACTGAACATTCCTGGCCGAGGTCACAACATGACTTCACTTTATAATCGATTTTTCTTGCTTGTGTTTACAAATTACTACCATTGAACAATACACTATGATTTAGTCAATACTCTATATACAATATAGACTCACATAAATCTTACAAAAACTTGATTAGTGGCATATTAATAGGCTTACTTAAAATAAAAAAGAAGATAGAGAGAGGTTAAGAAAGTTACTCAAAGTCAAAAAAATTTGCCTAAGATTTATCTGTGTGGCTGAGAAGAAAAAGAGAGCCTTTACTTTTTGATCCATAGCATTTTCATATTTCTTTTAAAGGAAGAGGGTTTATATTAAAGTAAATCATTTATAGTTTAAAATTGTTTGTGTGATGGTTTATTGTAACAAGTTTTAACCACAAAATTCAATTGCTATAATCTGCTACACTGAAAAAAATCTCAAGGAAAGTAAAAAAATTAGCACATTAATGTTCTTAAATCTTTCACCTAGAAGGAAAGTTAGAAGCCATTCAGAGTATTACACCATTCATAATATTTATTATTTAAACCAAAAAGAAAAAGGCTTTATTACACTCACTTAGGAGATCTATGAGATGTGACTTGAATTATGATCATTATCTAAGCCACAGTTTCAAGCCGGCTGCCTTCAGATAGGATTGATTTTGGCCTGCACAGTAATTTCTTTTTCATTTTGATTGTATTAATTGCCAATTTAAAAAATTAAGAAATTCAAACGAAAAGTATTAATTTCCAAATCTTCCCACAAGCATCACCAGTTCTGTAACAACTAGCAACTAGAATAGAGTATCAAATGCTTTCCTCAGATGTTTCTTGTAGTTCCTGGCTACTTAAAGCTACTGAGTTTTCAACATTCTTGTGTCACTTGAAGGAGATACTTGGTACAACTCTGGTGAAACACTATTGAGTAGAACATACGTGTGCATGTTCTGTAGGACAGCAAGCATGCTTCTGGTACCTACGCAGAGAAGTGTCTTCATGCCTGCCTGTCTGTCTATATCTATCTATCTATCTATCTATCTATCTATCTATCTATCTATCTATGCACTTAACAAGTGCACAATGACTCAGGGCAAGTGTTTTGTACTTTTAAAGTATTACCTTTCCAAAAATCAGAGATAAATATCATTTTCTGAAAACTTCCTTTGATTTGTAAACTGTACTGATGTTGCTTTCTTTAGCTTTTTAAATAAATGTTTTAAACATTTCTGAGATCAATTGTCTACAACACATCAAGTTTACCCGAGCTATCTTAAGAAAGGCCCTTGGAAGAAAGATCCCATAAGTGGGATTTGAGATTTTGCTCAATGCTATATAACAATATTTCTTTTTTTTTGTTTTTGGTTAAAAAACAGATGGGACATATAGAACATATTATAGGTAATCTGACCAGATTTGACAAGACTTGTATGTTCTTTTCTAAAAATAGTATACATGCTTTTATGAGAGAGAAGGATATATTATACATAAAGTTCCTTTACTAAGAACTTCTGTGTATAAAATTTTTGCTTGATTGTTTCTTGTTTGTCATTAGAAAGATCTGCAAATATATTTCCTATTATATCTCAAATAACGCAAAAATATCCAGGCGTTGTAGTGCTTATCTGTAATCCCAATACTCTGAGGGGATGAGGCGGGAGGTTTGTAAGTTCACACACAGCCTAGGAAACTTACTAAGCTAGTAAGAAGTTGTCTGAAAATTTAAAAAGCAAACTAAGGGCTGGGAATGTAGCTCAGTGTTAACGCCATGAGTTCAATCACTAATTTTGAAAAAAGGAAATAACTATATTCTACTAACAAGGTACTTCCAATTTCTAATTTGGCGGAAACAAGGAAGGTTAGAACACTAGCAGTCTTCACTAACGGAAAAGTCAGCCTTACTTAGGACCTCAGATAATATCTCCATGTGTTCCCCACCTCAAGTTAGGTACAAATATGGAGCCCAGGGCAAGTGTGATGTGCTTTCACAGGGAGGAGAGTGTGTACCATACCAGTACTATAGTAATTGCTTATAGGGAGAAATTTTGAATGACACCCACGAAACAATTTAAAAATTAAAAGTAGACAACCTGAAATTTTGTTTTGTAATGTATACCAGTCTTATATGACTCAGACACCTTTGTTATTCAATATTATTTTCTCTTTAATTTCTTCTCTTCTTGATCTCTACCTCAGAAAGGCCATATACTTGTATGTGGTTTATTATGCATTATAAAAATATAATACCAGCATAGTAGACATTATTAGACTTTTTTTTCTTTGAGGCAGGATCTCATTGTATAGTCCAGGCTGCTCTTGTACTTACTATGTAGCTCAAGCTGGCCATGAGCTCATGGCAATCCTGCCGCTTCAGCCTTCTGAGTGCTGGGATTACAAGCATGTGCCACCACTTTGCAATCATGCAGTGCAAGGGAATCAAACCCAGAGCCTGGCACTAACCACGCAAACACTTTAACTGCTGAGCTACATGGCCAGCCCCAATATAGTATGCATAAATGATTTGGTTTACAATTTTTTTGTTTTTGATAAAGAATATATATTTACAGAGAATGTTGAATTAATTCGGTGCATATAAAAGCAAGCTTACAAGCTCAAGCAGCATTTGAGTTTTACGTAGTTAAGCTATATTTACAGAGAAACAGATGCTATAAAAAGTCGTAAGTTAGGTTGGCTTGCCTATCATTCTCCTTCATTAGTGCTTGCTTTTACTCTCATTTTTGTTATTTTTCACTCATTAGTAATTATTTCTTTTTCTACTGGTTTACTGAGCCATTTACTAGATGATCCTGTCGACACAAAGTTTGGGGGCAAAGCCACTGAGTGACATTGTCACTCCTCTGTAAGTCCTGAGTTTTCTCATACATGTCCCTGCTGGCCCCGGCATCCCTGTCACTCTTGCTTCTGAAATCCTTCCTCTCTTGTCATGTGATTCATTCCTGCCACCATTTTTCTTTTCTTCCATGCTCAACTATTTTCAAAGAAACGTTATCTCTTTTTCTTTTTGCTTAGACTTCATGAATACAAAGTGCTCATTAATTGAGATAATCTTTTGAGATAGGAGCAAGAATTATCTTGTAAATGTAAGATAGCTGTTGTATTAGAAGGCTTCTCCATGTATGTCTTCGATAACAGTACTGTCCCTAAAAGTGAACATCAAATGCTTTTGTCACTGGTATCTAAGAGCAATGCCTTTTAGCCGCAGTGTCTCTGGTGAGCTCTTTGATGTTCAGTTCTGATATACCTGTTCATATGGCCAATGCTTCATACCACCTGGACTTTCATCTTTAGTATGTTTGTTACTTGGCATGATTACACTGTATTACATATGAACTATGTTAAAGTTTACTAAGTAATAGCCAGCACACAGCTCTCCACCCAACCGCTCAACAGGTATCCTAGAAATTCAAAATGGTATGATTTTATGGCTCAATGCTCCTTTGTTGGTGAAGAAAAGACAAGGGTACAACTACTTTTAAAGAAATTTAACAGAAGAAATCCTTAGCACATCAGTTCCCAAGTCTCCTTCCATGACACCTATAAGAAAGGATGACACTGTCATTGGCAATGTAGGCATACGAAGAAGATAGCGCGTGGCTAGAGGCCCCAGCTTCCTCAAGCACTGAGGACACTGGTGTCTCAGCAATGGACGACCTATTCCCTGAACTCAGGTTTGGAACTCTGCCTTAGATATGAGATTATTGTCAGGACTGACTTCACTTAAGTTTTTTATATCTGACCAAAAAAATGAAGTGCTCAGTAAAATCTTCAAGTACTCATATGACACTAAGCTTCTCTGGATAATTAAATATCACATTGATCAAGATAAACTGAAAAAAAAAACTTTCTTATGCTTGAGGTCAGGACACAGAAGATGAACAATATTATGTGTGTATAAATGTGGTAGAATATGAAAAATAATGTAAATTGAATTCATATAATAAAAGTTCTTGAGCATTACTGACTACAAGGAGAAAAACTACAAGTCTTTCTGAAGAACGTCGCCTGAAGTCTCTTACGACACAATGACGACAATTCCGAGTATCGTCAGTGATACTATTTCAAAGGAAGCAGAAAAAAAGAGTACTTTGATACATCATTTTGTTTAAATTTTAAAACAATCTTTTGTGATCATTCTAATGCAAATTACAAATGAGGGAAATTTGGCTCAGCAAGTGATTTATCCTTGCATCAAGACATGGAGTTCTGCAATTAGTCTGGTTGCTATGCCGTAGAGAAAAGAAAAAAAAAATTACACTCTGATATGGGTATAATAAATAAGGACAGGGGAATTGGGAATAACGGAGGAGAGAAAAAGATTTACATAAAAGCATATACCTTAGAAAAGAAGAATGCGTGATCTGGAAAACCATTTGCATGTTAAGTGTGATCAAGTTTGAATGGAGTTCTAAAAGTCTAGGTTTGATTTGGAAATGCTACCCCGCTTAAAAGTGGCATATTGATTTGGTAGGCTGCCATAGGAAAATGCTACAAACTGAGTGACTTAAGCAATAGAAATTTATTATCTCATTATTCTGGAGTCTAAAGTCCAAGACCAAGGTGCACATAGGGTTTGGATCCTTCTGAAAGTTGTGAGAAAAGGCTCTTTCATCTCACTGGATTGTAGGTGGTATCTCCTTCCTCTGTTTCTTCATGTGGTCTTTTTGTAAGTTTGTCTCTGTGTCCCTATTTCTCTTTAAGGAAAGGCAACGGTCATTCTGGATTAAGTTTTACTTTAGTGACCTCATACTAATCAATTATGTCTATAATGACCCACTTCCAAATTAGATAATGCAGAGATACTGAGGATTGAGACTTTAATACATGGATTTCTAGAGATCATGATTTAGCTCATCACAAATATCAAAGAAACAAAAACTACAGTGGATGATACTTTTATAACAGTTAATAATCTAAACAAGCACAAGACCAAAAACTAGGTGTGCCAATTGAAAACAGACATTGAAACAACATTAAGCCAGTAAGAAGCTGTGGGTGCTGGTAGGAGGAGGCAGTGGCCAATTTATAGGATCACAACGTTGAGGAGCACTGGATGGACAGTCACAGAGACAGCTTTGTTTAATAATTGAGCAATATCTGAAAGAAAGATCTGCTCTCCTTACCCAACAACAACAATGAAATCAATTGGCATGACTAATAGCACATTAGTATTAGCATTAGTATTAGTGTTACACTTTAATTCTTCTTAGTTTTTAATCTCAGAACAAATTAAATGCAAAATATTTAGCGATGTTGTTTATCAGAAATCCAAATGGTATCAACTCTTGGAACGTGCAGTGATTGGCTTTTTCTTTCAAAGGAAAATGCAAACAAAATCACTTTAAACAAATTTATACTCGGTACTAATATTTTGATATTGGTGCTGCTTTTAAAATGAAACTCAGCTATACTTACTCATGAAATTTTTAAAAATTAGATTTTTATGATGCCCTTATCTCTGTCACAACGTGACTATATGCCTTACAGCAGTACCCTAAAAGATACTTTACAGTATACAGCAGAGCAAAAAATGCAGTTAATCTTTCATACATACTTATAAGACATGAGTGACAGAGACCCAAAAGAACAAGTGTTCATATATTTGCTAGTGTACTCACTCTTTTGAGTCACTACCTTTAGTCAAAGATTATTAAATTTTGTCTTAATCATAATACCTTCTGCATAGATTGGCATTATTATCATTCTATTAAAGTTACTATCCACTAATGGATAGCTTTTAAAATGTTCCCACAATTAATTTCTGATTATATTAATTGTCTGAGTCCACAATCAAATAGTTTTCTTTATTTTCTTCGCTTAGTCTTCAGGTTTTTGACTTGTCCCTGCATGATCTAGGGCTGTGGGTTGATTGGCAACCTTGGCAATGCCAGTGTAAACACTAGTCAAGTCAAATTAGTAGCAGAGCCTTGATAATGTGTGTATACAGTCCTGGTACCTCATATTTAAATGTAAATACCCCTAGGCTTCTTGTCAAGGGTTGACATAAATTGACTTCTGCAGAACAGAGCAAGGAGAGAGCATCGACATTGTGAACACCAGTGTGCAAGTTCCTCTGAAACGGGTGGCGGCTTGAGTCCAGGCACTGAGGTCAGATTTAGCCTATGCTACCTGCCTCCAGGTGGAGCAGTGACCACGGCTATCGTCATCCAGGAGACAGCGAAAGTACGCCTCTCCGCAAGGCAAGCTAAGAGAGTTCCCTTTAAAAATATTTTAGAAGAAAATATAATTGAGAGAAAACCTGAATGATTTAAAAAGAGACCATGGCAGTCATTGCTATTTCAAAAATATAGTAAATTTTATTTTAGCAAACTCTGAAGATAGAAAGTATAAACAAATGATCGATATACACATTATGGAAAAGACAAGTAGTTAAATGCTTTGGGAATCCCCCCACCCCCCTACCCCCCCCCCCCATCCCGCCTAGGCATTAAGTATATGTAGTTTGTTTGAGACTCTGTGTTTTTCAGCACTTACACACACATTGTCTTTTTTTTAATCTTGATTCCTCATCAAACACTTAATATCTTTCTATGTTAACATTGTGTACATAATCACCTCTTTCCTGCATTCAGAAAGCCAAGTCTTCCTCAGATTTTGTCTTGGACTATCTCATTTTTTTTTCACTTTCCAAAGACTCTCTTTTTTCAATTCTTTTATCAGAAAAGTTATCACTTAAACCCAAGTTATCAATCAGTATCCTTTGCCCTGACTTGTATCTTACATTACTGACTCATACATACAATGATTACCAATTCATATGTTCCTTAATTAGTGACTCAAATTCATTGATAATGAATTCCTGATTCATAAACTTAATAAAACCCTGGCATATTTTGTGTGCTCTTCTAAGAACTGAGTATTTGACCTGGAAAACAGTGGTTGGATATGAGAAATGCTGATGAGAAACCAAGCAGATATTGGAAAGGCGTAAAACTTGTACATTTCATATAGGCAGTAGGGTGTTTATTTCAAGTGTGTATTCTGCAGAAATTATTAATCTCAAAAACTATTGATAATTCTCTTTAGAGTTGTGGGCAGCTACTTATTAGAGTGATGATTTTGTTCCATGTCAGCTCTCCATCACTATAATAAAATATCTGATACAATTAACTTGTAAAAAGAAAAAAGATTTATTTTGGCTCATGGTTTTAGAAGTTCTCACTCCAGGGTCAAGCGACTCATTCTCTTGATGCCTTTGGTAAGGCAATATGTCATAGCAGAAATATGTGGCAGACCAAACCACTCACTTTATCATGAAGGAAGCAAAGAAGAAGTGTGGGGGCCAACGGGGTTGTCCAATCAGTTTTTGAGGTTATACTCACAACAATGTAAAGATATTTTATTAGGACTTGCCTCCTACAGTTTCTACCAGCTCCCAGTAGCACTGCTATGTGGACCGATATTTTAACACGTGGACCTGTGGGAGACACTCATCTCAAACAGCGGCATCTGTGTTAGTTTTCCGTTGCTGCTATAAAGAATTACCAGGCATTTAGTGACTTAAAACAACTCTATATTATTATCTTATTTTTTTAGATTAAGTTTTTGAAAGAAATGCTACTGAACTAAGATTAGCATGTCATAGAAGAACAGTTTCTTTTTTCCTATAGGTTAAAGGAGAAAAATTCCTTTATTTGGCATTTCCTCGACTTGGCAGCCTCTTAATGGTGCCACGTTTCTTTGGCTCATGGCTCCCCTCACCTCACATTTGAAAAAACAGTGTCAGGACAAGTCTTTCTGATATTTTCATAGTTCAGATTTGCTTCATCTCTTTTAAGAAAACTTGTGATTTTAAGGGGGCCATCCACGTAACCAGAAGAATCTCCTTGCCTACAGGTTGACTGACTAGCAATCTTATTTCCATTGGATACCTTAAGTCTCTCTTGACATGAAATTGACATAATCCCATGTTCTGAGAAGTTAGATTTGGACATCTTTGGGAGGTTATTATTTTGTTTCCTTTCTCGGCCTGCAAGTTTTCCAAGACTCTATGTCTATTCTTCTTCCCTTTCTTAATAACAGCCTCTTAGTTTCATTCAGTGTTTCAGTTGTTTAGTTAACAGATTTCAATCCTTCTATCAGTGTCCACTGCCAGAGAGATGCGACTGTCTCACAGTTTCAGGCAGTTATTTATTATTAAGAGATCTACTAAGTCAGAGATTTTGTTCTCTTGCTAAGAAGTGCCACCGTTTCTCTCTGGAAGCTTGCTTTAATCTAGAGGAAGAAAAATCCTATGATGGAGAATGAGAGGAAGAAATACATCAACACCTCCTCGTTAAGGACAAGAGTGACAAATGCATGAGAAGAGTTTTAGCCACCTATGGCACTTCTAGGGTACAGTAGGTATTGATTGTGTTAATGTAAGGGTTGCCTCTTCTCTTTTACGTAGGAGAAATACATTATATAGTTAAGCTCTTATTGTAGAATTGTGGTTACTTACAGCCAAATGAAATCTTGCTCAATAACCTGTAAGCGAGCAGAAAACCTTTTTGGTCTTAGTCATCCCTCCACTTATGTGACACACAGAGTAGAACATAACTTAGGAACCCAATAAATGTTTGTAAAACTTCTCTTGAGATTTCCCCTTTTGATCTGTATTGAAAGATTAAGTGATATCATCGAGCTTAAAAAGGAAAGATGAGTAAATCATCCAAAACTGAAAGCACTTATAAGTGTCCTATAGTCGCAGGGAGCTCATATATATATAGGGAAAGGGAACTAATGCGGACCTGGGGTGGCTGTGAGATAATTAGAGGACGGAAGATGCTTGCTACATAGGCCCACTGAGGTCAGCTTGCAACGAGGTCACTCAGAACCACTGAACACTATGTTAAGATTTTCTTGATCCCAAGCTCCAACCAACAGACTGTAGATAAGATAATAACATTTATATGCTTCAAAACTGCAAATGAAGAAATGTTACCTTGTGAGACAGTGTGTGTATGCTGGTGTTGCAGACCAGTGAAAAATTACCAAGGAGGCAAAGATAAAGTCAAGAATTTATTTAGGTAGGAGTACCTTATCAAACAATAAAACAATAGCGAGTGAATTCCAAGGGAAGACCTGTAGTCCGGCAGAGGGGTTGGGTTGTTGTTCTTGTTTGAGGAGGTAGAAGAGATTATTCAAAGAATTCCCATTTACCTTCTGGGAGCAACTGCATTGTGCCTTAAATTTCTATACCTAGAGCATTTCCTTTGTCTTTATTTAGGGTTTTTTACCTAAGGTAGGGGTGAGGTTGAATGCATACCAGTTTGGATAGAATGGGTCAGAAAGAACTCCTGGAAAGGTGTGACAGATTTTTTTTCAAAGTCCATTATTGCCACATTGCCATGGACCCCTGTTGTATGAGTTGGGTGGCATGGATATTGGCAGATCTGTGCCATGTGGGTAGCATTGCGGGTAGCCCCTGCGAATGTGAGCAGATACTTTCCTTGAGGTTGGAAGAGCATGAAAGCCTGATGTAGTTGGTGAATTTGGAAATGGAGACAAATGAATGGATTGAAGAGTCATTAGGAACCCAGATTGGTAGTACCTGGTGTTTTCCTGGATAGAGGAACCAGAGGCTGTAGAGGCTGGGTTAGCTCCACATCCCTGACTCTGCATGTGGTAAGATCTATGGCAGCACATTCTCCGCTCTAGGTATCTTCGGATTCTTTGATGAATATTTACTATATGCAAGGAAATAAGTGCAAGACTCTGAGACAAACCTTTACATGTTTTAGAACCCACAGTAGGGATGAGGAATAAGTGACTATCAATAAAGCATCCCAGATGCTGGATGTCATTGGGAACCAGGGCTGTGAGAGGACTTATAATTCACCTGATGGAATTTTTTCATACCTTCTGTATCATCTACTTATTTAGGGCACTGAATTAGCAACTATATGAATCTGAAGAAAAGCCTCTTGCTTGCACGATCTCATAATCTAGTGTAGAGCTTTCTCAGGTGGACTGAGCTAGAGACGTGAGACTCACCGCAGCCCTTAGGGCAGCCCAGCAAGCGGCTTTTTCCACTTGCATCAGTATGAGTTCCGTATCAGCTAACTTTCTGTATATGCACTGTGGAAAATTTTGGCTTTCACTATTATTTATTTATTTATTTATTTATTTATTTATTTATTTATTTTGAGAGAGGGTCTTGCTCTGTAGTTCAGGCTGCTCCTGAATTCATTATGTAACTCACGCTGGCCTCAAATTCACACCAATCCCCTTGCTTCACCTTTAGAGTGCTGAAATTATAGGCGCACACCATCACACCCGGCTTGCAGGATGTAGGGGGATCGGACCCAAGGCCTGACACTTTCGAGGCAAATGTTCTAACTGAGCTACCCACCCCCAGGCCTGGCTTTCATTAGTCTGGAAGACAAAGTAGACATATAAAGAAAGATGATAGCAGCAACAATACCAACACAATGTCATAGAATAAGGTAACATAATTTGAAAACATTGTGGAAATAGGTTGGGTGACATTTTCAAAGCAAGAATTCCATGAAGCTGGAAGAATGTGTACCCATCTTTCTGGGATCATTCAGCCTAAAATTTGTGCTAGCGTGTTACTTATACAATTCCTTACTTTTTTTTCCTCAGCATCTTCTTACTTTTCTGTACAAAATGACATGAAACTTCTCCCATTATTTTTCATCAGCTGGTGAGTTTTGAAAATGCAGCAGCTAGGAAGGTGTGGCGGTGTGATGATTTGCCTCGGTCTCATCTTCCCCTCCGGGGAAGAAGGGGGTTTGGAAAGGTGATACAGCTTCTGTCGTTAAGTTGAACTTGGTGGTGCCTGACGTGTTATCAAGCTGCTTCGATTATTTACTTGCTCTAGCTTTTAAGAACACCGACTACAGCACTCTGCGCAGCTTTCAAAGTGTTTTAGGCAGAAAAAATAACTTGTTATATATCTTAAAACAATGTTTGCCTGTTAAACATCATGACTTCTCTCCAAATATTTGCTATATGTATCAAATAACATTATGTTTCAAATTGGGGAATACATAACACTTCATTAAATCTGTGCAGTTTTGGGTTTTTTTGCTGGTCTTTTGTTTTTGCTCAAAGAATCAAGCTTGTGATACAAAATAGTCTTTGGTGAAATTCACTTTCCCACCAATAGCTGCTTGAAATTTTCAGTAAATTCAAGGGGGTTTTAATTATGAGTTAAAGCCGACCTGAGTTAGATAATAAAACTTATGGATTGAACTTGAAACTTGGCCTAAAAACTCCTTTTGGGTGTACTAAATCACTAAAGGTGAAAAATGTGAAGGTATTTAAAACATAATTAATAGCATCTCATTAAGGCATCACATTGTGATGGAAATAACTTTCTGATATCTTGAGCTGTTCTCAGACTTCTCCAATTCTGTAGTGTCAGCAGCCAGGGACAATGACAGATTCTGCTACTACCTTCCCCAGTGCTGCAGCTGTATTATTATTCTTATGAGACCCGAGGATGAGGATGTGATGAGGATGTTGCCTACCCTCAAAGCCTGCGACTCAGCTTTCCCACAACCTCCCTGGGGGGCGTAAATCACAAATGGAGCTTTTAGCATTTAACAAAAAAAAATCATTCTTCCGTTTCAAAAATGTACCATGTAGGCTGTTATACACAATCACAGGATAGAGCTGTTAACCACATCAACCCACTGTTATAATCAAGCTTTTTGTGATAAGAGTGTTTTAAGCCATCTTGACAAACGCTTATAATTATACTAGTTATCATATGGAACGCTCCGTATCCTCAAAGGGATTTAAGCATATGATAGACTCTTCCTTTTAGAAGGGTTTATCAGCCAGCAGATTTCCTTTCTTATGTGTGAAAGTGCATTTTTGATACAAAAAACCACGATAAGTGCACTCTTAACCATGCCAACCGTTGTAGTAATCAGTCCCTTTCTTTTCAAAGGATTTACACTATCTCATTAAGTATACTTCTGGAGGATGTAATGACATTCCCCACATAATCGAGGGGAACGTCTTGAACTTATCAGACTTCAGAGTTTAAGCAGTTTGGTCACCGGGATAATGAGGCCACCCAGCTCCTCACCCGTTTTGCCTACCTGTCAACTTTAATGGCTGGCGAGAGATAATTTGCCAAATTGAAAAAGTTGCTGTGAGGCTGGAGGTAAGTGTCGGACAAAGTAAGCAAATTTATAACCTGCCACCCCTAACGGCTCTGAGGAATAATTGATGAGCTCTTGGAGCCAACGTCAGATGCGTGGCCAGGAAGATGTGGGCATTTCTTATAGAAGTCCTGAAAAGTTTATGTGATGGTTTTAAAATATGGGAAGGTTTGACCAGATGTTCCTGTAAGGCTTTCAGACAGTTTCAGAATAAGATGGGCATATGATATGCAGTTACTCTTCAGTGCCTGACTTGGCCATATTTTATGTTTATAATAAATTCAGTTTGTCTCCAAGCTGCATTTCAGAGCTCTAAGGCACAGTATTGTCCTTTGGATCTTTTGATTTTTCCCCTAGCATTTACTAGAGAAAGCAATAAATATGTCTGCAATAGAAAATTTTAAAAAAGGGAATATTTTTGCTTCATTGAATTGAACTTTTATTTTGTCTTAATTATCAGTATTTTATCACATCCTCTATTATAGACGTGCTTCATACATTCGGACCTGTAGTAAAGGTTAAGAAAGATGCTGATTTAAATATTCGAAATGAGCCAATAAAGTAAAAATACATGTAGCATATGTTTCTAGAGACTCTTAGGTTTAAATAGTAAAAATGGTAAACTGATCAATTATTTTATTTTTCAATAAAATACTCATAAGTTGTGAACAATGAATTGAGAGCCTCAGCCTTTTCTCATGATGTGTGTTTTTTAATCACAATGTTCTCCTCATGCTCTAAAATTAGTGTTAACTAGCAAGCTTGTAATGTTGTGGTTCCAACAGAATTGAGTTCCTATGAAGATGCTGTGTGTCTTTGAGGAGTGCCCTTATTTACTGAAAATGGCGGGGGCACAGCCAAAAATCTGTAAGACTATCTGGCTTTTTACAATCTGAGAAAATAGCAAAATCAAAGTCAAATGAATCCAGTGGGCCTGAGATGCTGATGGCCTTTGTAAAGACACAAACGTATTTTGTTGTTCCGAGTAATGCTTGGGCAGTTTTCTTAAGCCAGGGCCGCTGGAGGATTGATATCTTTTCATCTGCAGCAGTTTTTCTTCCAATGGGAATGATCAGATTGGGAAGATCAGGGGTTTCATGTAAACAGCTCCTTTAATTGAAGTGGTGTGACATCATTTTGGAAAGGGCTAGCGTTCATTGCATCGATTCTCCTTCAGGAAATGGAATATTCCAAGCACTTTTCTTTCTACATAAACCATTTTTTAAAAAACACTTTAAATTTATATTTTAATATTAGGTGTGTTTCAGTGGCTGTGGTCTTTTTTGTTGGTACCTTGGTATATTGGTTCCTCTCCACCACACTACCCAATGATCAGATCCCCTCACTATCTCCTCCGTTTCTCTCTTGGCCCCTTGTCCCTACTTAAATCAATGTTCTTTCATGAGGTTCACTTCATAAAGTTAAATTCTCCCCTGCAATACTTGAACCTCTTCTGTGAGAGCTGCCTTGGATCCGACCATGTAGTTCAGAGGAACAGACAACAGCATGGTGAGAAATTGGGTGCTTCAGGGGTTTTTGGCACCTGAGACCCGCTGTGACCGGAATCAAAGAGTGTGTCAGCATTTGTCCTCATTCTGCTGTGCAGCACAGTGTTTTTGACAGGTGATGCTTCATTACAGAGGCAGATTTGAAGAGGACTTGTGCGGTATGCTGTGTTTCCATACATGAAATCCCAGGGCTGCCCTGGTCCTCCTATTTAGGAATAAATGGAATTGAAAATGAAATGCGCGGTAATGAACACTTAGCAGGAAATGTTAGCAACTGCGACAGGGAGTGGGAGATGAAAGAATGAAGATCGGGTCATTTATTCAATTGACAAAAATCTCTAATTTTACAATTTAACACCACTTCCTTTTGCTGTGCTTTCAGTCGAGATGGAGAACAGCTGGTCAGTGCCACCTGTGTAAGAATCTATCATATTTTGAATACTATTCATAAGTATTTTAATCTTAGAAAAGATTTAAAATTAATATTAAATATAATTTGTTTAATATTAATATTAAATCAAACCTTTGAATACTCCATCAGTCCAGAAATGCAAAATGTTTTTCTGAAGATAGTTTGTTTCTTTGGTTATAGCCAAGAACAGAAACTTTCTCAACTAAATGGGGTGCAGTTGGTGAGGGGTGACTTATTGTCTAGTTTGAGTGGACCAAAGGCTGGGATTCCAGCCACATCGTTAGACCTGGCAGGGAACTAAGCCCATCTGTTGGACCTTGTTGGAAGAGGAGCTCCACTCTCTTCTGGCTTCTGGGACTGCTACTGAATGGCTATTAGGATCTAAAGCCACTTGGTGCATTACAGTGTTGACCTCCCAGGAGCTGAGATTCTAAATCCTTTGTATTTCTACTAATATTCATGAATACGATACAACGACCAACATGATTTGACTATTCTTATATCCTTCAGGCTACTTCAATTCACTAAACAACTGCTTTCCTACTTGCTACTAGTACAATTTTCAAAGGGATTGTGATTGATAAAATTTCATAGACCATTGATCAGATTACGTGCTGATGCTCCATCGTTGGTCCAATCATCAACAATAGGGGAGTCACATGAGATAGAACATCTCCACCTAAATGTGGGGCTGTTTAGGGATTCCCTCTCAGAGTAGCAGAAATATTCTTTGGCAGTTTTTTTTTTTTTTCCTAAGCCACTATAGTGGGGTTGGACAACCATGTCTAGAACAACTCTTTTTGTATCCTTTCTGCCTAAACATAAATTTAGGATTACGAATGGCTTTCTCCACAGTTGAGGTCATATCACACAGCCATCACATCTTGAATAATAGAAACTAAGGTTCTTGATTATTTATCTAGTTCTACACAAATCTCATCTTTCCATTTTTAATAATGTTTGTGAATCCTGAGCATACGATGTAACTTGAATTTTGCTCAGTTTTTTCAGTCTCTCAATTTTTCATGGCAATTGTTTTCAATTTTGTCTATCTTTTGGGATTAATTTTAGTAATTTATGTTTACCTAAAACTCCCTTTTATTTGAATACTAAATATTTTTATATAGATTTTGTAAAATCCTATAATAGACTTGTTAATTTTTCTATGCATCTTGGATAATCAATTGCTTAACTTCTTAATATTGTATTTTCCCTTTTATTTCCTTAATTAAATTATTTTAAAGTTTTTCAATTGAAACAATAAGGGAGAAGAAGCTTGCTGGAATAATTTGATAGATATTAAATAAGAGAAAAGGGGCACTGAAAGCACTAAATGAAACACTTGCAGAAGTGTCTTTACCTGCTAGCCCAATGTTATTCAGATAGCTATGTACCTTTTTCTGTAGGGAAGGAAGACTGTAGGAAATACAGACTACTTTTGGTGAAAAGTCAGTAATTTTTAGAGGATTTCATTGGTCTTAGAGAACATACATTGGGTGGGAAAAAATCAGCTTGGCTCACAGAACGGACAGCGCATGTTTGTGCGTAATTAGCTGTAGCACTGAAGGGAAAAAGACAGTCCTGTTGATAAGAACCTGCCCAGGTAAAGCCGACAGATTTCAGTCTTCTTCTGTGATGCAAGGTTAGTTAAAGAAAATTTTCAGGAGAGAAATAATGGTGTCTTCACCCGTCGTTCCAGACATTAGGCAGATGAGGGGAAAAAAATCTCTCCCTGGTGGGTGGAGGATAAAGAAAAGTGAGAGGGAATTTAATTGTGAGGTAGCTTCACAAGTCTCTCTGTGTGCCGAAGCTCCCGTCTTTGAGATCCTATGTTTTAAACTTCAACAAAAATGTTACCTCATTGGTTTTTATTCTTCTCCTTTATAAATAATATTTTAAAATATACATGACTTTGTCAAAGACAATGAATTATATCTACACCTATTGTCCTGTAGTGCTCATAATGTATTGTTCAATGAAAAAGGTCAGTTTAAAGATTAAGCATTGGAAGTTATGAATTGTGAACCAGGCATCCTGGCACACGCTTGTAATCACTTGGGAGGCTGAGGCAGGAGAATTGCCAAAAATTTGAGGCCAGCCTGGTCTCTATAGTGAATTTAGGATCAGCCTGGGCTACAGAGAGAGAACCAGTCTCAAAATAAAGTAAAGGTACAAATTGTGTACTTTGCCATTAAAATGTCAGTCATATTTCATATCAACTTGATACTGCTACCAAAATTCATAAGATAAATAGGATAAAATTTCTCTTCATGGAACTATTTTAACAACAGCAGATCCATCTTCGTGAAACATGCAGTTGACTCTGAGTCTCGGCATGGTTCTTCAGCCACTCATGAAGATCCAGCCACCACGTGATCCTGGTGTAAGGTTTGCAGAGACACTGAGACTTAGTTTCTGGTTCTAACTGGATATAGACTTTGGCATCTACATTTGTCGAGATTCTTGCAACTTTGTCATTTATCTTTACTATTTTTTGTTATTAATAAATAATAAATAGAACACATGTTCCTTATTGAATTGTGAAGTTACTGACACATATGAGATTGTCGACTGTCATCATTCACATACAATAATCAAGTAAATAGCTTGATGGATACCATTATATAACTTTCTATGTGATTATATAAATTGATATAAATTTATTTAAAATATTGAGTTGTTTGGGTTTTTTAAATCAAGTTGTGAGATACTCAGTTTGTAATCTGTTTCTCTCACATAACATTGCAGTATGAGTACTCCTTTATACTAGTAGATGCAGAAATAATCCCTTCTATTAAAATTTCTACAAACTGTGGTGAAATGTACATGACATGAAATTTGCTTATGAACATTTACATGTGCAATTTAGTGGTGTTAAGGATGTTCACATCATTCTGTAACTGATCTTCATTTTTGTCTTTGTAAGATAAAAACTTTCATCTTTGTCCATTAAGAGGCTCCTGTAGGCTCTGGTAATCTCCATTCTGCTTTCTGTCTTCATGATTTTAACTGTTGTTAATACTTCATCAAATGGAACCAGACAGTGTTTGTGTTCGTTTTCGTGATTGGTTACATGATTTAGAATACTGTGCTCCACGTCCACCCATGTTGTAGCATGTGCCAGTTTCCTTCCTTTTGGAGCTATACTATATACCTCATTTTGTTTATCAATTGGTCTGTTTTTGGACACTTTAATTGGCTCCACCTTTTGGCTATTGTGAATAATGCTGTTGTGAATACGATTCTACCAAAATCTCTCTGTTCTTTTTGTCATGTACTCAGGAGAGCAATTTTGCTGGATTGCATGAACCATATTTTTTGAGAAACAGCCACACTTTTTCCACAGCAGTCGTTCCATGTTATATTCCAACAGCAACTTACATCTTCCAATTTTTCTAATACCCATTGTTTTGGGCAGATTATTATACTGGGTTTGATTTGTTTTTCTTCTCATTGCCTTTCTGCCATGTGTAACAAACTTATGCCCAGTGTTTGGGAAGAGACAGACGATCTGAGTGGGGCCTTGCAGGATGGCAGGTGCTGAATCTAGTGTGAGGGCATGGAAGGCCTCACCCACTTCTTTCTCCCAGGGCAGCTGGTCCTGCAGAAATTTCTTGGCTTTGGAGGCTCTGCCAGTCTTAGATGGGCTTTTCGCCATCATCATGTTTCATATCAACCTGTTTCAGCCTGTGATCAAATCTCAACAATTTGCCCAGCCAAAATTTCATGCATTTATTTATTTTTTATTAAAATGATGGCCCTAACTCGGAAAATAGGCACTTTCTCACAGTATTTCACCTTTTACCTTGAAGGTTTGAAGTTTCCTTGAATATCTGTGACCACTCCCTGAAGACTCCCTGGGTTAGAAACACCTGCTCCAGGATCTGACTCAGCTCAAGTATGGAGCAGGAATGAAGGGGTCTATTTAAAGCCTTAGTGTTTATCTTGCCTTTGCCAAGCGCTCGCTCCCTTTAACTTTGTTCTAATTTTGATCTTCTCTTTGTGCTGCCTCTTCTCTTTGTCATTGCTTACTTTTTCCTTTTCACAAATTATAGAATGCTTCCTTAGTCTCTTATGTGCTGGCATATAGCGCTCAACAGTCTTTTATCTAGTAATTGTGAATTCATTACAGGAAGTAGGTGGGAATCTTATATTATTAACTAAATTCAATAGAGAAGGCAATAGGGATTTAATCACCTCATAGAGGTTGTCAATACAACTTTATGCTTAGAATTAACTATTAAATGTGGCTATGAAACCTTCCACACTATGAACTGTTTCTCTCTTTTACTTTAATTATTTTCCCCCTCTTTCCCTGGCTCCAGGCTGTTTTGTAGGGTTTTATTTTTTCTTTCTTTTTAATGTCTCATTGGTATAGAACTGACAATCTAGCATCGGGGACACAGTATATTGAAAAACCCGAGGTCTGCTTTTTCTTTAGTAACATAGTACTAAATAAGCAATACTGATATTGTGATATATAATTCATTAAAAGAGAATTTAAAAAGAAGCTGAATTTATATTTTTAAAATAAGGAAAATGGATATAAACTGTAAGTTCTATGAATTTTCCATAGACTTTTTCACAACAGAAAATAACTTTAAGTATTCCTAACATCTGTAAATAATTAATTGCAAGCTGACATGTCAAAAGTGAAAAACATTCCAAATAATGGAATATGACGTGCTTAGAAATGCATTTATGTGTCAGTTTTCACTCAGAGTCTTATTGTTACCTTGAAAGTATGCATTTGTTTTCAGTTTTTACTGTTGTAATCTTCTAAATTGCTTTTTGTCAGAATCTTTTCATTGAAGGTTAAATTCACCTTTTAAAATTGATGTGTACAAAATACATGAAATGTGTGTTTAAAGTTAATTTGCATCTAGCCCTTTGAAATGTTTGTAAAGGGTTTTTATGTTTTAGAAACTTCAAGAGAACTTTTTGTGAGACTTTAAAAATTTTTACCTAGTATGTAATGTTTTGTGACCAATAAACAAAGTTAGAGATGAAGATTATTCTTCAACTTTGGAACTTTGACCAGGTATATTTACTCATTATTTTATGAGGTCAATAAATATTTCACCTTGACAGTTTAATGATAGAATAGACAGGTTGGAATAGGCTTATGTCTTATAGCAAACATGGGTCATTAGGGTTTAACATCTAAAGTTTGTTTCTTCTCCTGTAGGATGGTTGTAGGTCAAGAAACTCTCTAGAACCCATGTTTCAGCTAGTGACACCGGAGCTGTACCTCCTTTGACCTTACGGCTCATTCATTCCAAAATTTGGTCTCCAAGCTTCTGTGCCTGTGAAGAGAATTTACATTGGCTCTTCAAACTTGGCAGCACGAGGTTGTTTGATCCTGCCTATGTGAACAAGTTAAAAAAAATAGAGAACACACAAAATATTTTATTTGCTTTATTATTTCGATTGCAAAGGCTGAGCGTATTTGAGCTTTAGAGATAAAGGGGATTTTGAAGTCCAACTTCTTAGTTTTACAAATGATGAAGTTGAAGCTGTGTTTCCACTTGCCTTAAGCAGGCAGACAAGCTAAAACAAGGGCTTCATCTTTTCCTCTTCAGAACATGGAAGGGACTGTCCAGGTAATCTAGTTAGAACACTATTTTATCTGACCTTGTTCTTCTTGAAAGTAATTCTGAGACACTTGAGATGGCAGTTAGATAAACACTGTGCCATTTTGTTATGTTGTGAATGTTGGGAGAGGCACGGAATGCAGGTATTACATTAAAATATAGGAGGATTTTCTCCCATAAGTAAATTATACCAATGTGGCATATTTTATTTTAAGTCCTGCTCTTTAGCCAATGTACATATGCAGTCTGGATTTTTATCTGCAGAGGAAATGATTCTACTCATGCCTGAAGCTTCTTCCAGGGCTTTGACAATGTGAGTTGCAGGACTCACGAAGCAACCTGGGCTCTCCTTGGGAGCTAAAGGGTTCAAATATTTTGTTTACCAACACAGTGGAGGCTTTTGCAGGCAAATGGAAGAAATTTGAGAACATCACGCTTAGTGAAGTGAGTCAGAAGCAGAAGGTGAAACATCGAATGGTTTCTCTGATACGAGAGACCCAGATCACAGCTCTTATGGAACTTAAAATGAAAAACAAAGTGAAACAGGGGTAGGGCGGGGAGGGAGGAAGGGATGAGTAGGGGGAGGGACAAAAGGAGGGTGGGAAAGTCCTTGTCACCTTGACAAGATATGTAGGTGCACAAAATGCTCAGCTTCATTGTAAACCTTAAATTTTGCACTTCTACGTATCAATAAAATGGGGGAAAATAATAATGCTTAAAGAGCAAAATATACTTTTTAATTTAACTATAACACACAGGATCTGATTTTTTATTTCTGTTCATACTTTCGTGGAGATCAGCAAGAGTTTACTAACCAGCAGTAATCTGTGGAGCAAATTGTAACACTCAAACAGAAGACATTTGACAGTGATGTGGATGATGGTGAGCTATGACAGCTAGCTGACGCAGTCGCATTGCACAATCTCCTCTCTGTACGAGTTAGTTAATGCTTTGGATTTGAATGTGTGCTTGTAGTTTGCGTCCCATCAGCTACAGATCTTTCTGTATGTGTGCTCTTAAGCTAGATGGAAGTTGGCATTCCTAGACAAAAATATTGTATCATAACTTATGGAAGTACCCATTATTATGCTTATTTAATAGAAGAGAACTACTACATTCAGAAACAAATACTTTGCTAAGATTATAGAAAATACACAGGAACACTAGAATTTTTCTTGTGAATGTCTGATGTTAGCACTCCTGTTTTACCATTGATTAATCAATCAATTAATTTTTGAGACAGGGTCTCACTTTGTAGTCCAGACTAGTCCTGAACTTGCTATGGAGTCCAGGCTGGCTTTGTTCTCACAGCAATCCTCCTTCCTCAGCTTCCCAAATGCTGGGATTACAAGCATGCACCACCACATCTGGTTTATATGGTGTTGGGGAATCAAACCCAGGGTCCTGTGCTTGCTAGGCAAGTGATCTAACCTCTATGCTTTTCCTCCAACGCCTTGCTATTAGTTCAAATGATTTCAAATTTAGCTACACAATTTAGTTTCTCATTGCTGCTGTAACTATATCACACAGTTAGTGGCCTTAAAGAACATATAGGCATTATCTTATGCGTCTAGGTTTCAGGAACCTAAAACTAGTTTTTAGCAGTCTGCTTTCAATGCATTTGCAGGGTGTCTTTGCTTCTAGAGACTTTATGGAGAAAACATTTATACTTTCTAGTTTTCCATTGATAGTTTCTGGAACTCTTTGTACTCACTGGCTTCAGGCCTGTGCTCCATCCTCCAAGCCAGCTTTTAATTTCCAAATTCTCACACTTACTCTCTTGATTTCTTCTTAGAAAGACCCTTTTGACTATATTGATTGTATACCTGGGTAATCTAGAAGACTCTCTCCAAGTCGAAGACAATAGCTTACTCACCTTGTTGCCATTCAAGATTGCATAATCACAGTTTCTAGGAATTTGTACACAAATGTGTTAGTGGTGTTGTTAGCCTACCACACTCTAATATTTCTCTTGATATACATACTTCAGAACAAATTCAAAATTATGGTGTGTTTTTGCAGAAAACAGGACATGCTCATTTTCATTTTTGGACACTAAACTTTACAAAATATTACAGAAAAATATATAAGTAGACTGAACCAGAATCTCCATACCTTAAAACGTGAACAAGATGTGGCACAGGAAGACTCATAGTAACATATCTGGATGCAGTAAAATAATTAGTTTATTATTTATTTTCAATATAATGCAAATTAAACCTAGTTTTTTTTAAGGGTCTCTAAGTCAGTATGTTGCCCAGACTGAGCAGGAGCGTGTGATCTTCCTCCCTCAGCTCCAGGAGTGCTGGGATTGCAAATGTGTACCGCAGTGCTTTACCAGTAAAATCACCTTTAAAGCAGGTCTGCTGCTTAATTTAAATATGCCCTGGGTACTTTGCCTTTTGTAAGCTCCTCCCTCCACAAAAATATTAGAAGTTATATTTTGTTCTTTTGTTTCTATAAACATGGATATCATTTTCAAGACTATTTTTTCTAGGTTTTTTTTTTTTTTTTTGGCTTCACAAGAAATTTAAAACTCTCTGTAGGCATCCGAAATTTTGTGGGCCCTAGACACTGAACCTGTCTCATACGTACAAAGTAGCCCTGCTGCAAAAGCAATTTAGGAACTAAGATCCGAGCTAATCAGTTAGAATTAGGTCAAAGGACTCGAGTAACATAAATTAAAGGCTTGATTACTTTTTTGTTGCATGATTAATACATTGTCCAAATGAAATCCCAACATTTCAGGTGGCTTTTTAAATACATTTTTGATAGCTATATGCATAAAGACTCATTACAAGGTTCAATTTTAAAAATTAAGCTTTGAAAGAAAGAACGTCAAGCTTTTATGTTCTCCATTATCCTTTTTTTCCCCTCTAGGATAATTGAATTGTCACGCCTGTTTAGAAAAATGGTTATTTTGGTTAGCTGCTCTAAGCATGTCAGTCTTGGAGACAGGGTTACTAATGTATTAAGATTGCTTGTGCCTGTTAGCATGAGCTTGGAGAGTCTCACAAAACACAGAATTTCGGTCTTTATCCTACCTGCTTTCAAATGTCTATTCTTGCTTTGGAAATGGTATAATCTGGGTCAATAAGGTTAGAAATACATATCTTAGAGTGTGATTGTTTGTCTAGACTCTGGAATTGTGGCTGCTTCCTACTTGTGTAGATTGGGGGCCAGTTTCTTGTGCTCTCTGAGCCTCCATTCCTTGGTATGTAAAATAAGTGTTATCACTGAGAAAATTGCTTTGAAAGTTAGAGAAAATTTATTCAAATTACTTGACAGTGAATACTCCATAAATATTAGTAAATATTGCAAATTAAGATTTACCTGGACTATTTCATTGAAAAAGACATATCAACTCCGAGCTTCAATTTCTCATTTCTAAATTAAGGCTTTATTCAATCAACAGACGTTTACCTGGACTGTGGCAGTATACTGCAGACACTATGTGGCTATAGCACAGACTAAAACTGAAGAAGTTAAAAACACCTACCTGCTAAAGTTGTAGAAAAATTTAATAAGATGAGGTGTAATTGAAATGCTTCCTAGGCTTTCTGGCATACTTTATTAACTAAATAAATGCTAATTTGTTCCTAATTTTAAAGGAGCAAAGGTGTCTTTTTATTTTATAAAACCTAAGTCTAGCAATTTAAGGGAGTAGCTAATGAAATTTATCACTTTTTTTTACTTTGAACCAAATGGCATGAGTTGATATGTGACTTATCAGAGCATTCACACATATCAAAATTACTTTGAATTATACTGAGGTTATAGAAAAAATAAATAACAGAAACAACTCATTTTCATAAAGTATCATAACTACATATACTTTTTATCTTTTTTCATTAAGTACTTTCAATGTCTAGGAACAGTTTTTGATATTTCAATGGTTGCAAATCTTACAGCTTCTCAGTAGAGACCAAAAGACAATCAAAGATTGAAAAATACTCATCTGGAAGGTGTTTAAATGAAAAAAAAATCTGTAAATACTAAGAAAGACACTGTTTTAGCTCTTCTCAACCTCTGCTACTACTCTTCTATTTCCTGTCTTTGAAAGAGACCAAGTGTTGATTCATGTAAAAATAACCTGGCTATGAAGCCTGTGTTTCATGTCTATGAATTGCATCAGGGACTCAATTCATAGAAAAGAAATGATAGGGCGAGATAAGAAAAACAAAGCCTCTCTCTACCAGTGAAATTAAACCAAATATCAAGGTGACAAGAACATGACTGACTAGGTATGTATATTAGTTTGGGTTCATACAAAATGCGAATTGACAGAAATTATAACAAAAAGAATCTATTTGGAAGGCTTGCAAGTCTGAGGACAGAGATAGTCCAAGATGGCGGCCTACATGTGCGAGAGCTGAAGAGTCCGATGCTGCTCAGCTGTGAGGTAGAACACCTGTCAGGGACTGCAGGGCAGCCAGTGAGAGTCTGCTGCGGATTTTGGTTGCTCAAAGAACAATAGTGAAGACTGGAGACTGAAGATTGGTGACTGAAGATTGGCTATGGAGAGATAGGCACAAGGCAAGAGTGGGGCGAATATGTGATGGAGATCTGCAGTGTGTAGCCAGTAGGAGTCTGTAGACAATTGCAAAAGGGAGAGCTTTCCCAGAGGAAAAAGCTGTGACAATCTTTCTTCTTCCTTTCTTTTATACAATTTGAGTTTCCAGTTGGGCCTCCCCACATCTGATTAGGTGCTGTTACCTCACTTGATGGCTGATTCCTAAACCCTAATCCAGACTTGGTTTCTAATTGCCTCAAATTCATTTGGACAAAGGTTGAGTTGAATTTTCTAAATAGTTTAATTTTCTTGATGTTTCACAGAATTCCTAAAACACATTATTCACTTTTCTTGAAAACATTCATTTCTAATATTCTGGCATCTTCCAGGTAGACGAATAGCTTTGTGTAGGATGCAAAAATGATGATAGAGTCAGACTTCAATTATACTTAAAGGTTTTGGACATTGATTTTGCAAACCAGTGTTAATATTTTAAAGCACTATATATTAACAACAAATTGAGGTATGTGGATCGACTCCAATCAGATAGGATGCAGTCATCAAATAATTCTCTTACTTCTGAGGGATGGGAGTACTTATAAAACATAGAGGGATGAGAAGAAAGATCAAAACTAAAAGCATTTCAGCTTTTGCTATCAGAAGTGTCTTGTATAACATCGAAAATACGCCACTTCTAAGTTCAATCCACATACATGATATGTATAAAATACAGTAATGTTCTCTGAACTGACATATACCCTTTCCAAATTTGAATAACCCACAGCTAAAGTTTCAAATCTGCCTTAACATTGGTGAAAATAGTCAGTACTTCTCATTCTTAATTATATAAGACAGATTGTTTAAGTGATCCCAAGTTGATGTGCTTGCAACTGTGTTCTCTTATATGACATCAGTATCATGTATATTTCAGAAAGCAGCTACTGATGATGTTTGGTAATTATGTACAATTGATGAAAAGCTGCAGGCAGGCAGACAGGCAAGAGGTATGAAAATCTGATTCCCAAACAGGCTGGTTTCCCTCTTTATTGCAGGCATTCCTCCTGCCTGTCACCTCTCACTGTAGTTTCTACCAATGCAGAAATTTGCATTTTCTTTTAAATAAGGAGTGGCATCATGGGAGCGCCTGTTCCCCCCAGTCTGAGTGCAGACTATGCATGTGAAGGTACTGAATCTGTCCTGCTGGCCTTGGAGCCACTGCCTTTGCAGAAGTGGGCAGGTTCTGACGTGCTGGCTGTTGGTAGTGAGGAGTCGGCAGGGTGAGTGCACTGTTGTGCTTTATGTAAAGTGTATGTTTTTCACATTGCTCTTCAGTTCTTCTGGGTTTCTGTATTTCTAAAGGAAATTTTCTCTACTCCATGCATTAGACAAGAAGTGAAGATGCACAGTGTGGTGAATCAGCACAAACATGAAGACCTCACTTCAAAAGCTGAGCATGGAATAAAAGTGAGTGGAGTAGGCTCCAAGTTGAAGTTGTTGCTTCTGGGCCCCAGTGTAACTGTTCAGGCAATAGAAAGAAAAAACTGCTGAGTCCCTAGTGCCATGAAAGTGGAGAAGGAGAAGCTAAAACAAAACCCTGAAGGGAAACAAGACATCAAAATGCTGCAGAAAGAACTCAAGCGATTTGCCAAGCAGCTGGAGCAGAAAGAGGATCACCTTGGGACACACCTAGGCCTACACAGGGCTCATGAGGGAGCTCTCAATGGGAAAGTGTTTCACCAAATGATCGTCCGCTGCTTTGAGGCACTGCAGCTCATGTTCAAGAACATGTAGGGGCTACAGCCATGGCTACAGAAGTAGGTGGAAAAGGCTGAAAACAAGGAGAGATTTCAAGACATAAATAAAACAAAAACCCTATGAAAGTCTGAAAGAGAAAGTGAATGAATGTGGAAAAGGAAGTGAGGGGCAACCTAGAGAACCTGCTCCTGTAGTGTCCACACTGCAGCAGGCGGTCCACACAGCACAGCCGCTAGGGTGGGTGAAGGAAATGGTCCGTGTCCGGTTGTGCAGTCTGTGCTGGAAGGACAAATGATTATGCAGTGACTAGGTTCGGTGAGAGGAATGGGATGCTCTGGAGACATGTGTGCTATCCTTTCACCTTGGTGCCCCATTTTGGTACCCCAGGATGTGGCAGCCCTCACATCACCATGCTCTACTCCTCAGTCCTTATCCAGTTGGAAAAGCTTTGCTCTACTGTGGCTGACACCTCTCTGCGTTCCCCCTCTCATCCATGCTAAGAGCAGCCACAGGAAAGGGAAGCAGCTGGGAAAGAGAGCCTGGAGTCCATATCAGACCTACTGGGATTAAGTTCTTCATTCACTAAGGAAGAATTTGGAAGCGTAAATTGTGCACACAGGGAGTTTGGGAGGACTGGTTGAAAGGAAGGTGAAGTTCATGGGTACTTTTGATTTTATTCCCCTTATCAGTTTGCCTTTAAAAACAGAAGCAGTACAATAAACAATAACTAGAGCATGGAAGTCACCAAAATACCCATCAATAGACCAGCGGATACACAAACTCTGGTATTTATACACAATGGAATACTATGCATCTGTAAAGTCCAACAACGTGGAGGCTTTTGCAGGCAAATGGAAGAAACTTGAGAACATCATGCTTAGTGAAGTGAGTCAGAAGCCGAAGGTGAAATATGGAATGGTCTCTCTGATATGAGAGACCCAGATCACAACTCCTATGGAACTTAAGACGAAAAACAAAGTGAAAGAGGGGAGTAGGGTGGGGGGGGGGGGGAGGGAGGGAGAGGTAGATAAGAGGAGGGCAAAAGGAGAGCGGGAAAGCCCTTGTTACCTTGATAAGATACATATATATGTGCACAAAAATGGTCAACTCCATTGTAAAGCTTAAATTGTACACTTATACATATCAATAAAATGGGAAAAAAACCAGAAGCATGGGACACAATAGATAAGAATCGGTGCTGTGCTATAGGTGTTGTAAAACCTTTTCCCATTTGCCAGTTTTCTCTTTACTCTGCTGATAGTTTCCTTCACCGTGCAGAAAGTTTTTAATTTGACATAATCTCGCTTGTTGATTCTAGGGGCTATTTCTTTTGCATCAGGTACACTATTTTCAAAGTCCTTGCCCACTCCTACATCTCCTAGAGTTTCACTTTTTGTCTTCCAGAATGTATAGGGTTTCATCTAGGTCTTTGATCTACTTTGATATGATTTTGGTACATAACGATATGGGTAGATCTAGATTAATTCTTCTGCATGTGGGTGACAAGTTTTCCCAGCACCATTTGCTAAAGAGGTTATCCTTTTACCAGTGTGTATTTTTGGCCTTTTTGTCAAAAATCAGGTAGCTGAAGGTACTTAGGATTGTCTCTACATCCTCAGGTCTGTTTCATTGGTCAACCTGTGTTTTTGTGTGCCAGCACAAAAGATATTACTGTTGATTGGTCATATAATTTGATGTCTGGTATTGTAATACCAAGTGCTTTTGCCTTGTTACCTAAGATTGATTTGGCTATTCTAAGTCTCATTTGGTTCCAAATGAATTTGAAGATTGTTTTTTTTTAATTATGAGAAGAAAGTTGTTAGTATTCTGATAGGCATTGTTTTGAATCTGTATATCAGTTTTGGCAGTATAACGTTCTGATGATATTAAATCTGCCCACTCAGGAACAAGTAATATTTTTTTCCATTTTCTAATGTCCTATTCAATTTATTTTTTAAAACATAATATAGTTTTCTTTGTAGAAGTCTTTCGATTCCTTAGTTAGGTTTACTCCTAGGCTAATAACCAAAATATACAAGAAACTGAAGAAAAATAGACCCTCAAAATCAAAGATCCGATTATAAATGGGCAACTGAAATGAATAGGCAGTTCTCAGATGAAGAAGTTCAAATGGCCAGCAAATACATGAGGAGGTATTTAACATCCTTAGCCACTAGAGTAATGACAATTAAAAAATCACTAAGATAACATCTAATCCCACCGACAATGGCACATACCAAGAAGTCTAACAATAGATGCTGGTGAAGGTGTGGGGGAGAAGGAACTCTTTTGCATTGTTGGTGGGAATGTAAATTGATACAACCACTTGGGAGAGGAATATGGAGATCTTTCAATAGGCTTAAAATAAATATTCCATACAATCTAGCAATATCTCTTTTGAGTATATTTTGAAAAGAGTTGAAAACAACGTATAATAGACCTACTTTGGGTGCTCATGCTTATGGTAGCATAACTAACAATTCCTGAACCGTGAAAAACATCAAAATATTTGTCAGTAGACCAATGGATACAAAAAGTGTGGTGTATAGACACAATAGGTTGCTACTCTTCTATAAAGACAGATAAATTTGATGTTTTTCTAGGTAAATGGAAGAAGCTTGAGGCCATCATGCTTGGAGAAGTGAGTCAAATTTAGAAAGTAAAATACTGCATGGTTTCTCTAATATGAGAAATGCAGAACACAGGCATTTTATAGAATCAAATGGGTTTGATAGTGGGTGTGGGGAGGTGAGGGAGTTGTAAGGGACAAAAGATTGTAATGTTGTTGTGATATATATGTGCTGAAAATCCTCAAGATCAGCATAACCATTATATCACACACACACACGCGTGCACGCACGTGCCCGAGTGTGCAGAGGATCAAACCTAGGTCTTGTCTGTGCTAAGCAAGTGCAGCACTGGTGAGTTATACTTTTGGCTCCTGAAATTTACATTTAAAACTGATGAAATAAGACTTTAGAGAAATTCAGTATCCTGATTAAATTAAGGAAGGAAAAGTTTGTTATTGGTTATGAAGCAAATGTGTGGGATCTTTTTTATGGAGCCCAGGAATGACTGTCTCATTTAAAATCAGGAATAAGAAATCATGAAGAAACAGCTGCCTGGAGAAGTCATTTTTGTGCCCTATCGTAACTCAAGTGCCTAGAGTGCCCCATGTGTTGTGTATGCTCCACAAATACACCTGCAAAACAGTTATTGTGACAACCTTCACCTTCAATGCATACTATTTTGGAGTGAGTCCATTGGTATACTGCTTTTCTATAGATTATTATGTTTCAGTTTTATTCCTTTAATTTTGTAATATTCTTTGGTTTTGTTTTGGTGTGAAGTACCTTTTTAGAGATTAAGCTTGAGTTTTTAATATCACATGTGTAGGAACGAAAACAGATTCAACTTGGAAAACGTGAACAAGTGACTCTCTTCAGGAACAAGTTTGAAATTATTTATGTCTTACTATACATTCTGCCTTTTCTTTATTCCAGTGATTTCCAGAGGGCCATTTTTGTTTTACTATTTTTTATTTTCTTTTTTGGTTTTCTTTATATCTTTTGGTTTGTTAGTTGAGAACTAGGAAACATACTCTCCACACACAAGGAAAAATACTCTAATATTATTTATATCAGTAGTAATCTTGGAATTCAGTAAAATATACTAATATATAATGTAATATTAAATATTACAAAGAAGTGCTACTATTTTTCTAATACCTTTGAAATATTCCATTTTATCTAGAGATACTTCTTTGGGGTATCTTTTCAAAAGAGTGAAAAACAATATATGACAGCGATGCATGTATACCCATGTTTATAGCAGCACAACTAACAACAGCTAAGCTGTGAAAGATACCAAAATATCAACAGACCAATGAATACAAAAATTGTGGTATATGTATATAGTAAAGTATTATTCTTCTATAAAGACAGATACATTTCAAGATTTGTAGGTAAATGGATGCAGCTTAAGACCATCATGCTTACTGAAGTGAGTCAAATGCAGAAGGTTAAATATCACATCTCTAAGATGAGAAATACAGGCATTTTGTAGAATTATATGGGTGTAATAGTGGGAGTTAGGGGCTATGCGGAGGATTCAGGAGGACTGAAAAAGGGAGCAGAATGGATTATTATGTTGACACAATATATATGTGCACAGAATACTCAAGCTCAGTGTAAACATTGTATAGTGCGTGTGTGTGTATGTGTGTATATGTGTGTGTGATTGTGTGTATGTGTGCATAAAATGAGAAAAATAAAAGAAAAAGAAATTCACCTAGTGCTACTATTGGCACTCTTACACAGATATCACTGTTTTGCCTTATTTTCTTGAGAAACCTTTCTACTAAGCTAGCATCGAAGATATATTTTTTAAGATTACTATTAGATATTTGCATTTGGGTTTTTCTTTTATTATTGTACATATATGCAAATTTACTTTAAAGTTGGAAGGATTTGGCTACCTACTTAAACATATTCTTGTTCCAGAAAAAAAGCCTAAACATTAATCATATTGTTTCAAAGAGCAGATGGGTTTTAAATTATTCATCTCCGTGTTTGTAAGTAGGTGGGGTGCCAATACATTAATAAGAGTATGGTTGGTACCAGGATTCTCATAGGGAATTTTAGATGACCAATTATAGACCAAATAATTTTTGTATGGTAAATTTCATAGAGACAGGAATCTTTTGCTTCCTAACTCTTCTGCTATTATTCTCTGTCTTAGTTACATTTTTGTTGCTGTTACTCAATACCTAATGTCTACAACTTTAGTGAGGAAAGATTTATTTTACTTTAGAGTTTCAGAAAGTCACAGTCCATTCACAGGTGGGTAGATGGAAAATGGTGAAATTACGTGGTGGGGCCACAGCTAGAGCCTGAGAGACTGCCCCAGAGACTGAGATCCCCACAGCAGCATGGCAGAACAGAGACAAGTCTTGGAGGAAGGGCGGAACCAGCACACGCCCTTCTAGCTAAAGCTCTAAGCATCTGCCCTTTCCAGCCAGGCCTCAGCTCCTGACAGTACGCAGTATTCGTCATCACATGAGGCCTTTGGAGAACACTCCAGATCCAAAGCACAACATACTCAGTTAATTTTCGCAACAACAAAAACAAAAAATCTGTTGCCTACTTTCTTCATTCCTAAAACTAAGAATTTCTCTGCTGAATGTTTGTAGAGCTTTAGACTGTAAAAGATTCTTCAAGTTTGTAAAGTTAAATATTTCATTTCACTTTTAAACAGCATATTGTTATTGGCTAAATTAGTACTAATTTATATCTTCTTTGAGAATAATAATGAACCCTTCAGTAAAGAACAATCCAAATTCTCATCAGAAAGACATCATTATTAATGTGTACTTGACAATTCAATGTCTAGCTATTAATCTGAATTGCTTCACCTAAATTAAATTTTGTCCTTTAAATGTTTTCATAAATATGGTATCTCTGATAATCATGTATGGGTACTCTCTGAACTGCCCACCTTGAACAAAAAAATCTGGATATTAATCAGAGAAAGAAAAGTGAAAATATTAAAGACAAAATTCCAATCTATGATTAGTGTTTTGAATTTTTATGCTTTGCCTTTTACATTTAAAAGTTAACGAAGACATTCTATGTTGTGAAAGTGACATAATTATTCTGAAATGATTATATATTCTTTACATTTTCTAATTGTTTACTTTCTTAAGGTAAATGAAAGCGTGTTGTATTGATTTAGTGACAATTTATTTTAATAAGACCGGAAAAGATTCTCTGAGTCTGTAAGATTGATAAGAATGTGATAGTGTTGTCAGGAGAAAATGTATTTTGGAATGAGTTAGTAGAATAAGTGCACAGGTCGGGGTGCACGAGAATCATCAGGTTAGCTGGGATAGTGAGATGGCAGGCCCTCACTGCAGATGGCATCCTGGAAGACTCTGGGATCTTTGGAAGCTGCAGGAGCATCTAAAATGCAGGAAGCAACAGGAAATGTTTCCTCATGAATCTAATTTATAGTCTGCAACTTGAAATCCCTGAAAAATGGGAAGAGAAAAGTAGTATCTGAAATAGAAACAATTCTCAGGATCTTGAGAAATGAAAAAAAAAAAAGAACAATGTAGGAACTTTTCAAAAATACTAACCTTTATAAAATAGAAAACCATGTGAATGGATTGACAAGGACCTCTCTTATCTGCCAAACCTCTGAATGCCTTATAAACACAAGGATTGCTCAAATATGGATGTTTTAAGTTCCCACACTGACCAAGACAGAAATCTTTTATATTTCTGTCTTTATAATTTCCTACTTATATTTATTATAATTATTTATTACTCTTTTCCTATTTTTCTCATCAGGTGTGTCAGTTTGAAACTTGCTGGGGCAGGAGAATGCCTAGATTTTTTAAATAATTGTTTTCTTCAAGGTTTTTTACTTTTCTCCTGATTTTTATCTAGTTAAAAATCTCAGTGTCCAGAGCGACATATGGAGACTTGATGTAAATACTCATGATAGTTTCAACCATCCTGAAAAAGCATATATTTTCTGAGCACACTAAAGAGTCCTTCTGCAGCATGTTAGTTTCTGAACAGCTCATTGGTCAGTCTAATATTTAAATATTGACATTCACATTTTTATTTATACCTGGGTTTTAAAAGAATGTATAACATTTCCAGTTCGTCTTAAGGCAATTATGAATTACTTTATGAAAGCCAAAAAGTTAAGTATACATTGAGCTGACTATTTGTCACCAGTTTCTTAGTGCTAGATTCAAGTTTCACTTTAAATTCAGCCAGAAAAGCCACAGTCCAGGGCTCAAGGGTGCAAGTTCAGTTCTGGCTATCCTGTAGAGTAAGCAAGGCGCTGTGTGAAATCAAGTCATACGTTATTCAGGCGCAGCAGTGCACATGGATGGCCCAAATCACCTCCACTTGTTGGTTCTCATGTCATCCGATAGAAAGTTGCCACAAGTCGCCTGGAGTTATGTCTTTTCTACCACCAAGCAAGCCTGCCCTCAGAAGCCAGCTACAGACAGTAACCAGGAGAGCTACTTCCCGTAGCTCCTGACTAAAGAGAGATCTTGCCGGCAGAAGCTAGTAGCGGAGGCCAAACTCACCCATTGTATTGTGGTGGAATTATGTAGGAACTCATTTAAAAAGAAAATAATAAAAGCTCATCTAAGACTACAGAGAGTACTGATATCCAGTTCTATGAAATTTGTCTTTTCATGTTCCAAATGAATATTACTTTTTGTAAATATACCTTTATATAGTAGAAAAATATTCAAAGTATTAATAAATTATCTCAAAAAAGAGCATACTGGAGTATATTTTAGATAATTCAAGACATTTAGTGGAGTGTCGTATTAACATTTCATTGGCTTATAAAGGTAGCACCAGCAAGTGTAGAATGAAATTCTTTCACCTGATAAAAACAATGAATGATATTCTTTAGAATCACATTTAGTATTATAATTTTTTCTCCCTTGACAGCCATTGTGCTTTTTTTTTTGCATTTTTTAGCCCAGTCCCATTGAGATTGATAGTTTTGTGCTAAAATTTATTTATTTTCGAAGAACATGCATATAGTTGTGTTCTATTTTCATGAAGTTTAGGGTAGCCAAATAAAATATTTATTTTCCTTCAAATTTCAGGACTAAATAACAAAGTAATACTATATGTTATAGTAAATAACTAAGCCAAAAATGTACATAAATACTGAAAAAACGCATCTATCGCAATACACTAGTATAATGATAAAGGAGCAGGTTGCCAATCATATTAGACTATTCATGCATTCAATTATAAATATAGGTGCATGAATAACTGAAATGAAACTTATTTTAGTGGATCCAAACACAAAATTTACTTAGTGACATTAAAACATTGATGACTTAAGATTGAAGAAGTTGAATAAAAAAATTGTGCCCATTCGTGGTTGTACCAAGTACCATGATCGGCAGTGGGTCAGTAATCAGTTTCTTTTTTAATTTATATGTTTAGGGTTGCAATGAGATAATGAATTCAATGCGACCCAAGTAGGGCTTCTTTTAGAGTAATTCACATAGTTACATCACCGTGGTAAAATTCTTGTAGTTTAGGGTCTTATTGCCAAAGCACAAGTCTAGAAGTTGGTGAATGAGTTACAAAATGACTTCAGGAAAGTCATGTTACCAAATTCACTGATCTGTTTACCAGGTTGCCTAGCCATTTAGCTAATATGAAAAATATCATTGTCGTGTAGGAAGACACATGAGAAACCAAATTAAAATCAGCATGTTGTTTGGTGAGCAGTGAGTTCAGAGCAAGAGGAGCTGGTTGCGTGCTTGAAATCACGATTGTGCCAACTTATAATAACCCAGCACATCTGGTCCCATCATCAGGCCCTGGCTGGCATGGTCGCTACATAGCCAGGTTTGGTGTATACCACAGTGTCCATGGCAGCTAGCGTGCGAACTGGGAGGCACCCTGATTCCAACTATGGCCTATGCTTTGATCTTATTATACTGTTTTAGAACTGATTTTATAAAATTAACTCTTAAAATCTTGGAGCGCCCTGCTGGTCCTCCGCAGCATAGCACGGTGGAAAAGCAAATTCTATGTTTGAATCCTGTTTTTGCAACTCATTGTTCTATCTCAACCCCTTTAAAGTCATTATTAAAATTTGTAAAAGGACAATGACGGTATCTGTCCTGTTCAATGTTACCAAAAATAAACAGCAGGCAGATTTGTGTGGTGTCTTCAGGTACTAGATTTAAAATCACACAGACATGCATTTAGTCCCATACTTACAATGACTTTTCTTCTCTAAGACTCATTTTATTTGCTTTTAAAATCCAAGTAATATTTTTCCCTTCTATCAGCATTAGCATTAAATGAAATAAAAATAAAACATTTCACAGTTTCTGGCAGTTGATGCTTGCTCAGTACAAGATAGCTATTGATATTAATGATAGCACTATTAGCATCAGTATTCCATTTCTGCTAAGAATTAACAGTGTTTCTATGTCCTCAAGCATGAAAAATGAGAAAATAACAACTATAGTTTTGTCATGATGCAAAGAAATATATTTAGTATGAGGAAATTTCACTGCCATTGTCCATCATTCCAATGAATTTAGGATGGACAGGTGTGTTTATCTTAAGATCGCACGTATCTTTTTAAAGGGACCCAAACACCTGTCTTTGTTGAGCACAGCATTAGGACCTCCTTTGAAAGACAAGGCTCTCCACGGAATGTCTGGCATCAGTGTCTGCAGACCTCAGACTTACCTGTCTCACTCAAAGGCACTGGTTCTGGATGAGGGGGAGCCTTCATCTTGTTTCCATAGATTGGTTTCTTTTCCATGAAAATTTAGAATATGCTACTTTTCCATGGCAAAAGTCTGGCTTCTTTTTTCTAGAACAAACTGAAAAAAATTTTAAAAGAAAAACAAAATGAAATTATATGAAGGGAAAAAGCTTTCAGAGAAGAGAAGGTGCACTGTGGTCATTCCTTTTATAAAGCATGAGACAAGATGTTGGTAGCACCTTGTACAGGCAACTTTACAAAAATGACGTAATTCTGCAACGTGGTGAAATATATACCGCAATGACTTATCATGATTAAAGTAAGACTCATGTAGCAAATTGTGGGGAGAAAACAGCAAAATGTCGACAGAATGAAGTATTTCCTAACTTTGTTATCAGCCCATGAGGTCTGATATCATTATCTAATAGATACTGTAGAAAAGCAGTACAAAATAACTATCAATGCCCAGTATAAAATTTCCTTAAAAAAGATTTCCCCCAGGTGACTTCTGACATAATAATCTAGACTCTAACTTGGATTAACTTGGAATAAATATATCAGATAGACTTTATTTCTTGAAGTTATTAAAAGCATGGGTATGAAATTCCGAAGCCTCGTATATATATCTCAAATACACTGTCCAAATAAGTCCTGATTCCTCACTCCCTGCTACAACTTTTCCCCCCGCCATCTTCCAGTCTCAGTGGTTCAAACCTCTTACTCATAGCTTTATCGCCTAACTCCACTCTTTTTCTCATCACATATTCAATCTGATAGTCTCTTTCAGTACTCTTTGAAGTATTTCCAGTCCGATCACTTCCCGCTTTCTCCTCTACTATTACAGCAGTGTGAGTCTCTGTAACTTCTCAGTGAAGAATTACCACAGCCTCTGCCTCCCTGCTTCTATCTCTGCCCACTGTGCTTTCCCCCAACAAGTTAGTCATCTTTGAAAATATTGTGTCACTATTCTGTACATAATATCGAAAATATTGCAATGCCTTTCCCTTCCAATAAAGTAGAAAACAACATCCTAAATATCGTCTTCAAAATCATCCATGATTTGATTCTCCATTCCACTTCCACTTACACGCTCTTACCTTTTCTCTGTCTTCTTCAATCCAGCCACATGGTGATTCTTGTTCTGGAATACAAATCTGGTATACAAGTGCTGCCTAAAGCTTAAGCTGTGTCTAAAGAAAAGCGTGGTGGAGCCAGATATGTAGAAGTAGCCATTATTTTCCAAAATGAAAACACAGACATAAATAACCGTAGATGTAATGATTTGTGTGAATTTATAATTAATGATGGAATTCTAGAATACAGGGAGTGTAGCTGCGATATTTGAAAAGGGTAATTTTACAATATTTGGAAAGGAATATATTAAAATAGAAACTATATGCTTATAAAAACATCATGATAAACGTTTAAATTGGTAAAAATGTTTTAAGGATTTTAAAGAAATATTTAGACAAATGAATAGATTTAAAAACTGTAAGAATATGATGGGGTGTAAATTTTTTTGCTGATGTCCACAACTTCTTTTGGAGCCATTTTCTGGTTAAATGGGCTATTATAAATCAATATTATACATTTTGCATTTATATTTTTCAAATGCCACAATAAATAATGAATATACATATATAAGATACTTTTAGTACTTGATGTCCTTTCTCTTTCTTTTAATAAAATATAACCAGCTTAATTGCAGTTGTCAGAATATATACTTAAAAGTTTTGGAGGTTCACGGTCCCAGTAGTACAGCAGATGCAGGAAAGATCGCTCCTTCACCCTATCATCTCCTTCTCAGGAAAGGGCATATGGAAATGGTTCAAGTCCACGTCAGGAGGAAGCAAGCGATTACCTCTGGGGATATAATCACTTTATGAGAAAAGACAAAGTGTCTCGATCCCACCGCTCCCTTCAGGGGCAAGACTCCAGTAACACTGCAAGGTTACTTGCTAATATCCTCCTCTTCAAAGACTCTCTGCATCTTCCAGAGAGTCTGGGCAAAAAGCAAATGGAGTCTCTTGATACAGAAAATGTAATCGTGAATTTGATAAAAAGAAAATGACTGTCTATACACACATATCCAAATTAGCAAAAGGCTCATATCACAGATATCTACCAACAAAGTGAAATAATCACACAGTAAATTTAGATGAATTACAAATATGAAAGACTCATCTGCAATAAATAAGTTTTTACACTAAATGTAAATATGCTAAGTAAAAGATGGAGACCATAACATTGGATTAAGACCTGAAGCCTGATTATCTATTTATAAAGAAGCAAACTTAAAATGGCACGGAAAAAAGCTAAAATTGAGGACACATTCAATGAGTGTCAGAAAGTCAGAAAGATATGGACAAAATTAATACAATAATAGAAGATATCTTAGGCTAACGACACAGGAAAATCTTAAGAAGCAGCACCTAAAAAATCAATTTATAAGACTCAATCAAAAGAAAACACTGAAGTAAAAAACTCTTGTACATAAAAACATATACCATATAAAAGGATTTCTTTAGGGTGAAGATAGAGAGTAAGAGTAAAACAACTAAGAAAAACATAAAGCAAATACAAATTTTAAAAATAAATGTTATTATGCATGCATTCAAATATTATAGCACTAATTGAATATCCACATATTATAAATTTTAAAAACACATCTAATTTATATATATTTTGCCATTGACATAGAAATAAATACTTAAATCTTATTTCCTTAAACAGGAATAACAAAAAAGAAATTCTTCTCAATTTTAAGGCAGAAGATACACTCATAAATGTGTATATTTATGATATATAAACATTTTTAGAGGCAACAATTAATTTCTTACAAGAATCTGTAATTGTATACAGTTACACTACAAAAGATAGAAAATATAATTAAAGTCTAAGTTTGAAAAAGAATTTAGATGAACTATGAGAAAATTAAGACATCCTCCCAAATTTCAATAACTGGAGTAATTTTAAACATTAAAATGTTAAAATGATTTCTTTTAGTAGCAAAAACTAGACAGTAGTGTCTTTAGGCCACATTATTATTCAACATTATGTAACAAGTAAAATTTTTAAATAATGCAATAGAACTATAATTAGTATCTTTTGCAGAAAATATTTTGTATTAAAAAGAGAAATTATAGTAAAACTATTCTAATTTTATAATTTAAACGTTCTGAAATTTGATGAAATTATTGGATAGTAAATCATATAAACATTAGGGCTATATTGGTTTTTATCAGTTAGCAATTATTAGACTTAATTTAAAGTACACCATACTAGGAATAAAAACATTCTACATTCTGGCACTAAGAGTTTGGAAAATAATCTATGCCCTACTACGTAAATTCTATCTAGGAGAAGCCACCAATTTTTTTCTCCTTGTGGAAACTAATGGTAAACCAAATTTTATGCACTTTGGTTTGCTGCCTGAATGTATTTAATTTTGCTGAATTGCCTGTTTTTTTGAAAGCGATCTTTTTTCTCTCTCACTTTTAAAATTTAGCCATTGCACAGCTATTGCTTCAACTCACTCATGAGGAACCTGAACAAGGAAGATTTCATAATCTCTCATGTTACATACTGCTAACAAGTCTGGTGGAATATCCTTAGAAAGTTCCCCTTGTACACTCTAATGTGTATTTCTCATCTCTTGAATTAACAGAGGGATACAACACAAGAAAGACAGAAGTAGTGAATCCCTCAGGTTCTGATGCAGTATACATAGAGTAAAATTTGGCCAAGCTTAGCTTAAAAAGCTACAGAGAAAGAATAAAATAAAGTCTATTTCAAATTAAGCTCAGTGCTACATCACAAACCAATATCCTGTAGGGCCTCAGGATGCTGCTTCCTAAGAAGACCATCTTGCTTAGTGAAGTGAGTCAGAAGCAGAAGGTAAAATAACGAATGGTTTCTCTGATATGAGAGACCCAGATCATAATTATTTCTTAGAACTTATTGTGGGGAGTAATGGGAATTGGAAGAGGGCAAGAGTCAAAAAGACAGAAGCATTTGTAACTTTACCACTATATGTATGTGCACAAAATACTCAAGATCAATGTAGACTTTATGTTTTGCATTTACAGATATCAATAAAATGGGGGGAAAAGACCCTCCCATAAAAGTATAAGAGATAACACTTTCAGCAGATGTACATATTTTGACATGGAAAGACAAGAAGCACACAAAAACGATTTCTCCAAATATTAGTAACTTCCTAGTAATTAAATCCAAAGATAACAAGTGGGTGAGACTCAAAACATTGACAAATGTATTTCAAAAGATCTATGAATTTGAAGAAGATACAAATAGACACAGAATGAGTTAGAATAAATGCATGAAAGGAAAGAGCATCTCCAAGTGAGATTCGGAAAAAATATAAAATAGAAATATCAACAAGTCAAATAGCAATCAGTGCTGGTGAGGCTGTGGGGAGAAAGGAACCCTCTTGCTCTGCTGGTGGAAATGTAAATTCTTACAACCACTTTGAAAAGCAGTGTGCATATCTCTCAAAAGATGAGAAATAAATGTCCCCTTTAATCCAGCGACACCCCTCCTGGGAATATATACAAAAGGGGTGAAAACAACATACAACAGAGATATATGTATACCCATGTTCATAGCAGCAGAACTAACAATAGCTAGAATATGGAAGTCACCAACTACCCACCAACAGACCAGTGGATACACAAACTGTGGTACTCATACACAACGGAATATTATGCACCTGTAAGGTCCAAAAGCATGGAGGCTTTTATAGACAAATGGAAGAAACTTGAGAACATCATGCTTAGCGAAGTGAGTCAGAAGCAGAAGGTGAAACATCGGATGGTCTCTGTGATATGAGAGTCCCAGATCACAACTCTTATGGAACTTAAAACGCAAAACAAAGTGAAACAGGGGGGTGGGGGGAGGAGGGATGGAGGGAGAGGTGGGTAGGGGGCTGGACAAAAGGAGAGTGGGAAAGTCCTTGTCACCTTGACAAGATATGTATGTGCACAAAATGCTCAACATCATTGTAAACCTTAAATTTTGCACTTATACATATCAATAAAATGGGGAGAAAAAGAAATATTGGAAACAAAAAGTTCAACAAGATTAATAAAATACTAAGCCGAAGATTTTACTAATAGACTAAACAAGAGAAAAAGTCAAGGTTTGGAGAGAAGGTGGATAAATAAAGCATTCACATGGGACAAAGAAAGACTCGAAGAGGACAAAGAAAGACTCAAAGAATGTATGTTTAGAACAAACATGTATCTCCGAGATACAATGAAGTTGGCAAAAACCAAATATTCAGGCTTAAGCCTTGTGAATCCTATTCAGTGAGATAATAGAAACTTTCCCAAACCTTAGAAATAATGTAGAAATTACTAGCAGTGTTTAGAACCCTCAAATACATATGATAGAAAAAACCTCCACATGGCCTATTATTGTTAAACTGCCTTTTGTGCAAAACACAAAAGAACACTAAAAGCTTAAAGAAAGTAATGCCAAGGTCATTTATGAAGGTAATAACCACCATGATCAAGTTTGTTACATCCCAGGGTGCATAGAAAACTCAGCATACACAAGTTTATGTACAACATAAATAGAATCAAATGTAAAATTCACATGATCCTCAGTAGATGAAGAAATGTCCTCTGATGGAACTCAGCATATCTTCTTAATCAAAACCCTAAAGACACTAGAAAACTCTTACTTAAACATAGTAAAAGCTGCATACAGCAGATAAATAGCCCACATCATATGAAGTAAGGAAAGCATGAAAGCAATTCCTCTAAAATCAGAAGCAAGACAAGGAGATTGATTCTCATCATTCATACTTAATGTAGTTAGGTCTTAGAAGGTTAGTTAAGGCTACTAGGCAAGAGAAAGTAAAAAATGGAATACAAATAAAAACGCAAGAAGCCACACTACCTGTATTTGCCAAAAATACGATCTTACACTTAAAGAACCCTAAAAACTCAATCCAAAGGCTTTATGATCTAAGTAACAAGTTCAGCACAGTAACAGGATTCAACATCAGCTTAACTATCACAGCTTTTTCTACATATCGATTATGAACCAGTGCGAAGTAAACCAGGAAAACAATTCTATTCACAATATCTCTCTAAAATGCATAGAAATAAACTCTACAAAAGGTAAATTTTAGTACCAGACAGCAAAAAAGAAATTGAAGAAGAAACTAGAATATGAAAAGAACTCATGTGCTCACGAGTCAGCAGAATTAACATTGCTAAAATTGCTATATTACTGATTGTGACCTGCAGATTCAATGCCATTTGTCATCAAAACACAAGCAACATTCTTAAAATGACAAAATGCTCAGAGACCTAAATAAAAAACCCAGGCTTTGAGAATAATGGGACCCATAGATGAAACACTTCAAGATATGCTAAGTACAGGCCATGACTTAAGGAATAGGACACCAGTACCTCATGCCATACTAGCAAAGATCAAGAAATAGGGTGGCGTCAAATTAAAAATGTTTTGAACAGTAAAGAAAGTGACCAACTGAGTGAAAAGACAGCCCCAAAAGCTTTGCCAGATACTCCTCCAATACAGAATTAATATTCAGACTACAGGGGAAATCAACAATAGGCAAATGATTAAATGTGCTAACATTTAATCCTTCTCAAAAGTATGAAAGATAAATAATTATGTGAAACAGTGTTCAACATCAGAGAAATGCAAACCATAAATTCAGTGAGATTTTTATCTCTGCTTGGAATGATTACTGTGAAGTATGCACACAAAAATAAATGCTCGTGACAATGCAGAGAAAAAGGATTGCTTACACATTGCTGTAAATATTATAAATGAGTCCAGCTGGTTTGAAAATGAATATGTAGGCCCCTCTAAAATCCAAAAGTAAAAGTACTGCTTGATTTAGGTATAATGCTCTTCAGTACGTAACCAAAGAAATTAGCCAACTATAGCGATATCCATGTATATCACAGCTCAATTCAAGGTAGCCATGTGACAGCACCAGCCTAAGGGCCTTTCAGGGGTGAAAAGACGAAGAGGATACAGTCTACGCACACAGTGGCATGTTACATAGCCAAAAAGTGAAAGAAAATCATATTGTTTTCTGGAAAATGAATGTAACTGGAGGTTGCTAGGTTAAATAACGTAAGTCAGGCTCAGAAAGACCAGTATCTTTGTCGTTTTTATACATGAAATATAGAAAAAATCATACACATGGTATTGCAATTTAGACGTAAAACTATCTGAAAAAAGGATCGAGTAGAGTGAGAAATGAGGGTACGAAAGGTCATGGATGGGTGGATATGATTAAGGTGTGTCATATGAATATATGAAAACATCAGAATGAAACCCATTATTCTGTAAAATTAGAATGCACTAATAAAAATCGAAAATATGTCACATGTTCACAAGGGCGTACTGTTCACATACAGATGCAATACAGTTTTGTCATTTGCAACAGCATGATGAAACTGGAGATCATTATGCTAAACGAAATAAACCTGGCACAGAAAGACAAGTACTAGACAATCTCATTTATATGTAGCAGCTGAGAGAGTTGGTCTTGTACAAGCTGAGGTGAGATGTGACGTTCATATTGGTGTACTTAACGCTGTGATAAATGTTTCAGAGGTTGATATGGGAAAATAATTCTGTTAGAGACTGTGTTCCCCATGGGGCTGGAGGAATAGCTCAGAGGTTAAAGTGCTTGCCTAGCAAGTGCTAAGTCAAGCGCTAAGTACCCAAGTTCGATTCCCAGCATCATGTAAGCCAGGAGTAGTGACACAGGCCTGTAATTCCAGCACTTGGGAGGCTGAGTTCAGGACCAGCCTGTGCTATAGAGTGAGACCCTGTCTCAAAAAAAAAAAAAAAACCACAGTAATTTTTTTAGGAAGTGATATTTAACACATTTCTTGGAAGATAAATATTCATTGGGCAGCTGAGCAAAAGGAAAGAATATTCAAGGCAAATGGAAGGCACTATGGGAATTCCCAACATTGAATGCAAGGGTATTATCTGGTATTATCTAAAAGATACATGGAGGACATGTGACTAATTAAAGGTGAAACTAAGGAAATGGAAGGTGAAGACAGAAAGGTCGGAGCAAAGCTGAGCTTAATTCAGGAAGATTTTTTATCATAAGAGCAACGAGAAACCATGGAGAAGTTTTATGAAATGAACATGATTATAATTGCATTTTATGAAGCAAGGTTATGGAGAAGGAACAATTTTAAAGTAACAGTACAGTGTCTATAAGTTAATTTAAAATACTGTAGGATAATCAGGGGGACATTTTATGTTACCAATTACATTAGGCTCTAATTGTGGATTTTATTATCAAAATACTGTATCAAGGAACACAGCCAAAGGCAGGTGATTGAGGCTGATGCCTCAGGATCCATTGAATCCGGTCTTTGACAACAAAAGAAGCGTTCTTTTAAACATAGAATAGTGAATATTAGATAAAGTGTTTGAGTACCTAGAGATCTGTCAATTAACTTCATGGCTGCTAGAAAGAGACTATTATGACTTAGATTAAAAGTTTTCAAGGCTTGTAGATAGACTGAAACACTTTAAGCATTACCGTGCATACCTAGGGAGAATATAAGAACATACTGAGGTCTGAGTCCGACAACTGTGAAAGATTATGCCTGAAATTTGAATGCTAATCGCCTCTCCACTCAAGCATCAGTCGGGAGGGTTCCCGCTCATGTTTACCATCAGGGGAGTGTATTGTGATTACGTTTTTTTAAAATGACTATACTATCTAATAAATGTCGACATATTTGTTACACTTGCTTTTATTAGAAGTTAATAGAATGTTAATGGGGGAGAAATAATCCTTTCTGCCTGAATTTCTTTAGCATTTGTTACTAATTTTTAGGTACAAGATATGAAAAGCACCTTAGCCTTGTACAGAACCCACTTAGTTTCATTCAATAAAAGGCATGATCCTCTCTTCTGCTACTACAAGAGGAATAACTGCAGCTGGAATGAGAAATTTGAAAATGATAGCTGGATTGATTTATGAAATATATAAAAGACTTAATAAAATATGGCAGGGTTTAAAAGGATGAGAACATTGGGAAAGAAAAGAAAGAAAAATCACAACAAATTTTTTGATACTGACAGTGGGACTGGGGAATTTTCCATTCAATAAAATAGAAAAAAAGGCAGTTTTTAGAGAAAAACAATTATAGGGGAGATGGCAGTGCAGTCTGTAAATACTTAGTTTGAACTCCTGAACCAGTCAGGCAGCTACCTCGCAGTCAAGCACTTCTTCCATTCTAAAGCCACACAGGATTCGTGTTGGGGATACATTTATGAATGAGCAAACGGACCGGGATTCCCTGGCAAAGGTGTCAAAGCAGCGGGGAATCTCACTAATGGCAAACGCTCAGCCAATGATCTTGCTCTGTATTTCAGACTCAGATTTACCTCAGGCGGCAGAGTTGACTGAGGTAACAACAGGCACGATGCTGTAGCTATGTGATTTATTAGAATCTGTTAAAATAAAACTTGGATGAAAGTAATATATATATATAATTTTCAGGAACTCCCAAATATCCTGGATCAATTTAAATAATTTTTACGTGATTCCAACCTTATTCTTTCTGAGACCTGAGGTTCCTTGTCTATTAATGTTTGTTTTGTGGTGGAGGCCTTTTGCTTCGGCTGTTATGCCTTGTTATCGGAAGGGATAGCTCAGGATCCAGCTGTGATAAGGGTGCAGGCGATATTGCCTCAAGTTTTTCTACATCTTACCTTTTCTATGTGCAAAGCAATATAGTCCATGATATCCTCTCTGCTGTAATTTTTCTACATAAAATTCCTCCTTTCATTTTAGGAAGAAAAATAAAGTTTTTAGTTACTGAGCATAATGTAATATTTATATCTACTGTGGAGTGATTAGATTAAGGTACTTAATACAGTCATGAACTCACAAGCTGTGTTAATCCATCCAGGCTGCTGTAATGAAGTACCTCAGACCCCATAAAAACAACAAATTAATTGCTCACAGTACAGAAGGCTGGAAAATCCCAAATCAAGGCTCTAACAGACACTGTCAGATGAAAGCTTACTCTCTGCTCCTGACAGGTGCAGTGTTGTCGGCTTCTCACTTGTTGGAAGGGCCTCACTCAAAGGAGGAGTAATTCAGTTTGTGAGGACACTCTCAGGAATCCATCCCCCCTCAAAAGGCCCTACTTAATATTATTACATTAGAAATTGAATTTCAACATATTAATTAGAAGAAAATACAGACATATGGGCCACAGCAAACTGTTAGCATTTTCTTGTGATAAAAAACACTTAAAATCTGCTCTTTTAGTGATTTTCAAGTATATGATGAATTGTTATGGCTATCATCATCTTTCTCTAAATATATCTCTGGAACTGATTACTCCTAGCTGAAACTATCTTTTCTTTAATCCAGTTTTCAGCTCTCCATCCCCTAACAAGCACTGTCTCACTCGCTAGCTCTGTAAGTACATTTTTTCAGATTTCCTAGATATATACAACCATATCACATTTGTTTTATTCTTGAATTGTTTCACTTGCCACAATATACACCAATTTCATCCATGTTGTCAAAAAACGGTAAAATGTTAGTTGTTGAAAGCTGAAGAATATTTTACTATATATAATATTCAATACATAGTATTCAACTTACATATAATATTCAATATTAATAAACAGAGAATATATATGTTTCTTAATTCAAAGTTCCATTGTAAGATGTACCCAAGGTTCTAGAGAAGAAACAGATGAAAACAATCCTATGGTGCCTTTGCAATATTTTAGGATTATGAGTGCAGTATTTTATATGTGCCACCTTGGTTAGGCTCTAATCATGGGCTTGGTTATCAAATACAATATTGAGAATCCTGACCACAGGGACTGATACCAAAACCAATTCCTGAATCCTCTATCAACAAGCCATTCTTTGCTAAGTAGAATACAAAATATTAGAAAAAATGATTATTTAGATAAGGACATGTCTCTGATTAACATAATGGATGCTAGAAAGAGTTTATTGTGAGTTAATGGTTTCTAAGACATATAAAAATAGCTCCTTTATTTTTAAATCACTAAGTTCTTATGGTTTATTTCTGCCCACAGTACCTAATACATTTAACATTTTTTACACTATGTATTACTCCTTCAGATAAATATTATTTCACAGCAAAATTTCTTCAGGGAGAGTAAAGTGTCAAAGAGGACAGAAAAAAATCTCTAACCAAATAGCCAAACAGTTAAGCAACAAAATTCTCCAAAAATAACAAATCAGGATGTAGAAGAGAATCCCAAGAAAAGAGAAACATGTAAGAGTTTAAAAGGTAGTGGCTGAGTAATTAGAGAAGATCTAGGAGAGTGCAGATTTGAGGAAAAAAATATCAGTTGCTTCCAGGGAAGTAAACTTCCACCTTTATTAGCTAAAGTTTTGGGCAATAAGGGGAGAGCAGTGAGAAAATAAGACAGCATTTATCTGGAGAAACGATGAAAGGTGAAAAAGCACAAAAAAATGGGCCAGTGAGAGGAACAGAGCTTAAGAGTGGTTGGTTTAGTAGACAGGTGAAGTCTGGGGTGGTTACTAAAAGTTAGGTCCATGGGGCTGTCATCGAATTTCTTTTTATTTAAAGAATGTGCTTAAATTCCAATTTATTCATTTGAATGAGGGAAAACACACATATACACAAAGACCGAAACAGAAAGAGAGAGAGAGGCAGAGGGAGAGGCAGAGGGAGAGGCAGAGGGAGAAACAGAAACAATGAAAACAAAATTTGTATGGAATCATTGAATTGTTAAAATTCCCTTTATGGCAATAAGTCACAGATTTCATAGATCAAAGCTGATAGAACAAGTAAACAAAGGACAGAGATTTTTTTCTATGTCCTCAAGATAAATGTAGAAAGTGACACATACACATGTAAAACTATTTTTGTATGCGTGTTAGGTACCAACTACATTTCCAATTCCTCACCCTTCTTATCTCAGCAGCCCACAAGCTGTGCTTGCCCAGGCTGTGCTGCAACATTATATCCATCCGGGAGTTTGTTAGAAGTGCAATTGTGGGATCTGGATCCAAAAGTTATGGAGTCAGAGACTCCTAAAATGGGTCTTGATAGCATTATAATAAGAATTGGACAATTGTGAAACTTGTCCAAGTTTGAGGATCTCTACACAAGTTCATCTGATCATGTGAGTTTTGTTTTAGATCAGATATTAGGACTGCTCATTCATAAGTGATGATGCAACACAAAAATTTAAACAAAATTTTCCGAAGATCCCAACTGTCTGTATGTTAAGCCTACGCTCTCAGACTGTCTCTAAATGTTGTTTATAGAAGTATTGATGGAAAACTGAGAGAAGTTCTGTTCAATGATTTCAACAGTTTGTTTTTGTGCTATTGTTGTTATTGTTGTTTCCTTTTTACCTCAAGAAATAGAGTAACTTTCTGAGGTTGAAAGCAGGAAGTAATCAAATTCATAGAAAGTGATTAACATTTAAAATATTTCCTGCGAAAATTGAGTAAATACACGAGTGAAGGAAAAGAGAAAAAAATGCTGTTTAACATTAAGGATCAGTAGATATTACATATTGACACATTTTAAAGACAATTATCTGCACGGCTGTTGTGATCCTCTAGTATTATGGTGAACAACTAACACATTAATTTGTTGAGAATCGGCGGGGCGGCATTTCTTTGGCAGACATCACAAAAAGAAAGTTGGTTGGAAGTGGCAATATGGAGGGGTAATGCCACCTTAAGTGAAAGAAAGGAAATGGAACCACGAAGGTCACAGGAAATAATAAAGGAACCAACATCCTTGAGTATGAGCTACTCTTGTCTCTGAAACAACACAACTAGAATAATAGAGATTAACAACTCCTTACTTGAGATACACTTTTCTCTTGGCTCCCATGACACCGTATTCTCTCAGTTTTTCCTCTTGTGTGTGACCGTTCTGACTTAGCCTTCTTTCTCAGCTCATCGTCCTTTGCTTAGTTAGCTCTGGGATGTGGGGGTTTCCTGAGGCTCTGTACTTTCATCTCTTCACTGACCCATTTCTCCAGGTGAGGTCACCCACACGTGTGCTTTTTGTTACAAATCACTTCAAAGTCTGAATGTTTAATTCAGACTTTGCCTGTGAACTGGAAACATGTATTCAACTGCTTGTTTAAAATCACCACCTGAAAGATGTCTCAAAAATCAACACAGAAAGAACAGAAAAAAGAAGAAAAAACCCCTTTCACTCAGTGTTCTTCTAGAGCAAAGCTTCAATTGATTGCACCATGGTCCTTGTAGTTGTATAAGACAAGTTTAGGAGTTACCTGGGATAACTTTTCTTCTCTGTATAAAATACATGGCTGGATCTTTACCTCATTTTTCTATTCTCCTTTGGCACTTTTTACCTCTGATCTTTGGTGTGGAACCTTGTCTGTTTCTTGAGGTCTACCATCTACCATTGATCTAATTCCACTCTGTAACCAAGGTGATTGTTTTTCAGCACATATCTCAGTAACTCTTTCCCTGAGTTCTTAGAAATAGGGAAAGAGTCCACCTTATGGCTTGGTCTGTTCAGTATTTTTTAATCTGTGCATATGACACAGTGATGACACAAGATACTATTAAGTGAACAATAATAGCTGTCTCAATTATTCTGATAATGTATTCATGTGTATACATGGTGGTGTCCGAGCACTGGTTCTTGATTGCAAGTCAGTAGTCACATAAAGTGAAAAGCTGCTGAGATTTACTTGAAAAGCTGATCTCATTTCTTACTGAGCTTGGTGCTCTATCGGTCATCTCCTAATTCTTTTAATAGGGCCACTTGTATCCTATGAGCTTCGAGAGGTGTATGTTACTTTCTTCATATTGCTGAATTTAACTATCTAAAGCTCTGAGTTCTATCAGCTCTATTAGAATGTAATCAAGCTGGCCTTCATCAAACTCAGACAGGTTAAAATCTTTGTGCCATATACAAAACTATGACTAACTGTACTGTCTTGTACAACTTTTACAATTGGGTTTTGAACTTTTGAAGGTACATATGTTATTATTTGATAAATGTTAATATTTATTCTCATCCAAAGTATGTTTGCTTAATTATTAAGTAGTCATTATGTATGTTATATGCCGGTATTTCTTTTTTTTAATTTGAGAATCTTACAACACAGAGAAGAATGAGGGCCACTTGCTGCCTTCAACTCTATATTCTTGTCCAGGGATGTGGCAGGCAATAATCATGTAAGAAAACGAATGACGCACTGTGGATTGTGTTGGATGTGTGGATGTGTTTAGTAAATCCAGTAAGGCAAACTACCATCCATACAGATTGAGCTCATGATGTAGTATATTATTGCAGAAGAGTATTATTGAGAAGATAACTTTCCTTTTATTATTTTTTATTTATTTTTGGTTTGGTTTGCTTTTGTTTTGAGCCTGAGCTCCAACTTGTGATTCTACTGCCTCATTCTTTTGGAGTTCTGGCATTAATAGCATGCACATCATGCTCAGTTGAGATCAAATTGAACATGAGAACTAGGTTGTATTGACAGGACATGGGTAGAAATATTCACATGAACACAGTCTCCATGTATGTTTGGTTCCTTGAATATGTTGGTACTGTGCATGGAGTACTGCTGTGGTTAAAAATTATATTGTCGAATAAATGAGAGAATAGATAGATGAACAAACGATTTTTCCAGATGTCAGACTTAAGGTGTATAAAGCTAAAATTGAAAATTATGTCATGGTCATAAACTTGAAGATGCTGCGATAAGAAGTAAGTACATATTTAAATGATGCGGTATATATGAGTTTTTCATTTTCCCAAAGGAGTTTACAAACTTGTCACTCTTAAAAATTATTCAACAAAACAAATGCAATCTGCTTTTCTTTTTAATGCCCATAAAATAGTAATTTGATGTGGCAGTGTTTTCATTTTGTGAAGTAATTCTTTCATTGTATATTTGACTTGGAATTAGAATTGCATAATAAGATGAGAGATAGATCAAAAATTAACATTTTAAACCAATTTTCTGACAAGATTATACTTCTATGTGAAACAGTATAGTTCTTACTGCAGAGAAATGATAATAAGAACAGATGGTAGTATTCTAAGATGAACCCTAAAGCCCTCTTTATATTTCTAGAATGATAGCCTGAAACAATAACATTCACAAAATTTTAACCCTGTAAGTCTCTATAATTTGTATATTTTTCAGATGGAAAAAATCACAAGCACATTAATTACAAAATTAGAATCTGTGTATTTCCTGTTCATTTATTTCTTATACAAATATACTTAAATTTATGGACTTATTCTTGGGTTAGAAAAGAGAAAATTTCTGGGCAGGTATACTTTTCTATTGCTACAATTGTTTGTTTTCTTTTGTTTTGCTTTACTTCGTGCTGCTTTGGTTTCAGCCCTCAGAACAGTAGGAGCAACAGGGATCTCTCCAAGGCTAAGTTTTGTTAGGTATGAAGAAACATGATCTGTTTCTATTAATCATAGCTTCAAATGTGAGACTAATCATAGGCCTCTTCATTCATGGATGGTTCTTTCCCTAAGGATGCTGATGTATCATTGTGGCCAAAGCTGTACTCTGCTTATCAGACATAGTACCAAGTAAGGATTTTGGATAGTTCAGCTACTAATATGTCTGTAAACTTGGCTGTTATGACTGCAGTTCCATTTTGAGATAGCATTCTACTGATCTATCAGGCTCTGATGGGACAATGGAAGCGTATGCCTCTTTTATTTTTTCTAGTGTATTTTACCTCCCAATAGATTTTCACCTTTTCCTGTCCTGAAAACTATACCAGGGAACTCATAAGAATGAAGGAAAGAAATGATACTAACAAAGCAATAACAATGATTTAGTCAATAAAATCTTTGTTTTTCACTTCTGACTTCAGTGTTGGATATAATTGATAAATACCTTCGTTTCTTTGTTCCATTTTCTGGACCTTTTATGATTTTTGTTTTGTTTCGTTTTGATTTCTTTAAGGGACAGGCTAAGTTTTTGCAAAGAGAGCAAAGATATACTGAATGAGCGGTGGGATAAAGGGTATCATTAGGCAGAGGGACTCTGTGTGTGATTGCTCGATAAATAATATGAAGTCATTAATGAGGTCCTTGGACTTGGTGGATACAGTAACAGAAGTAATGTATTAGGAGAACACCATGTTCCATTAATATCACATTTCATTCTTGCAAAGATCATATGATGTGTATTAAGACTATCCTCTACAAGAAGATAAGGCTCTGGAAACAAGAAGAGACGAAGCAATCTGATTAAATCCATGAAGCTAGTAAGGAATAGAATTACATTAGTTCTAGGTCATTTTTATCACTGTAATATCTCAATATGTAATAAAATAAAATATAAAATAGATTTGGGAAAGTCATAAACATCTTTTAATCATACACTGTACCTTTGTTACTCTAAAACTGTGTTCTAGATTCACTCAATTGAATCAAGGAACCATTCATTTATTTAGATATTTAAAAATAATATAAAAAATCTTCCAACTATTTATTGCATCTCTACTTAAGACACTGGGAATATAAATGCATTTAGCAAAAGGATCTGTGTATGTAGATGAATCATATATTCTGTTTAATATATAGTGTGATATGCACATATTAAAAATAGTATTTGGTACTATTTATAAGCTTTGATTAAGACTTTGGTTGTAAGCTCGATAGATATTTACAATGACACAAATTGAAGTAGTTTCCAGGGTCAAGATGATTATTCCCATGAAAATAGTTATGCTGCTTTCTCTCTCCAGTCCTCAAATCTCTATTAGGGGAAATTTCTTCTTTTCTTCCCATTCACTGCACTAATGTATATCCTTAACTGTTTTTGTAAGCTTCTTCTTTGGCTACAGTAACCAGTATTAATTCATAGTAACTCAATTTTCTGACCCTACTGATTCATCCATGGAGTAGACAGGAGAGTCAAGTTGGCTAATTAAAGGCTTTTGCCTGAATTTGTAAAACTGGAGACCGTGAATAGAAACCTTTTCTCTTTGCTCGCAGGAGCCAGCGGGTGCTCTTGGGTTTGATTCCAGTGGGGATAATCAGCCTGAATGATTGAATTTGTCACATAGAGAAAAGCAGGTAGAAGAGACTGGATGAAATAGTCCTGACAGCAAGCGAGTCCCGGATCCCAGCTCCACCTCTACAACCTTGTGGAGCTTCAAACTTACAAAATTACTTACCTTATTGTATTTTTTCCTTTATCTGAACTAATTCAAGTTGGATTTCTGGGTAAGTCAGAGGCTTAGCAGTAGATAAATCATACAAGTTCTGCCTAACCGAAGAAGAAAGTCAGCCAGGCTCGGTGACACAGACCTGTAATCCCAGCACTCTGGGAGGCTGAGCCAGGAGTACAAGTGTTCAGTCCCAGCTTGGGCAACTCAGTGACTTAGTGACATCCAATATCAAAATAAAAAATAAAATTTAGACTGAGGGTGTAGCCCAGTGTGATGGCCCTGGGCTCAGTTCTCAGTACAAAAAAAAAAAGAAAGAAAGAAAAAAGAAAGAAAGAAGGAAAGAAGGAAAGAAAGAAAAAAAGAAAAAATTAAAAAGAATATTAGAAAATTTACAAAATCCCTGGGCAAGCCTAAAAACCATGCTTAGACATTTCACGTCCAATATCAGTGTCCAAAATCAGAGCACATACCAGCTCTTCTGGAGACACTTTGGCTGCCACACTCTTGGTCACAGACACTGTGGATTTGCAGCTGACAGTACCTGAACTCTGACACCTTTGCCTCTGAAAATTGGATGTCAACGTCAGCTCCCTTGCCAAACTAGATCCTTCATAGTGAGTGCTTTTTTGCACCACTGATTTCCAATTCAGTGTTTGGCAGGCATGCCTCAGATGATGGAAGTTACATGTCTTCATCCTTATCGTAAAAGAGACTGAGAAAACAAATGTCAAACTTTAATGGTAAGATTTAGGGACATACCCTGAAGAGCAGAACAATGTTCAAAAGTATTTGCTGGGAAGAATTAGAAAAAAAATCTAACTTGCATGAAAAACTTGTGCAACTTACATCAAAATATGTCCCCAGTGATACAGCTACTGAATTGAAGTGTGTCTCCCAAAAGGACGCACTAGAATTAGAAACCCAGAATATGTGAACATAATTTTAATAAATAGTATCTATGCAGTCGCAAACACAGTGAGATGAGCTTTAATGAGTTAGTGTGGACCCCGTGTTAAATACAGCTGGTGTGCTTAAAGAAAAAAAGGGAAAGTTGGACACAAAGATGTAGACAATAGAGTTGCAGCCTACGTGAAGACAGAGGCAAAGGTTAGAATAGCTTGTCTGCAAGCCAAGAAACACCTAAGACAGCTGATAGCATCAGAAGCTATAAGAGACAGGGACAGAATCTCCCCTAAAGCATTCAGGGGCAGTACAGCTCTACCAAAATCCTTAGTTCATGATTCGAGCCTCCAGAAGTTTGAGAGTATACATTTGGTTGCTATAATCTGAAGGTTTGTAGGTAGTTTATTTTAAGAAGCAGGAAGTTATACCAAAGTAGGCTTCTGGAGGAGAAGTCATGGGAAGAAGACTCTGTGACTACTTAGTGGGCAGAGTTTTTCATAGAGAGAGCCATCAGGACTCATGCGGAGGGAAGTCGTTCGGCAAAGGAACAAACCAAGCTGCAATGCTGGCATCAGGGGATCCTGTGAGGTGATCAGAAGCTAAGGGAGCTCAGTGGAGTTCACTCCACCTCATTAATGTTCTGGGTGTGGCCTCTTCACAGAAAACGCAATCTTGGGGACCACACCAAGCACCCAGGGTATCCTGCAGCTGAGGTGATCCTAGAAGAGGCTTACAGTGGAAAGTGTCTGTCAAAAGGACTCTCAGCTGCATGGACATCAAGGACATCTAGGACATCAAGGACATCTAGCATGAGAGAAGGTTTCATAGGAGTCATCAATTAGGTTAATGGAACATGACGTAACGACAGAATGCCGGAACATGCCGGTGACATGTAGGAAGGAGCTGAGATGTGGTGATTAATGTGTTCTCTATATGAAAGAAAATACAGTACAGATAGTAAAAATGGATGGTGGTTTGTTCCAAGAAAGATCAACGTGAGAGAGCAGAGGCCCACTTACAGGGAGCCTGAGGACATTCTGTCTTTATTCTAGGAATAGTGGGACGCCACAAGGCCATTTGGACAAGACCATAAGTGACAGGTTCTATTGACATTTTTAAGGTTCAATGGTAGTCACAGAGTACAGAATAATGCAGTACATAGGCATTTAGTAAAGTTTAAATTTAGCATTCTTTCATCAGCACATGCAAGACCTGTGGCTGGAGGGTCAGGCTTTGTGGTGGGTGGTCACACAAAGCTTCTAGGCCTGCTGAGCAAGTAATTGTGTCTACACTGAAAGCAAGGTAGAGATACCAACGATGTCTCCCTGTTTCTTGCTGAGTTAGAGAAACTTTGAGGAAAATCAGTTTAGTAGACCCAAAGCCAGGCAAAGGTGGAGATTCATCTTTGGCCATAAAATTCTGGAACTAAAGAGAAGCACCGATGACAGCAGCATAACACATATTTGCGTGACATTCAGTGAGGCATCTGACCTGGAGGTAAATATGTGAGAGATGTCATCTAAATCCATCCTGTGGCTAAAGTCAGAGAGAGAAAGACAGAAACAATGAGCCAGCTTAGATATTTACAGGTGGAAGACACATCATTAGCTGGGAACAGGAAGGGCTGCCCAGGTAGGAGAGCCACAAGATCTGAAGGTGAGCATCTTTGTATTTATGTTCGTAGATGTAGCGGATGTCTTTGAAAGTGGGATGTCAACAGAAGAGACACCACGCCTCCATTTACATTTTTCATGACTCATAAGGACATTATTATCTGAAATGAGAAGTTTGGGCATGTCGTTAAAATGAGTGAATTCTTCCTCAACCTGCATACAAAAGCAACAGAAAATGACCTTTTCCAAAAATAATGAAACTAGACCAAAGAAGGTGAAATATTATTTTTAAGTTTTTGTCATCCGAGGATTGACTTAATTAGGGTGTTAAGGAAACTAATTCTGTTCTTTTAGTGCATATTTTAAAAGTTAACGAGCATTAGAGAAAAGATTTAGTGTCTCCCCCCCGCCCCCCAGAGGACTTTTGTACTAAAATTTCAAACATGGACTCTGCTGGGAGATGAAGGGCTCATTTAAAGAATAATATTAGTTTTTTATACAGAAGAACACGCAGAGTTGTCTTGAGATGCAGCATTAGGGGGACTAATTAGGTGTCTTCATGAAACTTAAGCTTGTGGGACAGCTATACCTTTTCAACTAGAATTATTATGCAAGAGAGGCATTCTTTTCACATCTAGCACCTTTCTTATTATCTGACCAGTAGAAGCTAAAGAACAGAGAACTTTTTTTTTCATTTTGTCTTGCCTTGTCCAGAATAGTCTTTCTAATGAATACTGTAACAGTAGAAGAGTTGATAATGTCCTAGCATTGTAATTATGGTCTAAGGATTAAGGCGCTTTGGATAATATGTTAGGCTAAAATGAAAGTGCTTAACACTGGAGTTTAATGCACCTGCAACGGACAGGAAGTACTAGGTTTTCAAAACTGCACATTGGCCTCTGGATAGCCATACTAAAAAGTTGAAGTCCGAGATCCAGTGGTTCATTATAATGGGTGGCATTTATTTGTAGTTTTATTATTTATTGGGGTACTAGGGGTACTAAGGGTACTAGGGGTCAATTCCAGGGCCTTCTCTCTCAGCTTTATTTCCAGTCCCCGTTTATTTTTTATTTTGAGAGACAGTCTCTTTAAATTGCTAAATTATCCAGACTGGGCTTGCAATTTGCAATCTTGTTGCATCAGAATGCTGGGATTATAGGCCTGAGCCACTGGCCCATCTGGCATTTGTCTTTAACGTATGATATTAGCAACATATAACACAAGATGTTTATTTTATGAATTCTTTTTATAATTGGATTTATTTAGTATTACCCACATTTTTTTTATCTATCATGTTTTTATCTAAATTGCTCCATAAGTCTTTTATAACTTAGATGATAAAAATGATGACATCATGACATATTTAGTTGGAAAATGAGGACAAATGATTAGGCTTTGTTAATTTATGGTTTCTTAATAATTTGTATAAAATACAAACCAAAAAGTGAAATTTCTAGTTTAATGAATGGGCTAAAAGTTTACGTGTACTCGAATGAAATAGCAAAACAAGACTCCTTCTGTGTGTTTTTGCTGCATTTTCAAAAGGTCACATGTATTCCCAGGGAAGATGTGAAACTTCTGATACCCAGGGCTGGACATTTTCTATCTCTAGCTCAACACCTACTCCAAGTAAGAGGTGAGGAGACAGCTTTTGAGAAAGTGTAGAGAGTATTGCACTGTCTTCTCTTCCCTCAATTTTGGGTGGGAGTGTACCAGAATAAACCTTTCGTACGCAGTGAGAAGGACTCCAAGAAAACCACTCACGTTCTTGACACGTGTCATCTGGTCAGGTGAGATTTAGGTTTCGATCTGGAGCCACAGTCAGAGCAGCCTGCACTGAGAGGCAGGCTAATGGATGGTTCTGAGGTCAGAACAAGATGTCTCCTTAAGAAAAGGGGGTGCTTCTGCAGTCTCACAGTGCAGAGGCTGCTTGATGGACTCCAGGGGGGAGGGGGCCTCGCAGAGGAGGGGCTAACCTAAAATTATCTTCCAGGGGATGGAACTACATGATTGATGTGGAGAATAGCAGAACAGAGGAAATCTCTGGAATTACAAGGAAATGAAGAGGTGGCCTGGAAGTGGTACTGTCTGTCTCAAAGGACGGCAAGGGAAATTTTCAATGGTGGAGTCTTCAAAATGCTGGAGAACTGACTTAGGCACATGTTCTGACAAGATGAGAGCAATCTAGTGACCAATCCAGGCGAATCATGCCAATGGCAATCAGGCAGAACAAGTCCATCAGGCCAACTTGAGACCGTGCCTCCTCCTCTGGCTCCTGCTTCACGTTGAAACATTGAAAAGAAAATAGCTGGCAGGCATTTGATTTCTAACAGACAGGAGCTGAGGAGGAGCAAAACAAAATCACCGTGCTCACTGTTGCCGGCTTGATTTAACATTTTAATTCAAGTTCTGGGAAGAACAGAAAGCAAGAAAAAGAACAACAGAAAGAATCATAACAAAGAATTTGAGACTCACTATAGGCTGGAGGTATAGTCACCAGTGTAAAGAGCAACAGAATCGTAGAAAAACTAAGAAAATTATAAAAAGAACTTAACCTAGCCACTGATACAAGATCAATGTTTTCAAATATTTTATACATTATGTAAACAAAAAGTAGAGAAGGAATAATTATAAATAATACTATTTACAATAGCAAAAATATTAGACACAGAAAAAATACAAGGACAATAAACAAAAGACTTCACTTTCTACATCTATTATAAGATCAACAATATGTTATAATGTTCACTACAATGTTTTTGTAATAACAAACTATTAGAAAAATTTGAATATAGAAGACAAAAATTGTGACACATTTAAGTGATAAAATAATAAGCAACATTTGAAAGACAGAATTTGTGTTGCTATCCAAAGAATTGCAAATAAACTTGTGATTTTGTCTTCATATAAACTACATATTCTAAAACTATATATTCTCTATACTATCAGTTTTTACTTCTCAGATCTTGAAGGGTATGTATCAATAGCATAATGAAACAAATGAGTACTGATTTAGAATGTGCCTCCCAGTTATTAAAACATATTAATAAATTAATTCATAAACCTATAAAAAGATTACTTTGTGGATTAGGGGACTGTAGGTTTACTTTGAAAATTTATTTTTATTTACATTGCTTGTCTGAAATTATATTGTCAAAAAATTAAAAAATTACAAAAGCGAACATTGAAAAAGTTTACAACTAAATAAAGTCAGAATAAATTTTCACAAAATATTTCATATCACGAGATCCTTTCACATACTTAGAAAAGCTAAACATAGGATCCTGCTTTCTACATATTAGAAAAGCCAAGTGTGGGATTCAGTTCTCCTCATTTTTGCTTGTTTAAATATACTCTTGCTTTGTTAGGAGAATACATTTATTTTAACATATTTGTACCCCAGGGTTTTTTTTTTTTTTCCTAGATGAAATAGAAAGAATTTCTGTCTTTTACACAAGTCTTGCCCATCTGCCTCAGAAGCTATTACCACCGGTTGGCATTCCTGTTTTCCAAAGACCATCAAATCCAGTTGAAGGAATACAGTCCAGTGAGCTCACTCTGGAGTTCTGGACAAGTAAGACTGCCATGGGGCCTGTAAACATCTATTTCTAATAAGTTTCTTGGTGCTGCGGTTGCTGCTATGGGCCAGTGCTCTGGAATTCACAGTGCCTGGGCACAAGCAGGCGTTTTCTCTGACTTGGAGTCGCGAGTCTCTTTGACAGGTTTGGCCCTCTGCTGGGATCTCATGAAAAGGTGAAGCTGAGCCCCGCCCTGTGTAGTCACAGTCCTCCCGCGTTCTGTCTCTTTGTTGATAAGTAAGGGCACGGGTAATTATATAATGAAAAAAATCAGATCCTTTTCTTTAATGTGCTGTGCTAGGTTTAGATGTACCTCGATGTATTTCTGAGACTCTAATATTATTAGCTTGAATATCTAAATTATATGAACTTTCTAACAAGTCCTGTCTATAAAATGCCCTGAACATACATTCAATTTTAGCTACATGAATTCATTTATTGTTTATTTTACTTTTCTCTACGTGTTTTGTTTGTTAGATTATTTGTTAAATTTAGAATTTTTCCCCATTTTATTGATATGTGTAAGTGCAAAATTTAAGGTTTACAATGAAGTTGAGCATCTTGTGCCCATGCGAATTTAGATTTTTTAAAAGGACTTGAAAGGCACTTAAATATGAGATTAGTCTTTTCCTAAGCAATCCAGTTTTGGCGTCGAAGTTAAACTAACCTGAAAGATAAAATGACTGGTATCTTTCTCTGTCTATTTTCCAGAATAAGGCTAAGAACTATCTGTTCTTTGAAAATTTATTAGGTTTTGTCTGTAAAATTATCTCAGCCTAAAGTGCTTTTGAATGATAATGATTTGTTATAGTCTTTGGTTTTGGGTTTATGTTCCTTTGTGTAAAATCTTCTTATCTGTTATACATTTTGTCTCACAGTGAATTTTATTGAATTACACTTTTAAGTAATAAGGAAAGACTCAACTTCTATTACATCAGAATTAACACAGCTTTGTAACTATCGCAGACAAAAATACAGAATATGTCCACAGTTCCACAACTCACCTAATGTATGTTTCTTATAAGCATTCCAGTATCCTGATTTCTACCAGTTCTTTAAGAGAAATAAACACAGGCTGATAAATAATACATATTTATTTAAGCTGGTCTTGCCTAGCGAGGAGGAGAGCATCACTCAACTATAGCTCTGTTTCTCTTTGCTTAGGAAATGAAAAGCCTTGTTAGAGAAAGAAAAAAGCTTAAAAAACTAAGAAACTTAAAGTTTGGTTCTTTGGTTGTTACGTGCTGGCATATAAACTTTTGTTTGGAAGAAGCTGCTATCAGGTTTCTTGCAGGCTGGAGGTCTAGTCTTAAACAAATACAGAATAGGCTGCATATAATTGCAGAGGATACAGGTTACTCAGCATTCACACTTGTGTGAGCATACTTAAAACCAACCAACCAACCAAACAAAAACAAGCAAAAAAAACACCACTTTTTCAAATAATATAAATTAGTTTTGAACTCTATATAATCGAAGCCATGATGTGTCATACAGTTTTTATGTTTATTTTTTCTTCAGTTTTATACTTACGAGATACATTTATGTTATTACATGAGTGATCATCCACTAAGTTTTGTTATTATATGGTTGTATCTCATGTGAATATATTTTATTGTATTCCTCTATTTTATTGTTAATGGGTATTTAAGCTGTTAGAAAATTTGTTTCTTTTTAACAGTCTGCTATGAACTTCCGGTGTTTTTTGCAATGCAAACCTTGGTATGCTTCCTCAGCTCGCCAGGACCCCATGTGGCCTCACCAAGAACATTTTAAGAACGTGGACCCTGGGGCTGAGAGTGCAGATTAGTGACTAAGGTAGTTGCCTACCAAGCCTAAGGTCCTGGGCTTGATTTTCCAGCGTTATGCAAGCCTGGAATGGTGTCACACACTAGTAACCTTAGCACGCGGGAAGCTGATAGAGGAAGATTGCCATGAGTTTGAGGCCAGCCTGGACTGTCTTGAGTTCTGGATCACCCTTAATTTTAGAGCAAGACCCTGTCTCAAAAAAAAAAAAAAATCCAACCATGTGTCTGTTCACTTCAAGCTATATGCCCTCTGCCTCAAGTTTCTATAATTAAGATGACTGATAATACATTCTGCCTTGTAATTTTGTTTCAGTTTCATATACAGTATAACTTTAGGTAGCCATTGTCTACTCTTAGGTTTGCTTTTAAAATTTTACTTTTCTGTACATAAGTCACTGCCCTAAGCATTTTCCCCCTTGCTATATATCATTTTTAACCCAATTAAGGTAAAAAATAACTTAGGGGAGAAATCTTCATTCATTGTCCCACAAGACCTCACTCTGTGCTTTGGTGGATGGGCCCATAAAGACCTTGCAGATTCCTCTTTGTCCCCAGGACAGACTCTGAGCAATTTCATGTCTTTGATCTTTGTCTTGAAAGGGACAGGCACATTCCTAGGAGAACAGGTGCCAAGTCGTGGAGAATGCATATAGGAGCTTTAGTGAGTGCTGATGGCTTTCCATAGCAGTTGAGCTAATTTGCAATTCCACCAGTAGTATGTAAGTTCCAGTTGCTTCACATTCTTGTCAACAGTTATTATTAACTGGCTTTTCATTTTATCCTCCTCAGTGAATGGCTAGTAGCATCTGTTTAAGTTTCAATTTGCACTTTTCTTTTTTATCAACAGAAGAAATTTATTTATGCAAGGAAATATCAAGTTATTTGCTCAGATTATTTTAGTCATCATTGTCTTTTGTCTTCTGGTTTCTTTGTTTCTTTCTTCCTTTCCTTTTTTGAGACAGGGTCTCCTTCTGCAGCCCAGGCTAGTCCTGAACTCACAGCATAGCCCAGGCTGGCCTTGGACTCATGGCAATCTTTCTGCCTCAGCCTCCTAAGTGCTGGGATTACAGGCGTGAGCCACCACCCTTGGCTTACATAGTGCTGGGGAATCAAACTCATGTACTTAGCACTTGACTTGGCACTTGCTCGGCAAGTGCTTTAACCAGTGAGCTATTCCTCCTGCCCCTTCTGTTTCTTTACATTACTTAATTTAGCATGTCAAGGTATTTTTTTAAAGTGAAGTTTTATTTTTCTTATATGCCTGAATTCCAAATTCTATGACACATTAAAAATACATGATCTGAGGGATCAATGACCATCTATCTTAACACTAGTGAAATTAAAATGTTTTTGTATATTTTTGCATATCTAGAGATACTCTTCTGAACTTTATCTTCAAGTATTTTTCTATTTATCCATTAGTATCTTTTTCTGTCAAAGAATTGCAGGCATTTATAATTAACTGTGAGCGCGTGCGCACGCGTGCGCGCGCGCGCACACACACACACACACACACACACACACACACACACACATTCCACACACACATTCTCAAATGTTTTCTCAGCATTAAGGTCTTTTTTTGGTGGATGACAGGTTCTCACTCTGTAGCCCAGGCTGGTCCTGTACTTGTATAAAACCCAGGCTGGCCTTGGACTCACAGTAATCCTTCTATTTCAGTATCCCAAGTGCTGGGATTACAGGTGTGTGCCGCCAAGCATGGCTTATGTGGTGCTGGGAAATGAGTACTTAACACTTGAGTTTAGGGCTTCCTAGGCAAGCACTTTAACTGCTGAGCCATTCCTCCAGCCCCCATTTTAAGGTCTTTATATTCCTGCGATACACATGACCTCTGTCCTATAGCTTACATTTTGGTGCTTGTATTTCCTGGCTTGCCTTTTTACGTACTTGATTGTGCCTGTGTTAAGCAGAAATTTATGAGGAACATAGTTTTAACAAACTTAAATGGTTCTGGGTAAATCCAAGCTTTCACTTTCCTTGTATGTCTATTTTGATAATATCTGACTAGGATATTATTCTTTAAATCTAATTTATTTTTACTTTATTGTTTTAAAAACTCTATTTAATTTATATTCATGGACTCTTATCTTGCTCCTGATGCTATTGAATTCTATCTATTCTAATTTTTTAGATAATAAATGTTGTCACTATTCTATTCTTAGTAAGTTCAGATTTATATATAGTTTTATCCTGTAACAACTTGATTAATAAACAGACTCAATCTTACATCATAAATTTGTTTAAAACTTTTCCAAATTTTATTCACAATAAGAAAGACTTAACATTTTTTACTTGGTTAGAATATTTGTATGAGTACAAATTACCAGACAAAAAAGCTCTATAAAAATTAGAATACAGAATAGTTAGTGCCAAATAATATGCTTTAGATTTCCATACTGAATTTAGATTGCCTGATATTCAGCCATTCTAATATATTTTAATCATCTTTCCCATCTCACAGGTTTTATGAGAAGAGTTGAGAAATATTTTAGTATAGAAAAGAAATTATGTGGCATGAAACAATTAAGAAATAGCTGAATAAACATGTTGGAAAAGTTTAAGCTATGAATTCCCCAATTATTTTAGTATAGGCTAAAGAAAGGCAAGTTGGGAAGTATAACAAGTTAACTTCATTTTGCTGTAAAGTTGAATAGGATTCTAGGCAAAATGTGATGCCACTTAGTCTTGAGGTGGAGATCTTTTTCATTCAAACCCATAACAAAATACCAATCTCATCCTAGGATAGTAGGCTGCCTCTCACTACAAAATGAGAAAGCAGTATAGCACTGAGCGGAAATAGGAAAACAAGGCTATTTCCGGAGAAGGTGCTATTGGTGTCAGGTTCTTTTCATAATATATTAGAAAAGGAGAACAAATAACTCTCAGGTCTTTTGAAATAGAAACAGAAATTCCCTCAGATTACTCTCTCCCCTAGCCACCGCCTCAAAATAGGAAAAAAAATCACTTTAAAAACTTTTGTAGTACAAATTCTTAACAATAAAAAAACAAACAAAAATACAGATTCTAAGAATTTTTGTAAACTATAAAGGTCAACTATGTAAAAAATGAGGAAATGTCTACCCCTAGTTCAAAGTTGCTGGAGTATTATAAAGAGCATCAAGAAATTAAGCAGAACCGAGTAAAGAGAATAAAGGGAGGATGATCCCGAAGAATCTGGTCAGGAGCACGAGTGAGACCCACGTGTGACTAAGACACAGATAGAGGACACATTGTGTTTGCGCTGATATATACTCTCCAGCACCAGCAGCTGACGTTGTTGTTTAATTAGGGCATTTTTCTTTTCTCTGCTAGTTTCAAATATGCCTCAATAATCCTCCCAGGCTATATGCTAGAATTTGCCAATTCCTGTATATCTATGAAAGTTGGTTCATGAAAAGCCACTATTTACTTCCATGGGGTTAAGGGTTTTATTTTAGAGAGGAGAAACTGAGCTAATAGCAACCTTCTACCGGATGTGGAGTTTGTGCTTCTTCTCTAAGCAAGCTCCACATTGTTCTCACCCCAGTGAACCCAGTCGGTCTCTGTTCATCTCTGTCTTTATAAAGATCTGTAATAAATAGCTACTTGAGGAGTTACTATAAAGGGATGTCGGGATTGGGAAGAGCTCTTCTCTCGCCTGGCTTTTGACCGTTGGTTTTTTATACTCTGTACAATCTGCTGTCTCAATGGCCTGCTTCTCCTGTACTACCGAACATTGTACCTAAATTCTGGAGTCTTGGCTTTGTTTCAGAATGACTTGCTTTCATACTCTTATCTGTGACTCCTTTTTCTTTCTCCCCTCTGTTTCTCTGTCCCTGGGTTTAACACCAGCTTCAGGCCCACTACCAATGTCACAAAGGCTCCAAGCCATAATAGGGATTCAAGTTGAGATGTAGGCTTATATGTTGACAGCATATAGCGTTAGCTGGTTTTAGACTTCCCTCTGTAGCAGGACTGAGCTCTGGAGAGGTGACTAGGACCAGAGAAGATATATCTGGTCTTATATGTTAAGGCGGTCATTAATTCTCTATTTGAAAATCTGCTGCAAAACCCTGAATTCTGCTCCGACTTCCATTCAGAGCTTTTGATTGAGTTGCTCTATTTACAGGAGAGGTTCTCAGACAAGACAAGAATGTCTCAGAAGCTCCCTAAGCATTTGATGATCTCCAATGTCCATTAACTCATCAGATACAATTTTGCTTAATTCAAAGCAGCATAACAGTCAAATGTCTATGGGGTGCTGTTTCTAAGTGTTCACCCAGAAAGATACATCTGTTTTGCCCTGCGGGAAAACATTTCAGAATTTAGTGAGTTGATTTCAGAGTTAATGTTCTTTAAAGAGCTTTACGACGGTTTGGATCTAGAGTGTCCCCCAAAAGCGTTACATACTTAGATGTAGTGGGATAACTGTGGAACCATGTGTTAGTTGGGTGTAGAGCCTGGCTGGAAGGGGCTGATGCTTTAGGTTTGACTTGGAGAGATTGTGTGAACTTGTTAAGAGGGGGGTTTTGCCCAGTGCAGAACTTTCAGGTGTTTGCTGCTGAATAGTGGGACAAGAAGTAAGGGAAGGACACCCACCCTGGATGTGGAGGGTCGACCTGGCAGCTTGAATTGAGTAAAAGGAAGGAGAAGAAACACTGTTACTGCTCCTTCCTGGGAAAGTTCTGGCCTCACCCGAGTCTCCAGATACCTGCTAGCTCCTGCTTCATTTGGCTTCAGTTTGCAAACTGTGAGCAGCTCTGCATCCTCTGCCATGAGCTTCCACCTTTGCAGGCTGCCCACAAATAGACTGTGTGAGACCTTTCTGAAACTGTGAGCTAAATAAATCTTTCCTCCCTTAAATTGCAAATGTTGGGTGTTTGGCCTTAGCAATGTGAAAGTAACTAAGACACACTTCCTACCTGATTAGCTGGGGATCAATTACATAGGCAGATCTCCAGGGACTCTCCAGTTCCTCAGTATGGCAGATTAATATACTCAAGCTCAGACCAATCTTTGGCATTTTCTATTGTACTGGGGATTGTACTCAGAACGTCTGTCCAGAACCAAATGTCCAGTGATTTTTTTTTTTTTTATTCTCTATTTTGAGACCAGGTCTCCCTAAGTCACCAAATTGCCAGGAATGGACTTGAATGTACCCTTCTTCTCCCTAATTGTCCCACTACTAACCTCGTTAGTGTGGCATTTCCAAGAGCACTACTTCCTATTTCTACCTTCCACCATCTATTTTCCCCCTCTTGAGACATAATAACTCTCTCAAAAATGTTGCTGTTATAATCCTGTTAATATTTTATATAAACATATATATGAGACTAAGGACGAATGCCTCGTATTTATGACCATTATAATCACTGAATACATAAATACAACCTATTCCATATGAATAGGCTTAAGCATTTGGATGTATTTTCTCAATGCAAATCACATTATATTGAAAACACTCCGTGGAAATAAAGACAACTCCATCAATATGAGAATATTCTTGAATTGTCAATTGTTCAATTAAATACTTTTGTTCCTAAGGAATAGCTATAAATGTATATTTATTCAGGTTATTTGTTAAAATACCATTACTATAATACAGCTAGCTGAGGTTTATCAGAGAAGTCCAATATATGGCTGTCTGGAAAATACAAAATGAACCTTACCAAGTGTATTTTGTTAAAATTTTAGAATTAAGGCGCAGGATTTGAAATAAAGGCAGACACTCTATTAATGTGGCAATTTGTTCTCACCTGGTAGAAATGTCTGTTATAGACACAAACTACACTTGCATATATCATGCTGACTCAGAGGAGAACAAAAGAATTTGCCAAGAGATAAGATCGGACTGCTCAGACATGATCCAATTGATTATTGCGTGTGGGGAATTTCTAAATACTTGATGATCTAAAAGAGGTGAGCTGAGACAGATCCATAATTTATCAATTTCATTGAAAATCTGCCAAAAGCACATTTATACATGACTATATATGTTTTGTGTTGGAAAATAGATTAAATATGGCAAAGGTCTGCCCATGATAATGAGAAATTTGCCTTTGGTTTGTTGTCAATGTAACAGATAATTGGACTGTATCAAAGACTCATGAATATGAGAAGATATCTTAGGGCTAGTATCTAAGATCTAATGCTTACATAAATTGTAATTTTAATTACTGAAAATTTATTTTTGGAGAGAAATGTCAGGAGAAGAGACTTCTGCTCTGTAGATTGTCACTGAGTTCAATTACAGGACCGTTTTTAGGCTTTGTTACTAAGACTTCACTCCATGGTAACACAGCAAGCAGTGTATTAGTGTAACGATGGAACACTTTATAATAAGGATTGCACATAATTGTCTATTCATAGCATTAGGTACACACACTTCAAAAACACAGAGGAATCAGGATATTTATGGTAAAAGTTAAAACATTAAGAGCCTGATTTTCATTGTTTCTTTCAAGTGTCTTCTTTGGCTGGGATATGTACCTTTGGGGAAATGAATGATTTTAATGTGAAATGTTAATTTGTTACAGATAATTAAATTTCATAACAGGAGAACTGCGCTTATTAAATTTGCAAAATATGGTCGGTTGGCACTTTTTAAAAATCATATTGTCTTTACATCTTTGTGGCTGAGGTTATGAGTATCACTACAACTCTCCTCGACACGTAACGCCTTCGGTTCTCATTCAATCGTCTTTCCTTCACCTTTTTTTCTTTTTGAGACAGGGTCTCGCTCTGTGGTCCAAGCTGGTCCTGAATTCACTTCAGAGCCCAGGCTGGCCTTGGACTCACAGCAATCCTCCTGTCTCAGCCTCCCGAGTGCTGGGATTAAAGGCGTGGGCCACAACGCCCAGCTTATGTGGTGCTGGGGAATCGAACTCCGGTACTTAGCACTTGGCTTAGCACTTGCTCAAGCACTTTAACCGCTGAGTCATTCCGCCAGCCCATCCTTCACCTTTTTTATCCCATCTCTCTTCTCTCTACCTCAATACAGGGCGTCTGCCTATTACGTTTAATCAGTCTATTTACAGTTCCTAATATAATATTTACCTGCTCAGAAACTATCAATGTTTTCCATAACATAACGAGTTTTATGTTATACTTATTGATATTAATGATAAAAATATTAGCAAAAGATTAATATTTTCAAAATTGGGTCACAAAGTTGTTTTCATGTGTGTGTGTGCATGTGCACGTGCACGTGCATGCCAGATCTTGCAAGGAATTGGAGCAAATGATATCAAATCAGCAGCAATCAAATTATATTTTCTCAGAAACTTTAATAATGAAATTAGTATTCAGACTTTTAAAAGCTGAAGATAACAAAGTGATCAAAACTAGCAAAAATAAACCAGAATATCCTTGAGAAAGTGCTGACGAGCATATAAGACCAGACAGGAGTCAATAAACTCTACACAATCAAATGAGTCCTGGTGTTGTTTACAACCTCCAGCAGTATCAGAAGGAAGAACGCCTGCTGAGATTCCATTTACTGCGCGCCAAGCAGTGTGTGCTCTGGCACTGTTTTCTCAGTAGCATCTCACCACTGAGCAAGGTGCTTCTTTCTGATCACAATAGCATTATACCGAGGGCTGCTGATGTAAAGACAATGTTTCTCATTAGTTATCCAATAATATTCTCTCCAATTCATATTACAAAAACCTACGCAGTGGGAGAAACGCTTGAACAGAATCCTCAATGTAGGAAGTGAACAGGATTCCGACCTCACGTCCTTCTGCTTCTTAGCTCTTTGCTGGCTTCCAAAATCCTCAACATTCAAGAGGTGATCAAAAGATACAGTGAATACTCATTAAAACAAAAAATATTATGGTAGTAATACATCGCCATTAAATCCCCATCATTCTATTCTACTTCAGTTTAAATATGTTTATCTCATCGTTCTGGTCAATTGCTGAAGTAGTTTTTCAAATCTTTTTGCTTGAGTGTCTTTAGTTAGATGTGATTGAACATTCAGTGAGTGCAGTTTCCAGGTGCCATGCACCAAAGAGGCAAGCTCAGAAAAACACTAGGGTGAGTTCTCAGCTACTTTAGCCACCAGATCTGGAACTGGGTGACTTACAGCTTCTGTGAAGTCACAATGACAGGGAAAGGTCTCGAGTCAACGCAGGGCATCCAGGTGCCACAGCAGCTCAACCAAAGGCACAAAAGATTTCAAAAACTACTCCGGAAAGCAGCGATATAATGACAACCATGTTTGGTGAATATTTTTCAGGGGATTAATGGTGATATGTCTGTTACTATAATGTTTTAGAAATATGTATGACATTTTGCAGTTATATTTTATAGTCTACAGTGCCATAGTTAGACATATGGGCTTGGCAATCACTTCCTAAGTTCAAATCTTAATTTCTGTGCCTATTAGTTATGTTCTTGGAGGGAAATTATACAATCAGCAGACATTTGTGTCTATCCTCTTGGTATGCAAAATGATGATGATTTAATATTATTATCTCCACAGCTTGATATGAAAAGTGAACAATAGGGATTAGATTGAACTCTGTAGAATCTTGGTTATGCCTGAGTGCAGGCCATAAACACCAAAGACTGCTATTACTACTCCAATGCCTGTGGGTGGCTATTTCCTAAAACGAGCCTCTTTGTCTCTGCTGCTTGTGATAGTGTGTTTTCTCTTTCTTCATAGATTGCTTGATCTCATTTGCTTCTATACGGTGACTTCTAGTACATATTTTTGTCATTCTTTCAATTTGCTTAAATGGACGAATTTAAATTTCTCTCTCTACTCCACTGTAGAGTCCTTTTCTGTGAGATTTTAATTTAAGAGGTTATATGCATCATATACAGGTTATTTATGGTAATACATAATATTGATAATTATATTATATTATTATTAGCATATATAAATATAAAAAATATTTCCCCCTGTTCAGCCCACCATAACCAGGCATTAATCTATTTCTTTAAAATGTACCAAAATAAAATGTAGCAAAATGTTGCATTATATTTTAAGGTTTCCAGATGTATGATGGGAATCATATCAGGAAAAAAAAGATGATAGGTATTCTCTGCTTTGTTCTGTGATCATTTGATAAGAACACTTCAGGGTACTCTCAATTAAGAGATAGTCAAGTGATTCCAGACCTGATGCTACAGAGCCATGAGTTAAGATTCTGAAATATAATTTTTTTGTTTGTCTCCCTGCGCCACAGTTATATCACTATGGTTCTCAGCGAGTGGCTGATTATCCATCTGCATAATCAGTGGTCTAGAGGTGGCACTAATAACTCAGACTAAGCCATGTTTTATTTGGTGATCCCTCTGAACTCTGGGATACCCACAGTAGATGATAGTACATTATATAGTTCTGTTTCTTTGAGCCTGTACAAATTTCCTGATCATTGTTATCCCATGGGAGATATTTTAGAACACAAAACTAAACATTATTTTTTCTATTACTGTCCAAAGGATTAACCAGATAAATTTTCTCCACATACTTTTGAATTTTTTATAAATGTCATTTTGGGAATAAAAATCTGTATTTATTAAGATTAATATTTTATAAGTAACATTTGTAATGTAAGGATTTCAAAAATGAAATAAATTTTGTCTGGTATTTATTTTGCCTTTTATAACTTGGAAACCTGGGATTTAAAACAAAAGATATCTGAAACCTGTTTGGGTTGGTCATTACTTATGCTGGAAATTTTAAACTAAAGTTAATTTCTTCTTAGGAGAAAAAGGAATGGTTTCTACTGACAATTTGAAGTAGAGGCAATTAAATCATAAAATTTCATAGACTTTTTCCCCATTTATTGATATGTATAAATATAAAACATAAAGTTTACATTGATCTTGAGTATTTTGTGCACATGCATATTATGACAAGTTACAAATACTTCCCTTATCTCTTTTGACCTTCCCCCACTTCCTCATCTTCTTCTCCAGTTTCCATTATTCCCAACATTAATTTCTATGAAATAATTGCAACCTGGGTTTCTCACATCAGAGAAACCATATGACAATTCACCTTCTGCTTCTGACTCACTTCGCTAAGCATACTGATCTCAAGTTGCCTCCATTTAACTACAAAAGCCTCCAACCTACATGTCTTTATAGATGAGTAATATTCCATTGTGCATAAACACCACAGTTTGTGTATCCATTGGTCTGTTGGTGAATATTGGGGTGCTTCCACACTTTAGCTACTGTTAGTTATGCTGCTGTGAAAATGGGTATAATGTGTATCTCTCTTATATGTTGTTTTTCACTCTTGGGAAAATTCCCAGAATAGGTATCACTGGATCGAAGGGGATATTTATTTCCAGTCTTTTGAGAGATTTCCATACTTCTTTTCATTCCCACCAGCGGTGCAGGAGGGTTCTTATTTCCTTACAGCCTCACCAACACTGATTGTTGTTTTTGTACATGATATACGCCAATCTCTTTGGAGTCAGATTGCATCTTCGTGATGTTTTGATTTGCATTTCTCTTATGGCTAAGAATGTTGAACATCCTTTCATGTATTTATTGGCCGTTTGAACTTCTTCACCAGAGAACTACCTATTCATTTCTTTTGCCCATTTTTCAATAGGGCCTTTGATTTTGAGGAGTTTCTTTTACTTTAGTTCCGTATGTATTCTGGTTATGATCTTCCTATCTGAGTTATTTGTAGTGAATATTTTTTCCCAGTCTGTAGCTTCTCTTTTTACACTGTTGATAATTTCTTTTGCTGTGCAGAAACTTTTTAATGTGGCATAATCCCATTGGTTAATTCTGGGGGCTATTTTTTCTTTTCTTTTTCTTTTTTTGCTTTTGTTTTCTTATTAAGAAAGTCTTTGCCTACACTTCTGTTTTTTTTAAATATTTGCCTATTTTGTTTTTCAGAAGTTTAAATATTTCAGTACTAATACCTAGGTCTTGATACACTTAAATTTGATTTTGGTGCATGGTGACAGGTGTGTGTGTGTGTGTGTGTGTGTGTGCGTGTGTGTGTGTGTCTATATTCATTCTTCTGTATATGGATGTCCATTTTCCCAGCACCATTTGTTGAAGAAGCTGTCCTTTTTCCAGTGTGTGCTTTTGGCTCCTTTACCAAAGTTTAGGGAGCCGAGGGTACTTGAATTGTCTCTGAGTTCTCAATTTTGTTCCACTGTTCTACCTGTCTGTTTTTGTGTCAGTACCATATAGTTTGTAGAACTACTGCTTTATAGAATAACTTGATGTCTGGAATCATAATGCCTCCTGCCTTAGTCTTGTTACTTAAGATTGCTCTGGCTATTCTAGGTCTCCTTTGGTTCCATATAAATCTCAGAATTATTTTTTCAAGTTCTGTGAAAAACTTGTTGGTATTTTGATAGAAATTACATTAGATCTGTACACCAGTTTTGACTAATTTGATTCTTCCTATCCAAGAACGGGGGGTGTCTGTCCATTTTCTAATGTCGTCTACACCTTCTTTCCTCAGTATAGTGTAGTTTTCTTTATATAGGTCCTTCATTTCCTTTCTTAGGCATAGTCCTACATATCCAACTGTTTGCTGGGCTGTTGACAGTGGTCTTCTTCTGAGGTCCTTCTCTGTGAGTTCATTGTCAGCGTAGAGAATAGCTATTGATATTTTAGTATTTACTTTGTAGCCAGCGATTTGGCTGAATTTGTTTATTATTTTCAAGAGCTTCGTAGTGAAGTATTTTTGGTATTCTATGTAGATAACCATATCATATGCAAATAAGGATAGCTGGACTTTCTCTTAATAACTTAAAATATGTTCATCTTAGATAATTATTTATCAAAACACTATTCTTAAATTGCTGATACACCTTTACCTTCCTTGTTGTCTTAGAGAGAAGGAAAAATTAAAGTATAACTAACATGACAGAGGCTTCCACATCATTTTATTTGCATTACTCATAGGATATAACTTGTACTTTAATTTTCCTTGCTTATATTGTGTGATCTTTCATACTAGAAAGGAAGTATATTGAGGGATGAAACCATGAGTGCAATTTAAAAATTCAAAACTTTCTCTTTGAATAAAATATGTGCTCCATAAATTCTTGTTTACCTAAAAGAATTAGGAGGACCTGAAGGAGTCACTAAACAAGATTAAAAGTAAGAAGTGAGGTGAGCGACAGGGTGTTGGTAGGCCTGAACTGACGGATACTGAGAGACAAAAACTCCTCACTTTCTACAATCACTAACTCACTAGCACACAAGCTGGGCACATAGTAACACCTGCTTACTTGTTGGCTGGGAATGAAAACGCTGAGCAAAACTGCAAATAATCTGTTTATGAAGGAAGATTTGTATAGCAGGCACATCTGGTCATAATATACATGGTACATTGTGTAAGCATTAAATATATTTGGAAGAATTCTAGATGCCTGAAAGCATCTAGAATGTCAATGTGCTCAGGTTAGTGACAATTTTCATGCTTTCAAACAGAGTTATTTTATTTATTGAGGCTTTTAAGAAAAAATAATTATTTGTATATCATAGATGCCCAGAAAAAAGTAAGCCATGGCTGAAACATCTTCAATTTGGTTTATTATTCCGTAGTTCATTTGAATGCTGTGTCACAGTACAGAGCTAATAAAAGCATGAACATTTGTCTTCGAGCAAGTTTGATCTGAGGTGAATAACATTAAATAATGGCCTATTGACAAGCAATTAAACATCACTTCTGTTCCTAGCACTGTTTTGAGTTATGGTTGTCCTAAGTAATGGAAGCACCCTTATGTTTTAGAATTCCATTATAGTCTAGAATGAGAAGAACTTTTTAATTGGATTTGCAATGCAATCAGCCAGGCCCGATGATGCTCATCGTCCTGACTGCTTATCTTCATCGACTTAGGCCAAACAAAGCAAAGATAAATAGCAAAATTCATTAGCAATCAATTTACTTCAGCTGCATGTTGCCATGTCCTCCCGGAGCACAGCGGAGCTTCCCCTAGAGAGATGGGTTTCTTACTTTTAACTTAAAGTAATTATTCAATTCTTCTGCATTACTGATGAACCTGGCTGAGGCAAAAGGAAATAAGGTGGTTTTCTTTCTTCATTCATGTTCAACATGCGTATTTGAAGACAGACATAAATGAAGAGGCAGCGTAAGGAAACAATATGCTTTGTCAATATCTGAAGGGAAAGTCAAGACCCAAAATGCTAGACTACAAACGTGGCAGGAAGTAGTCTCATCGGCCAAGATTAAACATAGCTCAACTCAGCATTTCCAAGAGAAAGTAGATCCCAACATTCTCTTTCAAATGAAGAAGTTCTTTTGGGTTTAGGATTGAAAAGTTGTGAAAAAGTGACTAAAGAGCTCTGGTCTTCGATAAAATTCAGTTTTCTAAATTAATTTTAGAAACTAAAGTACTGCTTATGAAGAGTATTAACTGTGTTTAATTAGCAACCTCTTCTCAAGGAAGCTTTGTCTTTTCCTTGCAGCTCTTACTGCACTTATCATACACCTACCTTTCCACAAACACCTAGTGCAGGTATTATGTTTTCTCATTCACTATTGTCTCATCATGGTTTACTGTCAATTAAGGAAATACTTAATTCATGTGTGAAAACCGTTTAGAATTACCTAAAAAAGAGATGAATTACTTCTTTAAATGTTTCTTAGTTGCTTGTGCTTTTCACATAATTCCAATTATCATGATCATTAACTTTCAATACCATAAAAAATTTTGAGAGTGAAGGGATTTCATTACAGTAGAATGCAAGGTTAACCATCTTAAAATAATCCTGATATTGACTGAATTATACCTGGCCATCCAAGGAGAAGCTAATAATAATTGGACAATAAAGGGACAAAAACAAGAAGGCTGTTAAGGAAAGAAAATAGGAAATGAACGCCTTAACTATATAACCTATGTTTTTCTCTAGATAATGCCAAAATAAATAAATTAATATGTCAAATCAATTCGACTGGTGCTTATCATATGAGCAAAACAAAAGCTTGATTCCCTGATGCTTTGGTTTCTCAATGAAAGTATTTAGCATTTTGTAAACAAAACACAAATACGTTTCATGCTGCTCTTACTTTCTGTCTCTGGCAACATTTTTTAAGGCATGTACATGTATAGTACATGTATAAAACATACTTTTATTATTTTCGTCTCTCCAATACCTAAAGCGAATCAAGTGCAAGCACCACGTAACTTGTTACGCGATGCGACAGTGTAGAGATTTGTTCAAAATACTAAGGAACAAGCCTGTACAATGTTCACAAAGACATTATGTTTCTCTAAACATTTTGATCTAAGATTGGTTAAATTTACTGACAACGATCCCACAGAGACAGAGTTTTTGTTGTACTATATCTTTAATTGAAGTTCTTTCAGTGGCTTCCAATTACCTTCAAAGAAAAACCCAAATTTTTTACTCAAAAATCATCTTTAAACCAAGTTTGCCTCTCTAGTCTAAGTTTTATCTACTTAAGGTCTAAACTCCTGCAAAATTAAGTAATATGCAAAGCCTTGAATTCCCATTTTACCTATCGCACAGTTTACTCCTGCCAAGGCGCATCTTGGCGTACCTTCCTAAGGCTCTCCTTTTCTGTGTGTCTCTGTGGGACGGGATTTGGTCTCTGTCGCTTCATATGGTGCATTATACTCATTAGCTGAAGTTTCTTCCTCATCTTTCAAGATACAAGCTACACAGCCTATGCCTTCCTTTATTTTTTCTTATATAAATTCCTGACACGGAGCAGGCACTCAGTAAGTTTTGAATTTATGAATGAATGGATTTATTGGAAAGTTTGGAACAGAACTATGTCTCCAGACTTCCTTTTCATTTTCCTTTCGGCAGTGTAATATGAACCAAATTTAATAAAAAGAATCACTTTTTTTATAACAGTGCTTTCCATGTCCTAATATTTTTTAAAGCACTTTGGAACCTTCTGACCTCACAATATCACAACCTCAGGGCTGGAAGTGAGCCTAGAGGGTATTTAATTCTCTCTTCCAACCAGACTGTGAGTTTCTGCATAATTTCTCCAACATGTGTTTTTCCAGATTGTTTTGGATAACTTCGGGGATTGTGAAAATGAGGAAACCGTGGGGCCAGTCTTTCCTATCTTTGAAGAATTATGGCTATAAAAGGCCTTCTTTCTGTACAAATTTCACTCACTGGCTTTAGTAAGTCATAGGGCAAAGCAGGAGATGTTTTATACTTTTTCCATAAAATAACTGTTTAAGAATTTGAGGACAGCATACATTTCCCATCCAAGTCTTCTCTTTCTCAGCTTAAAATATTCAAAATGCTTTGAACTTTCCTCAGGTGCCAGTTAAAGACTGCTCACTGTGATTTCCACCTTCACCTCTCTCCTTTCATCTACAAGGATGCTTTATTAAGTGGAGCTGAGCCAGAAGATTTGTCTTATTTAAAAGGAATCAAGTTTTCCTTCAATGTTACTATTTTAATTGTTTTGATAAAGCTTATAATTTTTCATGTGCTTACTACTGATAGCTACTTTCACCTCTTATAAAGCAACACAGAATTTTATACCTAATGTATAAAACATAAATATTAACATTGAGGTACTGACCTTTTTAAGTTTATTATATATAGTTTTTATAAGTTTTTAGTATTCATTAAATACATATTTTTATTCAAAAATATTTATTTATATTTATTCAATTGACATTACAAAAATTCAATCCCACTAAATATATAATATTGTATAACTTGATGTTTCTGTTTAATGTTACATTGAAAATTCATTATATAATTGGCTGTCTTATTATAGCACTACATATAACAACAGTTGATTCATTTTTGAAGTTGTGAATATTCCTTAAATATATCATCACTTATTTACCCAATTTGCTGATGTTATTTCCAATTGTTGGATTATAAACAATTTGGTAAATTATTGAACACTTGCAATATGCCTAATACTATGCCAATCATCAGAGCTAAAGACATCATTATTAATATCTTTCACATAAGGCCTTATAGTAGAATTCATAATTTTAACTCAATGTAAGTGCTGTTTTAGGAATATTTACAACATATAGGTGAAACAGGCACTTAGAGTATTATAAAAGTCACAAACCTTATCTTGACTATCAGAATATAAGAAAGCAGTTGCTAAAGATGAAGCACATTGCCAAGCTGCTAGGAATCCGACACCTGGTCATAATGATGTCTAACATTATGGTGAATGTGAGGAACTACAAATGATTCAATGTGTTACATACTGCGAAACCACGCAGCCAAGGACACTGTCCGAGTAGACAAGGATTTACTTCCTAGATGTCTACTGTGCCATATTACAAACTCGGCACTTTGTGTTTCAATTAGATAAGTGTGGAGAACAAAGGAAGGTATACAACATGGGAGAAGCTCTTCTTAAATAAAATTTTGTAAGCCATGATATTTTTCCTGGTTTCTCTTACTTGGGTACAGCAGACATCACTTACTATACCACCTTGGATATCCTTAGTAGAGAGGCAATGTATCGTATAAAGTGTCTAAATTAAACTGCTTTTACTCCAATCCTTGTTTCAATGTCCATTTTTCAATGAACTGAAATTAAGTTATTCTTGGTCAATAATATCTTGACCAAAATAGGCAGGGTTATCCAGTGACACAGTTAACAACTTCTTCATAGGGATGCCAAGAAAACTGAGGTTTTAAAAAATTATTTTGCTTCAGTCTTGAAAGGACAAAATGATTAATTGAAAATGACTGACTCCAAATGACTGGATAATTTGGTTTCAAGGAAAGAATCTACCATTAGAATCTACTCAAGGAATCTCAGGAAATCAAGTTTAGCTGGACTACAGATGAACTCAAATTTCCAGGCACATTAATGTGATATTTATAAAGGTATAGATTCATTTTTCTGAGTGTGAGTATCCAGTATTTCTAATACTGCTTATAAGAAAGACTGTCTTTGCTCTGTGTGTTCTGGGTTCCTTTGTCGAACCTAAATTGTCTCTAAATGTGTGGTTTATTTCTAGGGTTTTCATTTTGTTCCATTTGTCACTATGTCTTTTTTTTTATACCAACACAATTATATTTTGATTACCATAACTTCGTAGTACATTTTGAAGTCAGGTATTGCGATTCCTCCAGCTTTCTTGTTTTTGATTATAATTGTTTTGCCTATTTCAGATGTTTCATGGTTCCAACAATAAATGAATGGATGAAGAAAACATGGTGTATATATAAATGATAGGCTTGTTAGTCATAAAAAGCCTGAAATCTTTTCACTTGTGAGAATAAGTATAAGCCTGAAAGACAATATGTTAAGTAAGAATAAGTAGAGTGAGACAAGCATAGAATGATTTTATTCATAAGTGGAATCTTAAAAAGTTGATCTCAGAAGTTGAAAGCACAATAACTTTTACCAGAGACTAAGCAACCTCGGGGAAAGAAGGGAGGAGGAGACACGGGCCGATGTTACTATGTCATTGTTTGAGAGGAGAAATCATTCCTGCTATTTCGTGGCATGGTAAGATGAGCGTAACTGATAATACATTATACATTTTAAATAGTGGAAGAGAGGAATGTAATGTACTCAAGATAAGGAACTGATAAAAGTGCCAAGTGTGACGGTACATACCTATAATCTCGACACTCAAAACTGGGCAGGAAGACCACAAAGTCTAACTAAACCTGAGCAATTGAGAAATTTAGAGAGAACCTTTCTCCAAAAAAAAAAAAAAAAAAAAAAAAATTAAATGAGCTATCGCTATATCTTAGGGTAAAGGCCTAATATATCACCACCAAAAAAGTACATAAATAATAAATTAACATGTTAATAAAATTAAAGTGACATATATGCTAATTACACTGAGATAATCACTACTCAAATGTACACAAAAACAAAACATGACATTGTATGATATAAATATGTACACATATCATGTGATGACAAAATATAATTTGGAAAGTATGTATTCTTTTATTCAATAATTGATTTCTCTTTTTGGCTATATCCTAAAAATAAAGCCAAAATCAACTAGTGACCTATGTAATAAAATAGTGCAATTTATAACACAAGGTATCTTAATCACCTTTTTGTTGCTGGGAGAGGATACCCAACATTCACAACATCAGGAAGGAAATATTTATTTTGCTCACAGTTTCAGAAAGTCACATTCTGTTCATAGAATGGCAGTTGGAAATGGTAAAGTCACATGGTGGAGTCACAGCCAGAGCCAGAGCTCCAAGCATCACAGCAGAACACAACCAACTCTGTGGGGAGGGCAGACCGAGCGCACACCCTCCAGGTTAAGCCCCCAGCATCCACTCCTTGCATCCAGGCCCCACCTCCCAACAGTGCACACCCAGCTGTAAACTACAACGGGAGACAAAATTTTAAATAGCATATATATATATATATATATATATATATATGTATAACAATGGTAGGTTGGTTAAATAAGATAGGATCTCCAAATATTGTGCTATAGGAACATTCTTAATTCTATACATGTATTTTACCACCTAATTTTAAGTGAAAAGCAAAACAACACACAATTACTTATGTAGTTTAATTTCTAATAAACACATGGGGAAATACTAAAAGTAAACGTATCAAAACACTTTGAAAAATTCCTAGGCAGCTATTTTTCTGCTGTATTTTGTGGTTGATTGCCTTTCACATATTCCTGCAAGTTGCTTTTCTGTAACTTGATGCATTGGTTTGGGTTCTGAGCGAGGCAATGTTAACAGAACTCATAGATATAAAGGAGATTCATTTGGAGGACTTTCAAGTCGGAGCATGGACATAATCCAAAGTGGCCACGTGCAAGTTGACAGCTGAGAGTCTGGTGGCTGTTCAGATTTGTGCCAGAAGGACACTAGTCTGAGACTGCCGGGATCATTGTCCAAAAAGCAAAGTGAGGACAGGAGACTGCAGCAAATCTCCTGTGGAGATCAGTGATGTGACGACAGGAGAAAATATAAGTCTGGAAAGGCCAAGGTCAGAGCGTTTTCAGAAAAAATCTGTAACAATGTTTTTCTTCTGTCTTTCTTGTTCAAACTGCCTGTTGGGTGGCCCACACCCCAAGTGGCTGTGCCTCCCTTACCTCCTGATCCACCGGTCAATAACACACCTGAAAGCTCATTTCTGGGCCTTCCCTAGTCTCAAGGAGTTGAAAAACTCCCTCTAATGGTCACACTGGACTTCCAAGTGACAATGTTAGAACTGACACCCCAATACCTTTGCTTTATACACACATGTCATTGTCTATGGACCTAAGCTTTTAAATACAGTCTGATAAAACTTGATACAAAGGTACTTCAATGAAACTACTGCCAGATGAAAAGAAGGAACATACATATTAGCTTTAAAGGTATCTTGTATTATGTGTTCCTTTAAAGGTTTCCTTGGGGCCTGGTAACCTCTTGTTGCTAACCTTCACCTCTTTGGTCCCTGTCACCAGATAAAGCTTTCTATGATCTTGCTGTAGGCGAGTTTGACTTTTACACAACTTCATATAAGTAGAATTATATAGTATGTATCCTTTTTATTCTTGCTTATTTCGTTTGTATAATATTTGCTCATATTGTGTGTGATGCTTAAGCATTTTTAAATGCTGAGAAAAATTCTTTTTTACATTATTCAAAATCGTGTTTATCTAGTCATATTATTCATTCATTTAGGTAGCTAAAATTTCAATTGTTTCTAACTTTAAATTATTAAAATAATATTACTATAAGCATTCCTTTACAAAACTTTATATGAAAACATGCATTTTCATTTGACTTGGGTGAATCTATACAAATGGAATGACTCGATCCTTGATAGTCGTATATTTAACACCTTAAGAAACTACTACTTTTTTGACGTAATTATAGTACTGAACATGTTTATTGGAAGGTTCACGGTTTGCAAATATTATCCTAGCATTAGGCTGATATTTCAATATTCTTTATAATGTATTTCAGGGGTCAGCAGCTGTTACCATTAAAGAAGTTGAATTTATCCTGTTTTCTTACTTGGGCTGTATTCTTGGGACAGTTTCTAAAAACTGATTGCCCCAAACATTGGACCACAAACTTTTAATCTTCTGTTTTTCTTCTATAAGTTTTTATTTGTTTTAGTTTGACCTTTAAGTCTATGAATTATTTTCCATAATTTTATGCGTGAGGATACTTTGAAATTTACTTCTCGCTTCTCTTTTTTTTTTTTTTTTTTCGTTCATGTGGCTATCCAATTGCTCCAGCACTTTTATTTTAAAACCCTACTATTCTCCTTGGACACATCTTGATTATATGTGTGAGTCTAGTTTTGTATTCTTTGATGTCTGCTGTTGACCAACTTGTCTACCTTGACATTAATATTGTAATGTTTTACTCTATTTTTATACAAAGTCAATTGTTTGATGACTACTGTTGTATTTAATTTAATAGATTTCTGTTGAAAATATTTAAAACTATTAAGAACAAAAAACCTGTTAACTAGTCAACTATGTATACACACAGATAGTTGTAGATATCAACAAAATCTGGGGTCTGAAACTATTTCACATTATCATATCTGAGGAAAATTCTGTAGGCGGAGAGTTTGAGCTTCCATCCATCCCTATTTAGGATAACTTTTTAATTTCTGAATAATTCAGTTTCCACTGATCTCTTTGGTATAAATATGACTCAGGATTCTCATCTTCCATCAAGGTCCACTCATATTCTTAGCATTTGGGACTCCTATAAATAAGTCAGAAAAAGTTGCAGACATGCTGACACAAAGTGCAGTTTGTAAATTTTGTCCTTGCTTTTAAGGAGTTTGTTTTGACCCAGCATTCTCAAAACCTTTCAATAATTATTTGAATTTTTGAGAATTATTTTTTCCTTTGTGCATCATAATTTTATATTCTAATAGCTATTATCTGCCAGTGCCATGGAGGACTTTTAAGCAAAATCGAGCAATCTGTAAGTTTTATCATCAAGCATCAGCTTGGTATCACTGTGTTTTATTCACTTGATGACAACCAGTTTTATGGTGTAATTCTTTCTCAATTCTGTTTTCCTTACTATTAAATGTTTTCTGCCTAAGGCAATTAAATGCTTTTAAGTAGCTGAATGAAATATCGTACCTCCTGAAGGGCAGCTTTTGCAGTATGGCAGATGTTTTATGCCTAAAATACTTAGAAAACTTATAAAGAATTAGGTGCATTTGGAACTAACCTGAGGAAGAACTAGAGTTATGCTCATGATGTCCAATTCAAAAATCTAGAAGCTTCATCTTATTATTTGTGTGTAAGCTTATAAATGTACTATATTTTATAATGAGAATCATGCTGGAAAGATACAGGACAAACATGAGCTGGTAACTCATGATTCAAAATGTACTTTTCAATTTTTAATACTAGTGACATTTTATGTTAGTTTAAGAAAATAAGTACAATTTGGCCACCTAATTGAAGAATGTTCATATGGTGGTCCGTTTTAAATTATTAGGTCACTGAATGTAGTGGAAATCCCTCAAATGTTACATAATTTTTTGAGTTTAATACTCAATTTAACTCCTACTATTGAGCAAACTACATGAGAATTAATCCCATCAACATATTTTGGTGTAACCATTATGCTCATGTCAGGTATAAAATAGTATATGTCATTTTAAGATATTAGTCTACATGAGATGAGGCAATAGCAGTTTCCTTGGAAACAGTTATGACTAAAATAACTCATTATACCATATTACCCTGCAGTGATAGAGATCCTGCATCGTCTCTTACCTACACCTTCCTCTTCCTTTCCAAGGTCTTTCAGTATGTCATCTCCTGACTAGCTAATCTTCTCTTAAAGGTTTCTGTAATTCAGTCTTAATAATATGCTTTAAAACTACATTTGCGGTCTCCCAATTCATTATTATTTACATATGGTTTGCCATTGCTGATTCCCTCTAATTTGTTATTATTTTCTCGATAGTGTTAATGTTTTTTTCTTAAATATTAACAAGGTTTGGAAAATTTGTTATAGTATGATCACCTATGGGGATGTTTTTAATATGCTCTCCGTGTTATTTTGTCCATGCAAAGAGGCCATGTTTAAAATAATCAGGTAAATTTCTAAGAACAATTCAATAATGTCATCATGAAAATCTAGCAACTAGGAATTAGAACACTTCAGTAGTGATCTTGCTTAAACAGAGATCTCTTGCTATCGATATTTTCCAGATTCAGCTTTATTATTTACAATATTGAAATAATAAAACCTATTATTTCTTTCTCAGATTCATGGTTGTCATGAACCTGTGTATATAAAAGTACTTTGAATATTCGAACTTTGTAAAAATCATTGTAGGAAGAAAGCAAAATTGCAAATATTAATACTGAGTGCTGACTTCATGCATGCTTTGATTCCATATGTGGTAGGTACTATTACGACCCCTACATGTTTTAACTCCATATGTGGTAGGTACTACTTTGATCCCTACTTTGCAGTTGAGGAAATGGAAGCACAGAGAAATTAACTGATTAAATGTGGTTCACAGCTAAACTTGGGTTTAATCCAAATTTTTGAGCTCCGTGATTTGTGTTCTTAACCATTGAACTGTACGGGTAGTATCATACGATGACTTGTGAGATGAGATAGTGAAGTTAAAATAATACAGATTCTCTGAAAGGGAATGGTACATACAAGTTAATGCTCTATTAAACTGTTGGCTGTGTCCTCAATCTCACTCTACTGGTATGCACTCTCATTTTACCTCATATTCCTATTTGTGTACCATATCAGTCAGGTCTCAGAAAATAAAAAAAAAACTACTTTGTCAAAATATGAGGGATTTCTAAAAAAATATTAAAAAGGGACCAGTCATGGTGGTAACTGCCTACAATCCCAGCACTCTGAGGGGCTGAGGGAAGAGGATTGAACGTTTGAGCCCACCCTGGGCAACTTAGTGACTCAATAAGTGCTAGTGAATAAATAAATATATAATTAAATAATAAACGGGCAATGGAAGAAAGGAGGTGTCAACCAAAAGCAGAGAACTCTGAACTTGAGAGCAGTACAAGCATCAGAAAACCCAGGCCAGAATGAAAAAGTGATAGTGTCCCCAGGGCCCACTCTGTCCAATTCGTGAGAACTGAAACCATGAGACACTTTCCTGGTGGAGGCTGACGCCACCAACTCATGCTGTGGAAGAAAGTACGGAGAAAAGTTGGGTAACACACCTACCCCCCATCCCCACCCCGCCCTACACTTTCTCTCCAATCTGCCTTTGGTTTGAACCGGTCGCAAACCAGCTGTCTTGTGAACCTGGGAAGTGTAGCCTGTGGGCATTCGTCATTCGTCCCCACCCCTACTAGAGTTATGCTACAGAGATGGGATGGACAATTAGAAAGGTGGGCCGAGTACAAGCAAACGAAGGATGGCGCATTTCCTTGGACTTTATTTTCATTCTCCTGGGCAGTGCATTCCCATTAGATCGCCTGCTTCAGAGAATGAATTATTGTGGCAATTTTAGACTGTTTGAGGACACTGCATTTTTTTGTCCATTTTTTTTTTATTTTTGATTTACAAGAAAAGTTAGTCTTGACTGTGATGAAAAGTTTCAGGAGTTCTAATGATGATTAAGTTCCCTAGAAGATAGTGAACTTTCATTTCTTAAACCATTGATGGCAAACGGGCCTTAAAAAGTTGGTGGTTCACCCATAGCATATGGTAAGCAGCCCCTCCCTCCCTTTGAATTTGTTTGCTATTTCCATCAATTGCGGTTTACCATTGCAAGTAGAATCTTTTTTTTTTTCCTCTAACTATCTGTCTCTGTTTTTTATATTTGCCTAATTCCAAATATTCAGTAGCATTTTATTACAAAACAGTCGCATTTCCAGGTAGAAAAAATAGCCTATTAGTTTTTTCTCTGTCTACCTTGAAAATGTTTATGCCTATAGACAGTATACAGAGAAATCAGTGACCAGAACGTCCTCTGATCAAGATTTTGTTTCCTTTCCTTGCAGTTTCCTGGTATCTATAGCAATCTGAAAACATTGAAGTTTTCAGAACTAAGCAAGACATAAATTGTAAATTGTGTAACTACCATGGTGAAATTTTGTCTTTCTGCTCTCTTTTGCCCAGTACATGAATTGTGCTTTGTACAGCATATCCAAGCTTTCTACACGTGCTTTCGTCAATTTGTAGCCACCATGGCTACCACATCGACTGTCGCCATACTGAAATCCCTGTTTTCTTTCACTCTGCGCTACTTACAAATGACCCTAAGGCACAAGACTAGAAACCCTGGCAGTTTAGTGACATCAAGTAGAAGCTGTAAGGTGCTTTCTCTAAGTGACCAAGTAGAAGTTGTTGACTTAGGATGACCAAAAGATCACCAGGCCAGGAAATTGCTGTTGTAATCTTTGGAGACTACCTTCACATATGCAGTGTATCATTGCCCGGAATGCCATCATGCATATAATACATTGTGCGAGTCTGAGCTTGAATGTGTTATATATGTGCTATTAAATATATACTGGGGAAGTAGCTCAGTCATTAGAGCACATGCTTAGGAATCACAAGGTCCTGCGTCCAGTTGCCTAGCACCAGATAATATGTGAAAGGCTGAGGCAGAAGAATTATTGTGAGTTGGAGGCCAGCCTAGGTTAGAGTGAGATCAGGATCTACCTGAATTACAGAGCAAAGTCTGCTCTCAAAAAATATGACTCAAAAGAAATCAATAACTATTTTGTTTGTGGAAATTGTGAAAATATTACAAGAATGTCAACTCTTAAAAATAATTGCATAATACTGTCTAATATCCAGCATACACATTTACCTTCTCACAGTGGCAAAATAATCCTTTTTAGATACATGTTCAGTCAGATATTATGTTTAAAAGTTGTTTTAATTTTTATCTACAATGGGTAGCTGTCATTTACTACATAATTGAACATACTTATTTTTGTTTTTAATATACTTCAAACTTTCTTTTATTCTTTTCATTTAATTATATATTTTGGAATATTTAAAACATAATTATAATAATAATAAAATAATATCAAAAGATGCATGCAGGAAAACATCACTTCCATGTATTTCTTTCAGATCTTTTTTATTAACCCCTTATGTGTAATCATTTCTTTAGTTTATGGTTAAATTTTTCTGTGTTTACACATGCATAAATATAAGTATGGCTACAGATGCACACAATATATGTATGTGTATTTCTTATGATTTAAAAGTGTAGTACATAGATAATTTTCTTCTTTTAGCTTCCAAGGATACTCTTTATTCTTTGATATCTTTTTACTTGAAAATATAGTCGTATCTTTTATTAGAGAGCTTTCTTCTATTTCCTTCTCCTATTTTCTTACTTTATCACAGTTGGGAGTTCAAAGCCTAAGATCAGGAAGTCAGCAGGGGGCGTTGCAACGTGGAAGGACTCGGAGAAGATGCCTTCCTGCACTGCCTTGCTTCTGGTGGCTGCCAACAATGATTACCATTCCTCACCTTACAACTGTGTTACTCCAATTTTCTCTTCTATCTTTCCATGAACTTTTCCCTGGTGTGTCTCTCTGCATTTCTGTTTTATAAAGAAATCAGTCGTACTAGATTTTAGGCTTAGCCTAAGCCATTATAGCCTTATCCTCTTTACAGAGACTCTCCTCCAAAATGATGTCACATTCTGAAGTTGCAAGTGGACAAGATTTTTAGGTGACAACATTGATTTCACGTTAATCTACCCTCTTGCTCAAAAAATTAATGTCCTTGCAACATACAAAATACATTCATTCCCATGGCAGATTCCCAAAATTTTTAACCCATTCTGGCATCATAACCAAATTCAAAATCTCATAGACACAGTCACTCAGCAAAGTTCCAAGTATCATCTCGTAAAGCATGGATGAATGAGACCTCAGGTACAATCTTTTCTGAGGAAAACAGATGCTCTTTTTTTTTTTTAGACTTGTGAAAGTTGAAAACAATGGCTTCTAAAATGTAATGGTGGCACGGGTAAAAGATAAACATTTCTATTCTGAAAGAGAGAAAGGGGGAGTAAGAGAAAGGCCCACAGCAAGTTCAAAAGTCAGCAAAACCAAGGGATAAACTAAACTGAACTCAGTGCTTTGTTCTGTAGGCTCCTGCCAGGGGAGAGGTGGGAGGATGGAGAACGTGGTTTTATTCTCTCAGCCTACAGCAATGGCTCCACTTCCTGTGTTCCCTGCATCCATGACTGCCGATTCCATCTTTGTTCGTCTTGTGACTTCTCTGTCTCCTCATTCCTCTCTATGACTGTCATATATTTTAGTATGATGTTAGCAATATGTATTTACTTAGGTATTTGTGGATGGATATTTGGGTTGTTTCTAATATTTTTCTACTGCAAACATGACCGTAGTGTATTAATAGATACATTAACTAGAATAATTATGGAAGTTTATCTTTAAGATAACTCTGTTCCCTAAGTTGATCTGAGTCCATATGTAAACACACACATAGGCATTTTGAAAACTGCCAGATTGTCTGTAGAATCAATGTGTTGCCAGATTTCTTCTATAGAAAGTGGTTCCATCCTGCTCTTTCACCAAAAGCTGAAACTTGCTTGCTTTTGTATTTTTGCAAAGCTTATGAACAAGAAATTAAGTTATACTTTTGTGAGAATTTGCCATGATAAAAGTACCATTTTTTCAATTTTTCTTTTTCCCTATTTTAAAGAATTCTTTACATATTTCAGAAGTTGGCACTTCCTGTGATGTTAGTGCTCTGCACTGGGCATTTCTATCTTCCATTCAATCCTCGTGACACTCTCATTTCGTCCCCACACCTGTGCAGTTCGGTCAAGGTTCTGTGGACTTGGGTTGAGGGAGTGGAAGCGTGTTTTGCCCCCTCACACCTTTGAATTCTTCCTTCTCTGAAGGCAACATGGAAAGCAGTGAGAAGAAAACAAAAACTGCTTCTTTTGAAATGTATCAGGAAAATGGCTGCCCTGCTTTACTTTGGTAATTATAGATTCTCATTCATGGGCTACTGACACCGAGTGCCAACTCTCATGGGGGCATATTGCAGGTTATTCCAAAAGTTATAAGGCCGCTCCTTAGAGGGCATCTAAAATAGGAAATCAGTCTGAATCCTGCCTCTCTCCTCCTCCTGTTATTCTTAATGTGTTCTCTCCTTTCTCAGAGGGGCTCTAGCTAGTGAGATCAGTGCTTACCTGTTTGAGCTAGTGACCGACACTGGGGATTAACTTGAGCCACTCATCCTGTGATTTTTGGGAAACAATTATTCTTACCAAAAAAAAAAAAAGAAAAAAAAAAAAAACCATGGTTGAGATGTACCCTGAAATGCCTTCTTCACTGTCTTTGATTTCTTCCTTGCACAATTATATCATCTTCAGCTTTTAGCTCCTAAATCAGCAATTTGAGGGACTCTGCTAGGTAAGATTCTATACACACAAGAAGGCTAGTTCCTCAGGTCGGTTGGCAGAACCTGCCCTAGTTTTCAGTTTCAAGCAGACAGTGTGGGAACATAAGCTTGAAGTCGTTAGTTCTATCCTATGTTGGCCTCCAATGATGCTGAAGGAGAGCTACCCCTCCTCAAGGGTTAATACTCTTGTTTCCCAAGAGATCAAAGGAATGGCTATGGTGTTTGCAATTTTGTGTTTCTTTTGGTAAGTTCTGGGAATTAGTGCCCAATCACAGTGCAGGGAGGGTATTTATACTTAGAATATGAGGTCTGAGATATTTGTGTTTCTGGGAAGTATACTTTAAGAGTCAATAGCAGAACATCAAAAACACTTCTTTGATGTGTCACATAGTTTTATTACACAGGCATTTACTGCATGAAACAATCCTAGCTAAATGACAGGTACATTTTTTCCCACTATTTAAAGATACAGGAGCTTACAGGATTTCATAGAGCATACTGATTTTATGCAGTTATCTACTGAATTTGTTAGGTCTAAGTTTTGATAAAAATCAATTATCTAGCTAGTCATTGAGATGTTCAGTTTATACGTTAGAAATTTACAATTGTAATAAAGAAAAAAATATATCTATTGGCCATTTGAACTTCTTCGTGAGTGAACTGCCTCTTCATTTCATTTGCACACTTTTCAATAGGATCCTTTCTTTTGGTAGGCTTACTTTTCTTCAACTCCCTGTATATTCTAGTTATGAGGTTCCTATCTGAGATGTTGGTGGTGAATATTTTTTCCCAGTCAATTGGTTCATTTTTTACAATGTTGATAGTTTGCTTTGCTGTGCAGAAACTTTTTAATTTGACAAGATCCCATTTGTTAATCATGGGGATAATTTATTTTGCTTTTGGTGTCATGTCAAGGAAGTCTTTGCCTACCCTTACCTCTTTTAGATATTTGCCTAATTTGTCTTCTAGGAGGATCAGTGTTTCAAAGTCTCTCACCATAAGAGAAATGCAAATCAAAACAATGCTAAGATACCATCTCACTCCAGAAAGAATGGCCCATATTGACAAGTCAAATAGTAATCAGTGCTGGCCAGGCTATGGGGAGAAAGGAACCCTCCTGCACTATTGGTGTGACTATAAATTCATACAGTATGGAGATCTCTCAAAACGCTGGAAATAAATATCCTCTTTGATCCAGTGACACTCCTTCTGGGAATATTTCTAAAATACCCAACAACAGACCAATGGATACACAAACTGTGGTATTTATACACAATGGAATATTATGCATCAATAAAGTCCAACAGCGTGGAGGTTTTTGCAGGCAAATGGAAGAAACTTGAGAACATCATGCTTAGTGAAGTGAGTCAGAAGCAGAAGGTGAAACATCGAATGGTCTCTCTGATATGAGAGACCCAGTTCACAACTATTTCATGCAACTTAAAATGAAAAACGAAGTGAATCTGGGGGGTAGGGTGAGAAGGGGGGCAGAGGTGGGTAGGGGAAGGGACAAAAGGAGAGTGGGAAAGTTTTTGTCACCTTGACAAGATACATATGTGCACAAAATGCTCAACTTCATTGTAAACCTTAAATTTTGTGCTTAAACATATCAATAAAATGGGGTGGGGAGAAAAATATAGACAATCAATTATACCTCTCTTTTTATCTTTGTTAGTGTAGTGTTGTTCAAATAATCACAAATTTATTCAAATTTATGTCTTTGATAAATTGCTAATCGGCATTATAGACTGTATTCTATCAACCATGAGTACATAAACTTCACTTTCACTTTCTATTTGAAGATTCTACTTCAGACGGTAAACAGAGTAAGACTTTATTCAGGTCTACATTAAATTGCTTAGTCCTCTTCATTGTGGAACAAGCAAAAAGGAAGAAAAGAGCTGGTGCTCTCATGTCTCATTTAGAGTGAAATTAAAAATCAACAAGATTTTACTTGGGATTCTGTCTCTACGAATGGAACATTGACTATAAGAAGAGGTCAATTCATATTTCAGAATGTTTCTTCTATCTCACACATAGTATCTCATTCCTGCTTGGGTTGTGAGAAAGCCAGTTACTCCTCAGCCAATTAGAAAGCTACTTGTGTGCCGGACTTCCAGACCTGAGTGCAGCTGCCTATGCTTCTGAGGCGAAGGTTGATTGCACTGAAATTGTAGACTTATCTAAATGGACCACCAGGAAATGCTAGTTGCTTGATTTTCTTTGCAGTAAGTCCTTACCTTTGATGCCAGACCACCCATGCGTTTCTTGGGCAGCTTCTCCTTTCTCTCTTGGAATTCCACCTAGCCCCTTTGAAGGACCACCCAGTACACACTGGTATTGGACTTGGTAGGAAAAGCCTTTGGGTGCCCCGTCCACACTAAGAGAGGGGAAGTTCACTTTGCAGAGGCAATTCTGCTGGTTGAAGAACAGAGATAAGACATATTAGGAAACCCTCAAGAAGGCTGAGAAATGACTGACATCGGAGTTCAATAGAGTAAAAATATTTTTCCTTTAAACATTTATTTTCTACTTGAGTCTTAGCTTTATCTTAGGAAACCTACTTAACTATGAAGAATTCAAGATGGCTTGGACATTTGAAGACTTATTTTTGTTTTCTACAATGTTTTCAACTTTGTTTTTTGTTTTAGCCATTTTACTCAGCTAAAACAAGAGATACTAAGATAAATTAAGATAAAAACTGAAAATCACCCAAATTAATAATGGGATTTTGAAGAGTTGTTTCCTTCCTTCTACTAATTTTGAGCCAATTTTCAATATGTGCATGCATGTTTCTATATAGCTATCTGTCAAATAGAAATGTAGAAAACTATCAAGCGCACTGCTTGTAAAGCAAGATGGCAAATTGAACTTAAATTTGATACTTCAAAAGACTTCCTATTCTGCTTCTCCTGTAAATTGTATTGATTCACCCAGGAATCCAAAGGGCTGCCCTACAACTGAAGACCCGCTCTGCAGGGGAGCGTATTCCCTGGAGCAGGAACTCCAGCTGCGAGTCCCTGAAAGTGGACCACCGACTAGGAGTGGAGCAAAGCACCTCACACAGCCATTTATATCCCCCTCAGCCTGCCTGCACAGCGTAAAACAGAGCCAGCTGCACACGAATCAGAACCCTCAGTGCAAGCTACCAAAAAATGAGAGAGGAAAACAAAAGTAGAATCATGGATGCCTTTCTCATTGGGGAGATTTAGCAAAAGAAAGGCAGGTTCTCAGGAAAAGTCTACACGTTCCAGCTTATCCTCTGCCCTACAAAGATTTTTTTTAATGTAATAGAACATCAATCAAGAAGATATAGCCAGTTCTGGATCATGTAGTGCCTAATTCTCCATCTCTTTTGGAACAAGGTCTTCAAGACTATCAAATGATAAACCCACCCCCATCGGCAGTGTACAAGTGCATCCTTAGTCTCGACACTAAGGGCAATTGCCTTTCAGCAAGATTTTAAAACATCAAATTATCACATGAATGAAAAGTAAATTTCTACTGTGCTAAGCCAGTCCACTGAAATTTGGTTTATTTGTAATGGCAGTTATAAATACCTTAATTTTCATAGTACAACAATTTTCTAAGGTAGGAAGGAGAGAAGAGGCTGTGAAAAATTCAAAGATTTCTTTCCAGTTTTCTAATAAGTTCTTCTAACAGAAAAATCAGGTCTGGTAGTACAGGCCAATGATCTCAGCACCCTGGGAAGCTGAGGCAGGAGGATCCAAAGTTTAAGCCAAGCCTTGACACCCTAGTGAATTAGTGAAATGTTCTCAAAAAAAAAAAAAGCAGGATGGAGATGTAGCTTAATGTGAAGACTACAAATAAACAAAACAAAACAAAAAGTTACCTTAGCAGCAAGTTCAGCTCCTTGCTAGACAAGCAAAGAAACAGGCTACCAGATGGCCATCAGCCTAATTATCATCAGAGAGCAACTTAAAAGAATTTAAGCAGCTCTCAAATAATTTTAATTGTGTGTTAGGATAAAGCAGTTGGATGTGTTTGGAAGATGAGAAATCTTTCTAGAGATTGATTAAGATATTTGGGTACTAAACTGCTACCATTTGTCTTGAAAGCAGGTGGAGCAGTTATATATCATATGCAAACTTATAAAAAGAAGGCTTTGAAATAGGAAAACATTTAGATTGAAGAAATGTTCTCTCTGATTTAGTCTAGATATTAATAATCCTCTCAGAGTACCAGCATGTGTGATTTCATGAGGAATGCAATATTTAAAACATTAGTATTTTTGTCCTGGATACTATGAAAATACACACCATACAGATTTGTCAGTTGGTAACTAATTCAGAGGAACGTGATTTCTTAGTTATGTGACAGTTTCAAGACACACTAAAATAAAACTAAATAGAGTGTCAGTTACTTTTTGGTTGCTGGGGCAACCATCAACACCCACAGCTTAGAAGAGAGCAAGTTTGTTTTGGCTCACAGTTTCAGGTTTCAGCCCATTGGATGGCTGACACTGGCAGGAGGGGTCTGTCACAGAAGGGCTGCCCAGGGTATCAAGAGAAAAGTGACCAGGGTATGAGGTAAAGCTGAGGCAGTGAATTCTTCTGGGCCACACTCTCAGCAATCCACCCCTGTCCCAGCCTTCCTCCTAACAGCACTTGAAATCCAAAGTCTGAACATCCAGCTACCTGAGGTCGTTGAGGGGCATTCTAAATCCAAACTATAATGAGCAGCATTTTCCCCCAGTGCATTTTGGTCATAAGAATCTATTTGCTCATTTATTAATTTGCATGTATAGGTAAATACCTGCTACGTTATACTCCCTCTTATGAACTAAAGGTATTGAGTAATGTTTTCACCCTGAGAGATACATTCTCATTGGGGATATTAACAAAAATAAATATATATATTTAGCACTATTCTGGAAAATTGTTAGCAATACAAACTCATAAAACAAGGCCTTTCCATTTTATATTTTAGGAATTATCTTGATTTCTGTTAAAGAAGCAATGATTTCATTTAATATACAAACTCCAGTAGATTGGACAAATGCTGGGCAGCCTGTACTTAACGCCAGAACTTTAAGTGTTTTTGCAGTTATCTATTATAGAGAGGAAATTAGAGCTGGTACAGTTCTTTTTCTTTCTTCTGTTTTTTTTAATGGGTTCTGAAATTCTTGCTTGAAGAAGCACTTATCTAGCAATAGCAAATGATTTCGTTATCATGTAATCTTTTGAAATGTAAATGCAGAAAATGAAGGTCTCTGTGCTAAAAAGTCCAGGGATGGCTCATTGAGAATCTTTTCAATTCCGCTCTACCTAAAGTATTTTCAGTATATGCATTTGGCACCCTTCACTAACAAAGAGGAGGGACAATTTTCAGGCTCCATTGTTGCTTTTTAGCTGTGTGACACTGAGCAACTTACTGACACTCTCTGGAATAACTTTCCAAAATATAGAAAGAATAATACTTAGCTCAGTGGGGTATTGAAAGGATTACATTAAATCATAAAAATAAAATTTCTGAATTAGTATTTTCTTGGGAGATTGTAGCCTTTACATCTCTAGTATTTAACTATTATATTTATTTCACATTCAAAAACAAAGAAGTCATGAGTAAATTCTCATTATTTTGAAGCAATACATTAATATTCATGCCATTAATTTAATGAATTGGGCTGAATTAGTAGCAACTTTTCATGGAATGGCAAATTAATTAAGTAGTTGACTTGAGACAGATTTTGTGAGTGTTTTGTTAAACCTCTGCCGGTATTGCTCTGTATTTGTGATTCAATTAGAAATAAAATGGCTTTTCTTAAAATTTTTATTTTGAGATAGAGTTTTGCTCTGTAGTCCTGCCTGGTTCTGAACTCCCTATGGAGCCCAGACTGACCTAGAACTCACAGCAACCTCCCTGCCTTAGCCTCACAAGTTGTTTCCTTTTATTTATTTATTTATTTTTTCTAATTTCTTCCAGGAGAGTCAGGAAAGCTGATCAGTTCTGGAAGCCTAGCAGCTGAGAGCGAGAACAGTTTGGAGTGGTCCTGTGTTTCAACATTTTTTCATTTATTTCCTTTATTTTGTCTTGAGTTTTAAAAAATATTTTTCCTTTTTCTTTACTTGTGAATTTTGTTATTTAATTTTATTAACATGCATTGATTGTGCATATCATTGGGTTCAGGATGATAGTGTCACACATGCACATAATGTGGACTGAGCAAATCCAAACTCCCTTTCTCCGCTTTCCTGCATTTCCCATCTCTAGTAGGACCTTTTACTGTCAGATTGACTTTTGTTTATAAGTTTCCTCATTGAAGAGAGAATGTGTGATACTTGCCTTGCTGTATCTGGCTTATTTCACTTAGCATGTTTGCCTCCATTTTCATCCATTTTGCTGTCAATGACAGGATTTTATTCTTCTTTATGGCCAAATAATATTCTAGTATATACATAAACATCACAGTTTTCTCTACTCGTTACTCAGCTGGAAGGCACCAGAGCCAGTTCCTTATCTTAGCTTTTGTATATAGCATTGCATTGTACTACGTGGTGAGAATATGAGTCAGCATAGCCGTTATGGAGACTAGTATCATGTTCCTCAAAAAGTAAGCATGCAATTATCACAACATCTGGTTGTCCCTGCTCTGTGTGCATCCAAAATGTGAAATAGTGTACCCGAGAGCAGTTACCTGCACACCATGTTATTTGTGGCATTATGTTCTGGTTTTCTTGTTTAAAAACAAAATTATGTGTCAACATGGTAGCTCAAAATCATAGAGCCTATGATAAGACATTCATAATAATTGTAATAGCTTATATTTATGGGTTATTTATGGTTATCTAGTTATGTACTATGTGCATTATGGGTCCTGTCTTCTTTCATCCTTCTAAACGTGCTTGTTTGACTTTTTCACTATAGAATTCCCAGAGCGTAGAAAGGATTCAGTGCAGAGTATGTGCTTTGACATTTACTGTTTGAGACATGTGAATGAACAATTCTAAGAGCGACAAAGAGACATATGTTCATTTTACAGATAATGACACTGAGGCTTGCAAAGATTAAGTGAGTTGCCTGAAACATAAAGTCAATGACTGAAAGAAGACAGCATCCTCGTGTGAATGACTCAGGACCCCAAGTAACCACTTCGTAGGGCTTCCCCTGGGGAGTTGTGGCTAAATTCTGTGGAAAATAAGTGCCAAGTACACTTTTTTTTCACATTCTTATATTTATTTTCTTGGAACACAAAAGTTTACTGGGTTTTTCTGAATTTTATGAATAGTTGTGATTTGAGAAATGAAATGACTTCAACTAATTAGGAAAACTCAAAAGCAGTTACCAAAAGCAATTGACTTGTATTTTTTTGCATAAAAATAATGAACAAGTTTGACCTTTGGTAGTATCTGACTTATAAATGGTAAAAGCAAAGATTTAGTTTATATTGGAGGGATTGAATAACTGAGAAGATGTGTTTATAATATAAAACTCAAGCTCCTGGTATTGTAGATTTTCAGGAACCAGACTCCAAACTGGCTTGCCTAATTTTATGCATACATCTGTTTATTGTTCAATGAACACGTGTTGTTTACTTCTCCTGCCCTTAGGATTTCTTCTTTCCTGGATCTCTTTCCTCATTCTTTCTCTCTTTTACTTTTTCATGATCTCTAGGTGTCTTCTAACTAGTCCGTTGGTCAAAATCCTTCACCTGAAGTGCAAAGGATCTCTCTGACATTTTCATATCAAAAATACTAGTCATCATTTCATACATACATTTTTTTTGGTGGCTTCAAAAGGTGTAAATTGCAGGTAGATACCCCTCTGTCCTCACGGTGTCCCTATACCAAATTCAGGCCCCAGTTACTTCTTGGCCTTGGTCCAAAATTGGGGTTTAACCTCAAAATCATCCATGAGCTCCGGCTCTTCCTCTTTCTTCTGCTGGAGCTGAGCCTCTCATTTCCAGAGAGGGGCACAACACTCCTCCGGAGATAGAGTCCAGGCCCAGAGTCATCTCCAGCATGCACCGCGGCTCACTGTAGCGGATGTGGATTGTGGAGCCATCCCGCTTGACCAGGAAAACAGGGTAGAGGTGTGCATAGGTCTGGTGGTGTAGATGCACGAGGGAGGTCCTGGTGCTGTTGGCCCTCCGAGGGGAAGTGTGCAGGCAGCAGGGTCTAGGAGCAGCTGCCTTCAGGGTGCTCTGCTGCAGCAGGCCAAGCAGGCTGCACACAGCTGCCACGTTTCCTTAGAGCGCTGGTCTGTCACTGTCCCTAGTATGTGACTGTGCTGGTGGGAAACAGGCCACGGAGAGTGAGCACGCCAGTAGCCAGTGAAGTTCCAGCGCTGCCGCTGGACACCTGCAGCCACAGTGTGGCATCATTTTACATTTAATCAGTCTTCTAAGGAGATGCCCTTTAGTTTTTAAACTTGAGTGCTTTTTATGCAAATAGAGGCTAATCCCTGACTACATTTTTCTACTCTGCGTTATCACAGTTCAGTATCTCTTTATGGTGACAACTCAGATAATATTTGCTGAAAAAGTGCAGAATAAGTAGATAAAACAAAATTATCATGCTCTTCCAGGAAAAATTTTTTCTGCTTGATTTTGTTTTATAAATCATAAATCTTTTCCATGACAAGCTCTGAAATGTAGGCTTTCACTGTATAAAATATATACAAATGAACTTAATATTTGTTTCTCTTTATCTTTAGCACTATGCAAGATATTGATGTAGCTTGGTTTTCAGAGCTGGGAACTATCTTCTGCACTCCCCATTGATCTACCTACTTGTGGGCTCACTGCTGATGTATGTCTCAATTTTTTACTCTGTTTCCATAAACAACAGTAAATCTGTCCGTGGAGGAGATCCATGAAATTTAATTTCTGCTGCAGAGGCCTTGGGGACGTTTGTGTGAAAATGTGTAAAATGGAAATTATTGTTGTGGATTTACACCTGCATTTGGATGCATTGTTTCTGGTGTAATTTTGGAGGCTGGGGGTATTTTCAACACTTCTTCCAAAAGTCTAAATCAAATATTCTTTCCTTATAAACAAATTGGCACACAGTGTCGTGAAAATCAATTTTTCATTTTCTGGTCAATTTTTAAAAATTAACTGCAGCTGAAATGTTAATTATCAACATTGGTAAACTGTGGGCAACTAAAGGCGCTGTCTGTTGCATAGGTGATGAAGTAGAAATTTCTTGGCTCTTGAACACTTTTACATCCCCTGTGAGTGACACTCTTTAGCATTTTTCATCAAATCCTAGGCTTTCTGTAAAAAATCATCATGGGAGCTTGCTTTTAAGAAGTCCCAAATCTCTCAGCTGAGTGGTGCAGGTGAAATCCCTTCCTTTCCCAGATTTAGTCTTGTCAAATAATAGCTACCATAGCTAGCAGTAGCTTCCAGGAAAAGCTAATGCCCTGACTCCTGATTATTATCCTGCTTAGCAATGTAAACCTTAAATTTTGCACGTATACATATCAATAAAATGGGAAAAATAAAACGAATTAGCTTAAGCCACATAGCTCTAGACTTACCTTCCTTTGTTATTGACTGTCAGGCTGATGATAAGGAGAGGCACAGTATTTAGCACAGAAGCAGGCAAGATGCTTCACTTTCTCAGTCCTTCTAGACCTGATGGAGAAAGATCAAACAAAACTGTGTTATGGGAAAGTTCACAGCATGAAACAATGAGACTTGTCTTTCAGAAAACCAACACTAGGACCTATGTTTCAATTCAGAGGTCCAATACTAATCCCACATTTTGGAACTGTTTTCTGTTTATCTCTTTAAAAAATGGAAAAAAGTAATGTTTATGGGCAGATAATCACTGCATCATGTTCTTTTCATACATACTCATTTAATTTTTAAGACTGCCCAACAAAATAGTTAATATCTGGTTGCCCTTTTATAGGCAGAAAAGTCGGCAATGAACTTTAGATACTTAGACTTTGAGGAGTCTTTTTCAACTTTTTTTTTTTTAACTTGGGATTTAAAGAACTATAAAAACATAATGATTGTGTAACTGCCGTAGCAAAATGGAATCTTGTGAGTCAGATTTTTCCTTTAGATAGGAATAACTTTTTCTATATATTCTCAGGTATAAATCTAAGACGTGCGCCCCAGCTCCACCTCGTCTCTGCCCTTATGAATGCACAATGTGAAGGTGCTTGTATCAGGAAATCAAAGTCCCAGTTTTATTCCATGGGCAAGGGAAGATGATGCCTGGGTCTAAACTGTGTGACAGCAGCCTATTATGAGCCTATTATCTCATTTTATTCTGTAGAAAACCTGTGTGCCTATCTGAACACGGGGAGATGCTGATTTGAGGCAACTGCTCTCCCTCATGAAGCTAGCTCTGAGTAATCCATTTTTCTTTTAATCATAATAAATGGCCTCCTTTGATCAGATCAGTGGTGAGCAAATGAGCCCAAGTGTAGAGTCCCAAGCAGCTGGTAATAACTAAAATTTAAAAATATGAAATACATTTTGGTGAATGTAACAAGTAGATGGTTTTTATGAGACAGAAGTTAGACTTTATCTAGGTCAAAGTAAATGAAGACGAAAAGAGGAATAGAAAGAATTGAAAATGATAAGGATAATGTTTCTTTGGGCTGATATCAGATATATATGATTTAAGACAAAACATGCTATTTCAAACATAGAAGGAAATGTTGCAAATACAGGAAATATTTTGAAGAAAAATGTTAACTACTTAAATGTACCTACAGGTCCATAATTGAACTGTTGTACTGAAATCTCTTGTTAGCATTTTAATAACAAATTTTAATATAAACCAACATGACATTTATTTAAACTGGTGACAATGAATAACAGAATTAAAAGGGAAAATGTAGGATAGGAAGCATTAGATTTTATCTGTGCCTATTTTCTTGACTATTCCCATGAATAAACTTGATAAGTTATATACATAATCTAAATCACAGAGGTAGATACCTTTAGGGTAGGCATAAAAATAGGTCTGCTGGCTTCTGATATAAATTTCTGTAATACATTCTTGATTGCCCTTCCTGGTCACCTCAACTATGAAGTAACTGTAGGCTTTTATTCCTCATCAAAGTTAACTGTGGAAAAAACTTCAGCATGGATTTCAATTATTGATAGCAAAGCATGTATCATCAAACTCTAACAGAAACATACAGATGAATGGCCACGAGAAAGATTTATATTGGGTGTGTGTAATATAAAGAAGAAGATAGCAGTCAAAGCAGATGGATAGTGTGGGTGACTTCCGATACATGCAGGGAACAGAGGAAAGTCTTGAGTTTTATTAGGGAAGGAGTGAGAGCCAGCAGTTAAACACAACTAGTCTTAAAGTTACAGAAGGCTATTTCTTTGGGCAGAGACTATGAGATTGTCAAGCGTGTATTGTTTTAGTCGTTTTATTTTTATTTTTTTGAGTGCTGTGATTGCAACAGAAAAATGTTTTTCTACAAGTAGCTGAGAGTCCTGCTGCTAGATGTCGTTGTAGTAGCTCCTATTATCAAATTGTCCACAAGAGCCCCTCTCTTCACAGCTTCCCTGGCTCCTTTCTGTCAGGCTTGGGCACAAGTAACTCCATTATGAATATGACAACTTTCACCATACATATTATTGATTTATCCCGAGTTTTGCTATGAAGAATATATATATAGATATATATATATATCTATATATATATAGATATATATATATAGATATATCTATCTATCTATCTATATATATATATATATATCTGATAAATTATAAAAAATTACAAAGATTCAATTCTAGTGCTAGGTATTCACACATTTTTGGTTACAGATAATATCAAGGTAGAAATAAATCTCCAGCTTTTTAAATCTCTTTTTTCATATTTTTTTCTTCATTGATTTAAATTTCCGAAGATGGTTTATGTTTTTGTACCTTCTTGCTTTTTTTGTATTGATTCTCACTTAAAGCAGCCTTTATTTCATGCTCTCTCCCTCAACCCCCAGTGAAATGTTTGTTGCTATTGACCTTAGTGCTATTGCCTCATTTCTTTTTTTCTTTTCTCTTTCTTTTTCTTTTTTTGTTTCTAAAATTGGGCACCTCTAATTACTGCTTAAAGTCTTATAGCCTCTAGCTAATTAATGTTGCAATATTCCACTTTATCTTCCTATATCTCACATACGAATAAGGAAACATGTACTAGGACAATCGGAATAAAGTAGTTAAGTGTTTCCAGTTCTATTATATATTATCTGACCTTAAACATGTCAGTATTTCTTTTAGCACAAATATTCCCTGAGGTAACGTTTAAAAGATATCATTCTAAAATCTCTTATGTTGTAGGTACATGGTGGATAATTATGAAAAATAAAAATGTTTAAATTGTTGTATTAATCCCTTATTAACATTCGTTGACTAATTCATAGAAAACTTTTGTTCAAATTAAATAAAGATTATAAATTTTATCTCCAAATGGATAAAATGAGCTCTCAAATCATTCTCGAATTGCTGTATTAAAACTAGAAACAGTATTAATTATCAACTTATTAAACTAGACTTATGGAAATTAATTACTATATTTCTCTACTATTGGAAAGCAAATTATGCTAATGATAAATCAATTGTTGAATATTTCTGTGGAACTGAAACTTTGATTTTTATAGATTGACAAGGTAGCCCATAAGTTTGAGTGAATGAAATCTTTTTTTTTTTTTTTTTTTTCTGATCTGCTTGTTTGCTACATATTACCGGAGTGGGAAAGTGGGTGTTAACTACATGGGCAAAGTCAGTGTTTTCAGAGTAAGGACAACCGAGATCTCTCTCTTAGCACTTAAAATGCACTTCAAATGCACCATTCATACATTTCATAACTTTATTGGAACAAAAGATCTAATAAAACAACAGAGATCAGAAGAAAAGTACGGAACAGGAATTTTTTTGAAGTCCTTAAAAGTGGCTTCAAGAAAAAAAAAATAGTCTGTTTTAACCTTCTCTTGGTCCATGTTAGTATGTGACAAACTTTCATTAGTACATTTTCAGAAATCTGTATTCCTTGATCTCTCTTAGAATCTGTAGTGCCAATACTGTAACTTATAAAAAAGGTTGAAGAAAATCCATCATTTCCTTTTCTTTATACTGAATTCTAATCTTGAATTAGAGCCTGCCAAACTGAAAGAGGATTAGCTAATGCAAAGACAAACACAGATAATTACTACAATAAGACTGTAATTAATAAATCAAAACAGTGGGATTGGGGTTCTGGGGGCTACATCAGTGATAGAGTGTTAAGCCCAGAAGGTGAGGCCCTGAGTTCAGTCCCCAGACTCAGAAAAACACGCCAGCTGTGGGCTTACTGTTATTTTCAAAGTGGGAGATAAAAAATCATACCTGTGCAGAAATTTAAATAGGTAGTGAAAACATTTATGCTTGCTTGTTGACAAAGTGTCGTCTTTATTCAACACGATGATTACGTATGTCTTCTTTTTTAGAAGTTTATTTTAAACTGACACAAAGAATATAAGCATAAACATTAATAGGGTACCAGGCAAGGTTTTGATACCTGTAGATATTGCACAAGCTTAAATCAATCTTCATTTATCTATCTCTTCAAACTTTTATCATTTCGTTACCATAAAAGCTTTCAAAACCATTTCTTTTGGCTTTTTGACATGTACAGTGCATAACTGATATATATTAATAATCACCTCGGCATGCAATAGCCTAAAAGTTTCTACTGCTGTCTGGCTACCACTCAGTTCCCACTCATCTACCTTTCCCATCCCTCCCTTGTTCTACTTATCACTTCCTCTAGCATCTAGTAACCTCCATTCTACTCCAGCATTTTATATGGTCAATATTTTTAAATTTTTTTGTCTCTGAATGAGGTGTTCTGTTACTTGTTCTGTGCCTGGTTTATATCATTTAACATACTAACCTCCCATATATCTTCTAAATTTTTTTATCTGTAAGTTCTTCTGATCTTTAAACCAAATTACTCTCTAAATACCTTCAATTTTCTTTTTTGGAGGCTTTCTCCAGGAAGCCCTCTCAAGTTTTATATTATTTTGGATTAGCTATTTTCTACTCAAGCCATTTCCTGAGATGTCTTTGAATTTTACTGCTAGATAAGACTCCTAATCTGTGACATCTGCATTTCTTTTCTGCTTTGTGAAGAAAGTGTACAGTTTCATGTATTTCCAACATTTTCCCAATCTTTCAATTATAATTTTCCTATTTACATAACTGACACTCATGAATTTAGACTCAGAATTTAAGACTCAAAATTACCTTTTTAGAATAATGAATTATTTATCCAGTGACACTGGAGAAGGATATATATGTTTTATTTATACTTCCTTTTAGAAATGAATTTTAAGAGCACTTTGAATCTTTTCACCTATAAAAATTCATAGGAAGTTGTTTAGTGCGGAGTTTTATTCATTCATTGTGTACAATACTCCGTCTAGTATTCCACATCTTGCTCTTCTTCCCTATCCAACCATTTAAAACTCAAGGGTGCTTAGAGTTTCATGAATAAGAAGATATCAGCTATAAAATTTGTCTTTGGTTATCCTCTAAACTCCTACTTTTTAAGAAAAATGTATAGCAATAAAAATGCATGTACTTTTTAATGTTTAGACATGAGCTAAAATCAGGTCTATTGTCATGTCCTAGGTTTGCATGAAAATCATAGATTTATTTATCTTCATTTTTCTTCTCCTTTCAGTTAGTTTAGGAAACACAAGAGAAAACATGTTCTCAGTCTGACATTTAATTTAGAAGTCACAAGACAGAGTTGAAAAAAGTTTTTTTCTAAATTTTTACAAAATGAGGATGATCAGTATCATAACATTTAGAAGTTATGCTGTCAATGACACTTTTGATTGCTGTGTCAAAGTTTCTTTTATGAAATAGTAGAATATGTAGCTCTAGATTATTATTTAAACTTCTTTTTTCCTTAAATATTAGTATTTTTGTGAGTTATAATAAAGTTAGACCCTGAAATATTGTCCAGGTTGAAGTGTGAACCAAAGGTATAATTTCTTCCAATCCAACAAAAATGATTGAAATGTGATTTAGTCCAGTTATAAAGGACAATAAACAATGTACTTCAAATATGTTGAATGGCAGGTAGTTGAATTTGGACTCTACTCAAAACTTAGCAATGACTAGATTTTAGATTACTATGGCTAAATGACACATTTTAGAAGTTCTGTTAGATGGTCCACTCCCTGGGATCAAAATCTGATCATTTTTTCCTAGTGTATTATAACAGATAAACCTATGGTTTTCAATATTGTAGATCGTTCAAACAATAACCTCTTATTTTAAAATTTTCTAACTAATCCCCTTCTAATAGAGGTTTTGATGTTCAAATAATAACCCTAATGATAAAAAACATTAATGGTCAAATTACATGAGGCTAAGTGTCCTTATTTCTCTTGCGCTACACTAGTTGAGTTCTTCATTTTATGCTGGACAACAAAGTTAAAGTTAAAATTTTCTTCTACCCTCATAAACTCTTTCTGCAATTTTCCCAATTTTGAAAAAAAAAAACTCTGTTTTTTCGTTTACTTTGTCTCCAAGTTTGAGAGTCTTCCTGTCAAATACTTGTCTTATATCCTATAATTAACCCGGCCCCATTTTATTTTAGTTATCTCTAGTTTCGGATTATATAAAGACCAAGACTTTTATCACTTTTATTGCTATCCTCCTTATCCAAATTATGATATTCTCCTGCCCAGACTGTTGCAATAGCTTGTCTAATGTTTTTCCTATGTTACTTAACAAGTCCTCCGAGCATGGGGGAGGACTACGGGTGGCTGAGTGGAACCGTCAGGGCTGGGAGCCCCATATGCACGTGGTCATTCAGCCACGCTGTCATTAGCTACAGGTGTAGCTATGGCTCACGCTCTAAACTAATTGGCTCTGGCTCATGATATGTGTCCTCCTAGCATGTGGAAGAGCATGGCCTTGGGCCTTGTAGGGTTGCTGGAGGGGAGAAAGATGGGTGCAGGAGAGAGAGAGAGAGAAAAGAGACTTGAGGTACACCAGGTAGATAGGTCCTGGGACAGAGTATGTAGTTTCAATTAGTTTTCATCTATCCTGGGATGGGGTTTTTTATTTGTTTGTTTTGTTTTTTTGATGAGTTGATTGCCTTTTGAGCCACCCATACTCCTGTCAGTGATCTTTTACCCTTGCTTCTATGTTAGCCCTTCACCTATGGCCCAGTAAGCAACTTCTTGTCCACACTCCTGTAACTAAAAACTCATTGGTTCATCAAGTTGGACTTTGATGTAATCGCTGCCTTGATAAGTCTTTAGTGAATATCTATCACAGAGTGAACAGACGTTGGTGCGTCAAACTTTCCATCTCCCCAGGAAAGCTTTAGACAACAACCTTCTTGTACTCTTGCCTCCCTTGTTTTATTCAGCATGCAACCAGAGTGATTTTGATAACTCCTATACAATACCATGTTGCCACTCGGAAGGCTCCAAGGGGATTCTCCTCAGTAAACATGGGGACCCTACACCCACCCGGCTCACAAATAGGCCTGCTGAATTGCATTGCAAAAAAGAACTTGGAGACTGTTCAGAAAGAGGATCAGGAAAGATTTTTTGAGGAAAGGAGAGTACACAGAGTAGAGTGTGTGGGATTTTAAAGAATTAGACACTCTGTGCTCTGGAGCTGGGAATAGTACTGTTTGCTTTTTTTTTTTTTTTTTTTTTTTGTGGATGGCAGAGACCTATAGAATCTTCTATAGGAAGCTCTGTATTATCTCATTCACAGATAGAAAGATAATGGCTCATTTTGAAGGTGAACAGATGGCCCGTTTTACAGAGAAAATGTCTGGGCCTACTCTACTACTCTGCCCATCTATCCTTATATATTTTTCTTTTCTTTTTAAAGTAGGTGATGTAATATGTTGTACCTAAAAGATTCTTTTTCTCTGATCCATTTCTTCATTTTAGGATTAGGTTTCTGCTCTGTATCAACTACACTAATACATGAACTTTGAGAGTCTTCAAGGGATTTTCACTGTGATGGGCCAGAAGGAAGAGAGGCATCAGCAACCGCGGGGCGACTTTTTGATTGTGTCCTCGAATTGCAGTCTTCTTAAGACTATGTTTTCCTTTCCCACCAATATTTCTTCTTTTAGCCTACCTCAACATCATCTTACCCATGATGCTCCCGTGGTTCCCATCTCATTCAGAAAGAAAGCCGAAGTCAGAGAAGCATGAAGTTGAGACCAACGTGAGCCCAATCTTCCTCACCTCTTCAGCTTTTTCTCTTACACCTTTTCTCCCCACGCTGCCTCTGGCCTCCTCGTTTTGGTTGAGGAGGATTAGCCTGCTCACGTGTGGGGCTGCTGTCCTTGCCTGGGTCCTCTCTCTATCTCAGGGACAGCCCTTTCACTGTCATTCCTCAGCTTCTCACACAGACATTGCCTGTTCAATTAGACTCTCATTGGCCATTCAAATTTACCTTCTTTTTTTGCCATTCATTTTTTAAATTTCTTTTATTTCTTCACCTTGTCTTACTCCTCTTACAAAGATTAAAAATTCTGTGAAGGCAAGAATTTATAATTTAAATTTTTAAAAATCCCTAGCACCTAAAATAACTGGAATATAACAATACTCAATAAACAGTTAAAGAAGAAAAAAGGACAGGCGGAAGGAAAGAGGGAAGGAAGACTTAAAACTCTTCTACGGTTTAGGTGTTGAATGTCCCCCCAAAGCCATGTGATTGCCAGGGTGATGTTATTTAAAGAGAGTGGACCTTTCAGGAGGTCCTTACATACTTAGGTCACTAGTTCATGCTCTCAAAAGGAATTATGGAAACTGGTTCCTTCTACTTCCTCCTTTGCTTTTTGGCTATGAGATAATCAGTCTGTTTTGCTGTGCAATATTCATTAGTGTTCTCTAAAAAATAGAATTAAAAGAATATATATATATATATATATATATATATATATATATATATATATATGGAGATTTATCAGGTAGGCTTACTGAGTCTGTCACCTGTGAGATCAGAGAAAGGAGAGTTCAAAAATGTCAGCTCTACGTGGGAGGGCTGAAGATTCAGGGGTTACTCAGCAAAGAACAAGGAAGCCTCAGAAGAAAGGGATCAAGAATACAGTAGCAGTCCAGGGTGGAAGACCTGGAAACTCACGGTGCGATTCTGTGCTTGAGACTGATGCCCAGAGGCATTTGTAAACCCAAATAGACCAGTGCTCATCCAGAATAGAGAAGGAAGATTTATTCTTTCCCTTTTTATTCTGCCCTGGCTACAGGTGCATTCATTGGCAACACCCACATCTGAGATAGTTGTCTTTTCTCAATTGGCTGGCCTTCACATCAGTCATCCACAGACACACTCCACGCTGTGCCTTCTTGATCTCCAAGGCATCTATAATTAATTCAAATTGGCAAAGCACAATTAAGTGTCAGACAGACCGTTCTCACCTTTGTCACCCAGCACCCCACAAGGGGACTGAAAACAACCGTTCTGCTCATTGGTGGACTGCAGCCTCTAAAACACTGAACCAAAGCAAATCTTTTGTAAGTTAACTATTTCAGATATTTTATTACTGTAAGAGAAAGCTGACTAATGCAAACTCTATATTAGGTATCATCCAAAAATGGAAATGGAGATGGGAGAGCAATCGAGTCTATTTATTAAAGATCAATTTACTTTCAATAAGATGTGTCTTTTGAGGGAAAAGAAATAAAAAATCACATAACTTCTCAACAATGCCTTCATTTCAAATTGGACGCAGTTAAGAATAGCACATTCTACAACTGTTACATGTGCGTAAAAATCTAGAAATCATGTCTATTTAACTGATGTGTGTTGAATATTGGGAAATCTTAAAAAGGAAGTTAACATATGCCAGGGTCTTCAGCATAAGTTGTGAAAAGAAGTTATATTTTTGAGAAGAAGAAAAAAGATTTTTTAAAGAATCCCTGTGAAATTTTGGGATTATAAGAAGAAGGGTAAATTTTGATTTTAATGGCATATTTTGATTTGATATATTCAGTCCTTCAAATCGCTTGCAGAAATTTCCCATTATTTGACTAAACCCTGTTTTCTCTAGTTCTACCTCTTTTTCATTACCTCAAACTCATGCTTATTTCAGACAATGGGTCTGCACACATCTGCTAAGGATAGGCAAATTTTAGAGGGAAATGGTGTTTAGACTGCTGTCAGTATTTCTTGTGGCATCAAGTAAATGCCCAGGCTGGAAATTTTCAGTTTCCTGAGTGGCTTTACCTCTAAATCTGTTAGGTCTCTTGTTAACCCAGTAAGGAAAAGCTGTTCATAGCCTGGGTCTTGCCTGCCTATTGTCTAAGTTTAAGCAGAGTAGGACCACTCGAAATCATATGATTAACTTGGTTTAAATGTCAGGCTTTGCTATCTGAATCGTTATTAAGTTAAAATAATGAAAATGACTACCAATGCCAAATATATCTTCCTCTGTTCAAACAAAAACAAACCTTTCCTATTTGATGTATGTTATATATCACTTTGTCTTTAAAATTTTTTGTTAAATAGGTTTTTTTTTTTCCTTCTTAAGCACAAAATAAAGGCACATAGGCTTTCCAGGTTTTTATTTGAATCCATCACAACTGTGACTCCTCCGTTTAAGTGCTCCCCACCCTCGCACCCAGGCATGTGACTGTGAGAGTGCTCAGAGGTGCACACCCAGACTCCAGGAGAAACACCTCAGAAGTGAAAACAGAAAATTGGATTAGTAGTGCTTTCTTTGTATCTTGACAAAAGGATTGAAAAATCTGGTTAAATCCTTTTTTTTTTTTTCTGATTAACTTTGATTAAGCCAGCACATTTTTTATAGTGAAATGTTTATGTATCATCTGGAGATAGAAAAACTGTTCTTTATTTTGTCAACTCAAATAGAAAAGGAGAATGACAACAGTATTTGCTTGCTTTTTGAAGAGAGAAAAGCAAATAGAGAAGTAATTTTCTTACTCTGACATCATGTTGGAAATAAAAAGCCTCAAATTCACATTGAAATAGTAGCAAGGTCTCAGAGGGGACTCTTGTCTGCCCATAGAAAACTAGGCTTAGAGGAAAATTTTTGTAGCTCTCAAAAGTTTGGAAATCAGAACTGATAGTGTACTTAAGTAGGACAGTTCTACTAATTTGAGCTGAAGTTACAACAAGTACTTTTTAATTTAAATTACTCATCAGGAACGGAACATCATACTGACGATGTAAGGGCTTATGTTTCAGTCATAAAAATTGGCTGAAATCCTTAAATTGCCAGATAACTCATCCTCCAAAGAAGTATTTGCTTTGAAAGATAGCAATGTGAAGAGTTGGAAATGTCAGAAATGAATGAGAACTAATGGGAAGATACTTGGTTTGGCAAGTGATCCTTTTACTCTCGTCTTTGTGGAGTTATTCCACAATTGGATTGGCATTCCTAAAGTGCAAAGTGCCTTCAATAATGAGATTTTCAAATTAACTTCTGAGTACGTTTACAGCCTGGTAATAGTGTCAGTGCGTGACAGAGGTGCGCTCTGAGCGGAGCAGCCAAGTTCCGATGCTCACGGGATTTCGAATGTGGACCATCACCCTTTGGCCTGGCCATTTGTTTTCCTGTCCACCAGTCGCCTGTTGACCTTGAATGAGGCACATCTGATATGTACTGAGGAGAAAGATGAGAACTGGTCAGCTGAATACTAATTTGGTCCTTACCACCTATTCCCTCTGGCTTTTTGGCTTTTACCTCTAGCTCTGATCGTTTTGCCTTCTTCACTGAATTAGTGCTCCCCATGTGAGTCCCCTAATTTTTCACTATCAGGGCCAGAGAGAGGAAGAGGTCCGGATAATAATTCGAAGCCTCTGCAATGGTCTGCACTATCCAGAGAGTCCATTTCCTGGAGATTGCAATCAGAAAAGTAAATGGCAGCCACACTCCATACATACTCATCATTACCTGTGGATATGGCTTTGGGCTGCAATAGCAACCTCATAGATTCAGAACCCTTTATCAAATTGGATATATGCATTTTATGGTCATGAGCTTAAAGAATTACATTTTAAAAGATTGTTGCCAACTGAAAATGCTTTTTAATCACATTAAGAGGAAGAAGCAAATTGAAGACATTCAGGTAGAGAGTTTATCACAAGGAAGTCTCTAATGTTCATGGTCTAAGAATTTAGGGTGTATCTGAATGTAAGATTTCAGTGCATACTTTTGTCAGGGTTTTTATATTATCATTAAAATCTTTTATTTTATCATTAAAATCTTTAAATCTCTTAGAAATATTATTGAATTAACATTTTGTGTTTCTCGCTGATTATTTTGGTAATGAAAGAGCCAAGATGTAAAAGCATCCGTGCTAAATCGTGTCAGAGAATCACATTAAATAATGAGAGATTTTAGTCTCATATTTTTACTGGAGGACTCTGGTTTCAAATTTTTGCTACTTTTAAATACTGAAGTAAGTAATTTTGTGATTATTTACTTCAATGTATCAACACTTTAAATCACTATGCTTGCAATCTGACCACACCCCCCTAAGTAATTATAACACTGTCATATCGATGGTCTCAAATGTATTGTGGATTACACAAAGAGCACGCGGTTGTGTGAATCTTCTTGTGAGACATAAGTGCACGTGTGTGCATTCATGGGTATTTGTTAATTTGTATGCGTTTAATTATTAGGAGAAATGTGAACAATCTGTTGATTAATTTATCTATAATATAAATCTAGCATTCAATAATTCTTTTGGTAGTAGATATTGAACCACCAGCGTTGGCACTGAGCTATATTCCTAGCCTCTTTTTTTTCTGTTTTGTTTTCTATTTTTAAGTTTTGAGATGGTGTTTCAAACTCAGATAAGTTGCTAAGTAACCCAGGCTGGGTTTGAACTTGTGATCTTTCTGCTTCAGCCTCTCCTGATGCTGAGATTATAGGTGTGTGCCAGTACACCCAGCTGAACTCGATAAATTTTATGTTGAAAACAGAAGCAATAATGACACATTTATAATGAGTGAATCCCAACATTCAGGGATTAACAAAACCAAGACAATACTGGGAAAAAAGTTAATAAGGTAGTCTATTACAAGAAATGTGAAGCTTGTCTTGGGGAAGCAGACACAGAGTATCAGGCAGAGGGGCACGTTTTGATGCAACCTGCAGTATGTTATGTAATATCCATCTACATCTTCACCCAGTGGAATGGAATCGATATCTCTAACAGAGAAGTGTATGTAATCGAGTAAGGATTTTTCCATGTGAGTAAGTACACAGAGAGAAACGCAGCAAGGACAGGGTGGTGACGGCTGCATGGGTGACAGAAGGGGTGGGAATGGATGAATCGCACACCTGGGGCACAGCTGATGTGCAGACAGGGCTCTCTGAGGAGGTAGGAAGGCACAAGAAAGCCCGAGGGGGTCTACTGTTTTATTGAGATAACCATTTGGAGGTAAAATCAAGACAATAAAATGGTATTTTCATATATGCTATACTGGTCATTTTCACTTCCTATTCCCTTTCCTTGCAAATTCCTCCCTGTTTCAGCTGGGGGTGGTGATGCATGCCTATAATCTCTGCACTCTGGAGGGTTGAGGTAGGAGGATGACAAGTTTCACCCCAGACTGGGCACCTTAGGAATTTAGGAAGATCCTGTCTCAACATCAAAAATAAGAAATGAGTTTGGTGTATTGGAATATAGTCTAGTTGAAGGCTCTTAATCGATTCTCAGTATCACTAAATGACAAACTACATTCCCCCCTGTTTCCTCTATTCCCTTCCTCTTTTAAAATAATATTCACTCTTCTATTTTTATGTCACCTTTTTAGATTTGACATATTAGGGAGAACACGTAATACTTGTCCTTCTGTGAGTGGATAAATCTGGTCAACATAAAGATTTTAACTTCCATCTATTTTTTCTGGAAATAAATTTGCTCTTCATTATGTTTATATGCTTGTGTAATAGTCTAATATACATACATAATTTTATATTATGTATGTGTATAGTATTATTACATTTTCTTTTTCCTTATCCAGTTATCTGTTCATGGACATCTTAGCTGATTGTGTATCTTAATTATGCTGAATTGCACCTCAATAAACATTAATGGACAAGTTTTCCTATAGTATGGTAACTTTAGTTTCACTGGGTATATACCTTGTGTGGTAAAATTGGGTCATATGGTAGTTTTATTTTTAGTTTTTTGAGGCACCTTCTCACTGCTTTTCATAATGGCTATAATAATCTACAGCAGTATAGGAGTCTTTTCCCCTATGTTCTCACCAGCATTTATCGTTTTATTATTCTCTCTCTCTCTCTCTCTCTCTTTAGAGAGGGTTTCATTCTGTAGTCCTGATTGATTCTAAACTCACTATGTCAGCCAGGCTGGGCTTGAACTCATGACAATCCTCCTGCCTCAGCCTCCCAAAGCCATCACACCCAGTTATTAGGCGGTCTTGGGGATTGAACCTGAGGCCTCACTTTTACTTGGCCAGGGCTCTAATCCCTGCTATGCCCAATCACTCTCTCTCTCTCTCTCTGTTTTTTTTTTTTTTTTTGTATTCTTGATGATGGTTGCTCTGTTTGGGATAAGTCAGAATCTCCATGTAGTTTCGGTTTGCAATTTCTTACTAAAGATGTCGATTTTTCAAATATTTCTTGGCCAGTTGTACTTTTTCTTCTGAGAAGTGTCTATTTTCCCATTTGCTGACTGGAATACTTAGATTTTGGTGTTTCTTGAATTTTTTGCACATTCACGATGCGTGCCTCTGGTTCCTCTTTTGCAAAGACCCTGGAAACTATCTCCTCCCATTTTAAAGCCTGTCTCTTCCCTCTGTTGTTGCTTCCCTTGATGTACAGAACCTTTTTAATGTGTTGTTCTCTCACTCACTGATGCTTGCTGCTAGTGTATGTGCAATTGGAGTCCTCTTCTCGAAGTCCACCTGTGCTAGGGTATCAAGCATTTCCCACATGTTTTCTTCTTGTAATTTCGAAGTTTCAGGCCTTACACATTGGTCTTTGATCCATTTTGAATTAATTTTTATGGGAGGAGAGATAAGGGTATAGTTCAAGTGTTCTGCAAATAGATATTCAGTTTTCACTGCACCATTTGTTAAAAAGTCTATTTTTTCTCTAATGTCTAATAGTGACTCTTTTCCAAAAGTCAGATAGTTGTAGTTGTGTGGTTTGTATTTGTAGCCTTCCTTCTCATTGTCTGTTTTTGGTGGCAAAATCATGATATTTTTGTTCTATGGCTTTGCAAAAATTTGAAATCAAGTGTTGTGATGTCTCTATACTATCTCCTTTTACTTAGGACTGCCTTGATTATCATGAGACTCTTATATTTCCCTATGAATTTTAGTATTTTTTTCTAATTCAGTGAAAAGTGTGATTGAGATTTTAAATGAGATTATTTTGAATCTGTAGATTGCTTTTGAAGAAGTGGCCATTTTACCGATTAATTATGTCGATTCATGAACATGGAAGGAATTTTGATTTTCTTCTGTTTCTTTTCTATTTCTTTCTTCAATGTTCCACGATTTTCATTACAAGTGTCTTTAATTTCCTCGGTTAGAGTAATTTCTAAGTATTTTTCAATGTATTATAAAAGAAATTGTATTTCTGATTTCTTTTTCAGTTGGTCTATTATTATTGTGTAGAAAAGCTATTGAATTTTTTAAAATTGATTTTGATTCTTTTTTATTTAAGGTCTTATAAATATTAGATCATATTGTCTGCAAATGAGAATTACTTGCTTTTCAGTTTGCTGTTAGTATTCTTTTTTATTTCTCCTTATTATCTAATTGCTTGAGCTAAAATTTCAAGTACTGTTTTAGATTGAGTGGTGAGAATGGACATCCTTGCTCTTTTCTGTAGTATAAAGGAAAGAGTTTCAGATTTTTCCTTATTTTGGATGATTTTGGTTATGAATTTTTTATGTAGCTTTTATTAGGTTTACTTCAGATCTTCTAGTTTCTTCAGGGCTTTCCAAATGAAGGTATATTAAGTTTTGTCAAATAATTTTTTTTGCATCTTTTGAGATGATTTTGTGATTTTTTTCTTTTTTTTTTCAGACAGGATCTCCGTCTCTCACTTTCCAGACAAGTGCTTTAATTACTGAGCTATGACTCTAGTCCCAATCCTGTGATTTTTATCCTTTTTTAAATTTATTGATTGTGTATGCCAAACCATCCTTGCAACCCTGAAATAAAATTGACTTCATCACATTGTAACAACTTTTAGTATGTCACTAAATACCATTTGCCAGTATTTTATAAAGATTTTTACGTGTATATTCATCAAAGATAATGTTTTTTTCTTTCTCTCTTTCTCCTTCCTTCCTTCCTTCCTTCCTTCCTTCCTTCCTTCCTTCCTTCCTTCCTTTCTTTCTTTCTGTTTTTCGACCATGGACAGTTTTGGTATTAGGGTGATGCTAGCCTTGCAGAATGACTTTGCAAGCATTTCTTTCCTTCAATTATGAAGTAGTTTAAAGAGTGCTAGTGTTGTTCTCTTAAAAGTCTACTATAATGTAGCAGTGAAACCATGTAGTGCTTGGCTTTTGTTGTTGTTGAGAGACTTCACTACCGCTTCGCTTCAGTGGTTGCTGTGCTCTGTTTAAGTTTTGCTCACATCTTCCTGGTTTGATTTTCCGAGGTCCTTTGTGTACAGAAAATCATTTCATCTACATTCTTTAATTTCTAAGAACATAAATTGTCAAATAATTGCTCGATATTCTGTGGGTTTTAGTAATATATGTTGTACCACCTAATGTTTTACATCTTTATCGATGCTGATTTGAGGCTTCCTATTTTCTTTTTGTTAATTTGGCTAAGAACTTATTAATCTTGTTTAGTTTTTCAAAAAACCAACCCTTTGTTTCAATGATCCTCAATTTTATCAATTTAATTTTTTATGATATTAGCGATTGAGCTTAGGGGCTTTAAAATGAGATACATTCTCAGCCTATTTTTTATTTCTGATGTCAAGACAAAGTCTTGCCAAGCAGTGGGGTTGCCTAGACAGGGAACATATTTGTGATTCTCCTGTCATTGTTTCCTGGAGTGCTTGGATTACAGGTCTGTGCCACTGAGCCTGGCATATTTTGTTTAAGTAAACTTTGGTGTTCATTATTTTTTTCTTTTGAACGTATCGATTCATTCTTATTCTTTAAGACCAAAATATGCATTATCAGTTTTTTGAGATAGCTTATTTTTTGATATAGAAACTCATAGCTATGAACTTCCCCATTAGAATTGACTATGAGTAAAACAGAGATTTGAGAATACTGTATTTTCCATTTATATGATTCTAGAAAGTTTTAATTGCCTCCTTGAATTTTTAAATAATACATTGATTAGTTTCTGTAGTCTCCTTTGCTATTTATTTCTATTTTCTAGTATGAAGTTATAACATGCAAAAATTTCTTGCATTTATTAACACTTGTTTTATTGCCTAAAATATGATATGATGAAAAGAATATGTATGCTGTAGTTGTTAAATGGAATGTTTGGTGGAAGTCTGTTAAGACAAGTTGATATATGGCATAGCTAAACTCTGATGTTTCTTGTTGACTTTTTCTTTTGTCTAGATAACCTATCTATTAACAAGAAGGGTGTATGATCGCTCAGATCAAAAAAATGATGCAACCTGTAGGGAAAAGTGAGCTTTGGCTCACTTCTCCCTGGGGAGTGGAGGTTGCAGCCTATTTAGAGCCAAAAACAAGTTATAGCTAATTTGGATTCCTGTGAAGGTTTTGACTTACCATGGACACAGAATGAATAATTTTATAAAATTTATAAATAAGTAATATTCTACATTATTAGTTTAAATATTCATTATTTTATGAGACATATTTAATATTGTATGTTGATTAATATTTGGTTTGTGAAGCTCAGGACATAGATGCTTATATTTATAACTGTTATTTGTTCCTGGAGGATTATTTTCCTTACCAGGAGGTAGCCTTCCTCTTCTTCTCTTCTGACCAATTTTCCCTTGAAGTCCTCTTTGTCACATATGTGCATGACTACTCCTGCTTGTTTTGGTGTCCTGTTTGCATGAAATATTGTTTTCCATACTTTGTTCTCTACACTGCTTTTCTTACAATTTTTAGCTTCCCTTGTTTTTTATTCCTAGGGCTCTTCTCTTTTTCTTTTCTGAGTAATGATTTTCTAGCTGTCTGGCTTCAAGGCTCTGACAATGTGAGCTGCTGATCACTTCCATTTGGCCATCTTGACCAACCCTGTATCTTCAATTTTATTTATTTTTCTTGCTTTCTACTCCCTCTTTAACTTCTCTAACCATATCCCTCCTAGCCCAACACATACGTTTGGTTATTGTGAGTTGGGGAATAAAAGCTTAAAATGATGCTCACTGTTATTTTACCCGTATTTTAGTCAAGATTTTAAAATTATCAGCCTTAAATGGTGTCAATTTGAACACCAATTGAAATCGAAATATTGAAATAAACATCTACATGGTAGGATGTTTAATTGCATATGTTTTTTTTTAAAATATATTACTGGTGATCCCAGCTGTATGTTTTGGAATCAATTATTTGCTCACATTTGTGTACTGCCTCTTTATGCTATTCTTTTATTGTTTCTTTTATACTGAAGTTTGTTCAATATTTCTTTGTCTATTCACACTATCTCGTGTGTGTGTGTGTGTGTGTGTGTGTGTGTGTGTGTGTGTGTTGATTGGACCCCAGGTTTTTCCATCAAATTATACCTTCAGTTCTGTTTTATTTTTTCCTTCAATTTGATAATGCATGTAATATCACTAATTGTTCATACTTAAAGTTCTCACTCCTTCCTTCTTCGTTGTATTTCCCTAATTAATAGGTCAACACACATCTTCTGGAACATTCAGGCCTTCCTTGCAGTTAGGTATAGCCCTTTGCTGAAGATCAATTAATGATAATGAGGTAAAAATTTGGCTTATAATGTCTGAAAAATACGTTGACTAAGGAGGTGTTATATTTTTTGTCTGTCTCTCCTTCCTGTTTTCTGCTGATTGGATTGTATGTGTGATTCCTGTTCATTACATATCTTAATTGGACTGTGAACCGATAGGTCTGAGTTCCTTGGAAATCAGAGCCCTAGGCAACTTAGCTGCTAGCCTATTATTCCTGGGAGTGAAAGCAAAAAGGAAAGGGGCAATAGAAGAAAGAACAGCGAATAGGAGGTGGCTTATTGCTGACCCATTCATAGTTTTATATGGAAACCCAACTTATTCTACAGTTATGAAAAATCTGCAACATGTAAGGCAGGAGCATTTTACATTCCAGCTTCTTTACTATGAGCTGTTTCTCATTGGCCAATGGTCCCACCACAGCGGGTTCATTCCTCTCTACGTCTGACTTGTCTTGCAGGCCCCCTCAGGCAGGTTCAGGGCTGAGCAGAGTCTCAGTGTGTCACGGTTGAGGCAAACAGGGGTAGTGGAGTTCCTGGATTGCCTGTTTTGTTACACATGATTGAGACTCTGCCAGAATTTGGTCCTATACCCTAGAAGAGGATGATACAAGGTATGATGGGGGAAGAAAAGAAAATAACTGCATGACAAGGACTTTGCAACTATACGGGCTTTATGACTTGTTGCTGAGTGTGCTGTCACTAGAAAGCAGGACACAAAGCTACAGGCACTTGTTCTTGCTATCCTGTCCCAGCTAAGAAGATTATGTCTCCATTTTTCATTCTTCCAAGAAAATATATTTTGGAGTAAGTAAAAATGATCGAGAAACAATGCTCCACATCATGATTATTACTTCTGACTCAAGACATTCCAGCACCTTTGAAATTTAATTTCTCTGAATTATGTATATATCATATAATGTGTTAAGAATAAAACCTTTGGAATAGAACATCAATAAGGATGAGATGCTAGATTCCATGCAGTTTCTAAGCGTGAAATACATTTACTACAGTGGCATAGAGTTTGGTGAATATCAAATAGTATAAATCTTTATATTACTGTAGACTTTTCCAAGAAAGCCAGTGTACTCTGTTGACTAATTTAACTTCAACTTTATCATCAAACAGATTAAAGGTCTTTTAACACATTTCTTCATAAGCACTTGAAATGTGTATCTTGAAAAGTCCTTCTCTCTATCTTTGTTAGCTTTTCAACCTATTCTGAATTCTATAAATAAACCACTAAACCTACTAATTCCATTATGGCTGAAGTGGAAGAGGGAAAGGGATATCTTTGCTTCTTCCTGGAAGGAATGATGTGTGCCAATGAGTTTTGAAAAGACTCAGAGGAAAGGCTGGGCCTGGGGCTGGGTTATGGGATTGGAATGGAGCTTAAACTGAGCCTGGAAGAAGAGATATGTGTCAGGTAAGGTGTTGTGTTGATAACATGTGACAGAACCATTTAAAATCCTTTCACTAGCGGGAAGGAGAAATCTATTAATCTAGCCCATGAGGTTTGGATGCTCAAGATTACTATCCTGTCAGTGTCACTGTGGTCTCCCTCAGAAGGTCCTTTGGCTCATTGGGAACTGTATTCTATTATTGGCCATCTTGCTTATAGTACTCAAAGGCTTTGAGTGAAAACTGTCCAGGAAACAGTGAAAATTGACCGAGAAGTCTGGGGGCCAGCACAGAGTGAAGTTCTGTTACTATTGTTAACACAATGAAACTATTTTGTAGACAGTGAATAATCATTGTTTTGGCTAGAATTAAATTTGCTTGTACATGATAAGAAAGAAAAGCAAAAATAGTGAAGTACACACACACATACTCACACATAGACACACACAATTTTTTTCCCCACAAAAAACTCTCATGGTTGAGCCCAGAGTTGATGTGGGTATTATGGACCATCACGTTGGACTGAACACATTTGGTCATGCTACATTTTTAGTTATGGTTTCTACAATCAAATATTGTATGGAAATGCATGCCTGTTCACATTATAGCCATAAAAATTGTTCCAAATCATAGGAAACAGTATGGGATGGGTGGGCCACATCCTGAATTTAGACAGACATGTCCAAGCCACATACCACTTTCCCGAACTTATTTATCTGGATATAGTTGGCAGGTAGTTTTTTATTTCTAAATTTGGATATGATTTTGTAGTTGCCTGCTACAAAGTATCACTTTTGTTTGGTTTTGCTAGGTGTCCTGCTGAAATCTTGGAGTCCCATTACCGAAGAAGAAAGAAACAATAATTTGGGAAGACAACTAACGTTATCTATCAAAATCATATGAGATCTTAGTTTTCCAAATACTAAGTACTAAGATTATAGCTTTAAACACTCATTTGCATTATAGTTTTAAAAATATGACAAGATATGTTTATTTTTATGCTTACTTCACACATTCTGGAAAATAAGGTTCTCAGTCCACAGAGATTATTTGCATTCAGTTTCTTCTGTTAATCTAAAACTCATACATTACCAACTCTTTTAGCAATAGTTTATTTTAATGATGTTCGAGTTATGATCTTGAGGAAAATATGCAAAAATTATTTATCAATGAGACTTCATTTCTAGATTGTTGATTTACATTTTCACCAAAAGTTCCAATTTATTTTATCTTTTTAAGGATAACAAATGACTGCCAAGAGTTCACGATAGCAGATAAATTTAAACATCCATAGCATGCCCATGAGTTGTCCCTGAGGGTAAGGTTCCCTAAAGCTGGATGTCGTGATTTAATAAGACAGGAACAAATTCACTGTACATTTTGATCATACCTCTTTTATCATGAATAGAATTATGGGCCACTAGATTTGCTCATCTTCTGTCTCCATGGACACTTCCACACTGCATGATATCAAACTGTTCCACTTTATCATTAACTCTTAGTAGTATCTGTCTTTTCCATATTAGTCTTTTTTGGTACATGTGTGGTTTTCAGGTTCCTGCTGAAAATTCATTACTATTTTCTCTTTGCTCATATAGTGGACATCTGTTTTGTGTGCTAGGCTAGTGAAAGTAAAGTACACACCCTGCTTTATAACTCGGTTGAGTACAACCAGCAGGCAAAGCCCACAATGTCCCAGGTATGTGAGGGACAAATAGAGAATATACACTTTCAAGGAGATCACCAGTGATGCTTTGTTCCAAAGCATTCCTGATTTTAATAAGCTCTTGGGGCTACATCTCATTAATGCCTCTGAGAAATCTTTCAATAAATAATCTGGGATGGGTATTTAAAAGTAGTGCCTCCCAATTTTATTTACCCACAAATACTGTTTTTCCTCACAAACTGATATTTTGAAGAATACCGTTTTATTAATACTTTTCTACAATTTCACATGGAGGAAGATTCTAGGTCATAGATCAGTGATATTTAAGTGCTCTGTGATCTTGGGATTTAGTTCCTATGTTAGGAAAACTAGGGAGGAAAAAAATCTCTCATAATTATGAGAAACCTCTTCTTCATAAAGTCTAGGCCTTGTTAGTGTATTCTGCTGAACCTTGGGAATAAATGTCACAGTTGTCCAGATTTGTCACATATTAAAGATGACTCCTTTTTTGGATAATGAGCAGCATATTATCCAAAGTCAGCTGGAAAGGCGATGCTCATCCCGGAATTGTCTGAAAGTTTCTGATCGGACTACAGCCTGGTTCTGATGCCTGAGAGCTGAGCCATACTGGGAAGGAACATAAATATTTTTAAATAATTTTATTATACTTTCATTTTATTTCATAATTAACTGTATATAAAGCAGATAGAGAGTTATTTTGGAAGCAGACTGTACATTTTCACTTAAATTCTTTTCCAATTTTTGTCCAACTATATATATAGGCAATAAACTCATAGTTTTGATTATCTTTATCTGGAAATATGTGACATTAGCTCTTTGACTTGACAGTGGCATATATATATATATATATATATATATATATATATATATATATATGATAGAGAGATAGAGGTAGTAAAATATGGTCCAATATATTTGCAATAAAATACAATAATTATAAGATTATAAATAATATAGTGCTTTATTGTTTATGCTTTAACTACCAACAATTTCTTGGCCTAACTTTTATTGAATTAAAGGAATATTAATTTTCTTTGACATCCATAGCAACTTGGTCAGTTTTTAGAATGTGAATGTGGTACATAACTTCTTTCACCATTTCCCCATCCATGAGGCCAATCCTGAGAATTTTTGTATATATGTTTGTGCTTACTACTGGGGATTGAACTCGGGACCTTTACGTTAAGCTTCATTTGTTTTCCTTTTATTTTTGATTTTTGTGACAGGTTCTCACTAAGTCACTAAATTGCACAAGCTGAGCTTGAATTTGCCATCCTCTATCCTCAGCATCCCGGAGTGCAAGGATTACAGGCCTATGGCACAGCAACCACACATTGACCACTCTAAATGAAACTATAATGGTGCCCACCCACTACATATTTAGCCCTCCTTTTCAGCTCTTCTTGAATTTTCACAGCATTTGTCGTTATGTTAAATAGTTAATTTTACCTTTATAGACATATAAACCATAAACGGCCATAACATTTGTTTTGTTCACTTCTGTATCCCAATTGCTTACCTAGAGCAGCACCTGAGTCAGGAATTAGGACATGCTTGATTGATGAGTGAATAAATTGAGATTATTGTACAGCTTCTCTCCTTTTCAGTATTTCTTGTCCTCACAATCTCTAGAATCATCCTGAACAGATATTGCTTTGTACATAAATTAAATTGATTATAAAACAATTTGAGAGAATCACGAGAAGTCCCACCAAGAGTTTTCTTAGCAATGCCTGAAATCAACCATTAATAAATTCTTCTTCCTCTTATTACTCTTCTTTCTTCTTCTCCCTCCTCTTTTTTATTTTCATCAAATAACCATTTTGGGGAGAAGATAGAGCTCTGTATCATATAAGTAAAATATATTTTGTAAGGGCAACAAGTTCTGTGCCTCACATCTGCATGGACACATTGTCTGTTCCTTCTGATGCAATCACTTCTTCTTGGAGTTTTGGAAAATCTTTTAAATGGGCTTCCAGATTCCAAGCTTATCCTACTTATCCCTCCATAAACTCTCAACACAGGATGAGAAGAAAGATTCTATAATTATAGCACATCGTGTGTTTTTAGTGCTCAAAAATCCAATAGCTCCTCTTTTCATTCATTTTGGAAGCCCAAGTCTGTGCCCTGCCTGCGGCCGTATGTGCCCACGGTCCCCCTCACTGCCTTCTCCAGCTGTATTTTTCCTTCCCTACCCTGGCGTTTTTGCTACCCTTTAGTCCTCAGTAAGCTGGCATCATTTACTCTTCCTCTGTTCTTTATCTGATTGTCTGCATTGCCAACTCTTCAACTCCTCAGCTCTTTAATATCAACATTTTGCTTTGCCACATATTGCTTTGTCACTAAGAACTATCCATGCTATACTTTTTAAAACACCCATCTGCCACTGCCTCTCTCATACGTGCTCTCACCTTGGACCCTGTGAGCTCTCTCTCTCTCTCTCTCTCTCTCTCTCTCTCTCTCTCTCTCACTCACTCTGTCTCTTGAAACAGGTCTCTCTTTGTAGCCCAGGCTGGTACTGAATTCACTATGTCACCCAGGCTGACCTTGAATTCACTGCAATCCTCCTGCCTCAGCCTCCTCAGTGTTGGGATTACAAGTATGTGTCACCAAACTCATTTATATAGCACTGGGTAATCAAAGTCAGGGCCTTCCACTTGCTAGGCAAACTGGAACCACTGCGCCATTCCTCCAGTTCCTGACCCCTCACTCTAATTTTATGTTTTCTGTAGCACTTCGCAACTTTCATATAATTTGCTTATTTATTACATCATCTATTTATTGTCTTTTTTACCTCACTAGGATGTGGATTCCAGAAGGATGGAGATCTTTATTAGTTGTGGTACAAATGTATTGCAAAAACTGACAATAGCATGATTGTAGAATGATGAGATCTATAAATATTTGACTGTAAAAAACAGAAAAATATTAAGAAAAGCAGAGAAGTGTTGGGTACCTTACACAAGTGGGTAAAGACTGTGGAATGTCCACAAAGAGTGGTGGACCTGTGCTGTACATTGCCTGTCAGCAGATTTAGAGGGTAGAAATTAAATTGATTTGATATGATTATATATATCCATTTTCCACCTATATTTTATGAGTTCCTCCTTCACCTAGAAAGAAAATAGCCTATAGCTGGCTGAGTCTCCTGATAGCTGCCATACCAAAGCGTATTTAGGATTCAGACCATTAAATACACTGGTTAGCTAGTAGGAGCTCAACTCCATTGTTTTAGAAATCTCAAATGGCCCTAAGTTACTGCCGTTTGCTGGTGATCTTTCAGTCAAAATGCACCAGTAAGATGACCGCGGACAGACAACCAGAACCTTTGCTGCATCAACACAATCCTATTGACTGCTAATCACACTGACAATAATTTGGGTTACACACAGGTCTGTACCACCTACATGGAGAGAAAAGTCAAAGGCCTCAATTGATAAATTAGCTCAATAGTCTCACAGAAACCTCTATAGTTGACAGAATCTTGCCCAGGGATACGCTGATTAAGAGATAAGAAAAAAGACAAATTGAAAATCTTGTCTTCTTTACAGAAATTTTGGGGTACCATTGGTGGCAACAATACCTGGAGCTCTTTAAAACACCCCACTGAAAGTATTAGAGTAATTTGTTTTGAAAACTGTTAAAGAAGTTCTTCAAAAATAAAGGAACAACTATATTGGCATTAATTGTTTCTGGAAATAGGGAAATGCAAAGTAAGATAAAGGTTTTTTTTTTTCATTTCATTACATGAGTACTTTTGAATTGTTCTGAGGCAACTGAAACACTTAAAAAGTTGCCGATAAAGTTTATGGTGAGCTCACGTATATGCATGTCTTGGGTTGCAGGATAGTAAAGAAGAAGAACAAGGACATAATACCCATGCGTTTTGTGTTACGCAGTTTCGTGTCATGGGCCCCAAAGGGAGGCTCGCTTTCTCTGTGGAATCTGAAAAGCATAAATAGAGAACGTGTCACCCAGTTGGAAAGTGGCAGGGCTCCTGTGTATGCCTATTCAAGAACCCAAGAATGATCCTCAGAACAGCTGTTATTGTGGGCTGTTCAGTCTACACAGGACAGTGGTGGGGTATTCTGAATTCGTGTCAGATTCAGCTGGTCCTTGGTTATAGGAAATGTTTGGCACCTGGACAAATCCTCTATGAGGGGTTAGAAGACTGTGAAAAAAGATACACACTGGACCTGGCCAATGACGTGTTTTCCTTGAGGAGACAAGCCAGACAGATGAAATTGTTGGGATGTCAGAGCATAGAGAAATGTCCACACCGTGGGGAGAGTAAAGCTCTGTCTCCCCACACTAGTGTTCTGGCCATCACCTGGCAAATGACTATGTATGGAGAGACAATTTCTTCTATATATTTGGGGCTTTTCGAAATTAATTGTTGGTATGACACACTCATACCCAGTTCATTAAGATCAGGAGAGGACCCACGTCATTGCCCTTATTTAGCATTGTGGTCACTGGAGGCTGATTTAAGTAATAATCCATCACATTACAACTCAGATACATTAGTACTTGGGAGAAGTTTAATCGGAGGCATTCCTTTTTCATACCCACCTCCAGAGCAGTGTTTTAACCCCAGTAATTTCAGTTTTAATGCCACTTGTCTGTTAGATTCAGGAGATGTTCACATAACTTGACCTGGCTTTCAGAAGGCGACATTAACTTTTTGAAAGAGATCGGGATCATCTCTCAATGAAGCCATTCCTGATGGTTATAATCAATGTCTCGCTGCTGGCCTTCTCCCACCTAGGCCTGTTGATGTTCAGCCTTGCAGTTTAACTCAAAGAGAGCAGCCAGAAGCTGCACTATCAGCAGTGATTCAGATAAGTTCCATGGAACTGCTGACTCGTTGGATCATCAGGTGGATAAAAGAAAAACAACCAAATTCTGCTCTTAATTTTCACCTCATTCTTGAGTGGACTTGGAATAAAGTGCTTCCCACAAAAGAGAAATTTGACAGAGAATGTGCACCATTATTTGATGGTTCATGTCATTTCCTCAGCTCACAAGCTAAAAAGTGTATACAGAAGTGTCATTTGCTTTTTAGTAACCTTGATACAGTTTTATGGTGCTTTAAAACACAGACACAAGAGATCACTGAAAAGGGACTGGTGGAGATAAGCAGTAAGGAAAAGACTTACCAGCTTCTGTCAATATGCGTGAGTTGTTCTTGGGTTCTCTTTTTCTGGGTTTTTACCAGAAGGTCTAGAGGATGCTCTGGGGTTGCCAAGGTCACGTTACAGGTACTCTGTAATTCAGAGCTACCACAGCCATTGCAAACAGAGGTGTGAGTGCTCCTCAAGATGGAGGTGTAACCGTGGTTTCTTGTTGATTGACGAATTGGTTTCCCAGTTAGGGGATGAAAATGAGAACTTGTGGTAACTGGGAGGCACAAGAAGGCATCCCCTTGCTAGAATACGTGCGTTACTTGACATATAGTTGTTAGACAACATTAAAGAGGTAAGCAAACATGCTATTACTATTTATTTGTTACTTGATATTATATATTAATCTCCAAGCCAAGTGGCTATTCTTATGAAATCTTTATCAGCAGTCTTTGCCATTTCTTGGGGTGAGGTTAACCTTATTCAAGGATTTTCTTTAATGGATTACAGGACTTTAAGAATGGTTAGATCATCTGCTTTACACAGCTACTGAAAAATAGGAGTCATGGCAGCTTTCAAAGGTCATTGAAGCCTTCCTGGATGAGGGACAGCACACACGTGCTCTCAGGTATACACAAGCTATGAAGCCAATAATCGCGATGCCTTCCTTCACGTCACCATTTTATTTTATAATAGGCGCAAGTTTGGGCTTGGGGTTTGTTACCACGACATTCTAACCTAGGGACTATTGAGAAATTATGAAAGCACACATAAGAAGTGTGTCAGGAAATGGGCTTAATGAAAGATATATTGAAGTTAACATTTACAGTCACTGAACCAACTGTTTATTGAAATTTTTGCAGTCAGGGTGAGTGTTCAGAACCAGGATTTCATTTCAGTTTACCTTCTGAAGAGGGCCAGATTTTGAGATTGAACCGGACTCTGAAGATGAATTTTATGAAGGCTCTTGATCCTCATTTAAAGATGTGATCTGTGGTATGAAATTCTCTGAGACTAATATGGGAAAATGCTACCTGGGGTCCGGAAAAAAAATTGTCACTGAGAGAGCTGAGTCTTATCATAAGGCAACATCAAAAGTTTCTCAGGAAGTTTCTGGACCAAAACCATTTTTCTCATCTCCAAAGAAAGTTGTAGTAAGAAAAATGCTAACAAAATCCACTTGGTTTGTAATGCGTTATCTGAAATTGGAGAGGTGTGGGTTTGCAAGGAGCCTACTTTACAAGAGTCCTAAAATAGGAGAGCCATGTCCTGTTGTAAACTTCTTGCTACATCTGGAGCTGCCTGAGGCATTTGTTGGGACACCAGTCTCAAGGGCATCACAGAAATTCCTAGATTTCTCAATTTGATTACGCATCCTGCTGCCCAGCCCTTTCAGTGTTTGAGGCTTAATCAGCAAAGCCTCCTAGGATTTCCATTAAACCTGCACTGCAGCTCTTTCCACTCAAAAATTAAAATCATATTAAAATATCTCCAACACTTTAAAATTACATTTAGTTGAAATTTTTCTTGTAGTTAAGAAAGCCAAAACTCTGACTGTGACAGTTATTCCTTCTGAATCTGCTGAGTTGTGTCCCAGTCAATCATAGGGCCTGATCTTCAGACAAAATGAACATTTCTCTTGGTATTAACTAGAAAGACCCTTTCTCCATTTTTACAACTTGGATAAATGAGGTTTCTATTGACAGAAGAAGGCATGAATATAAACCAACTGCAGGAGCTATAGATAAAGGTGAAACAAAACTATTTATGACTACAACTTTCCACAAAAGTGTACTTCCAGCAGAAAGTAACTGGTTAAATGGCAAAGAAAAACTTTCTATCTCCCCTAAGAGCCCTGAAAAGGATAATTGAGAAATGAAACCAAGGTCATAGGATATAATCTCACAAAATTTGGAGAAACTGATGTAAGCAATGTAAACCTAAGTGTTTTAACCAGCTCAGACCAGAGCAGTATAGAGTATAGAATGAATTATCATCTGTAGAGTTTAAAGATCTTGTGTTTGTTTCCTCTCATCCAGAATACATTCCTAGTGAACTGATTATGAACTTAATTGAACATACTATAAAAGATGGTGTGGATGTGTCTGAATCAAAAGCAACTCCTAGGGACTGGAGGAATAGCTCAGCAGTCAAAGTTCTGGCCTAGAAAACACTAAGTACCTGAGTTTGATTCCCCAGCACCACATAAAGCTGGATGTGGTGGCACACACCACTATGGGAGCTGAGGCAGAAAAGTGGTTGTGAGTTCAAGGTCATCTTTGGTTATACAGTGAGTTCAGGAAAAGCCTAGACTATAGAGTGAGACTCTGTCTCAAGAAACAACAGCAATAGTAACCCTCCCCCCCATCTCTGAAAGAAACCCTAAAATCAACTCCTGAAGACATAGAGAAAAAAATATACAATTTAGAAGTCACAAAGGAGACAGTTTCAGAATTATATCTGACAAGCTCCATTCAAATAGTTGTCACTTCTTTTTGCATACCATCAAAATCCATGAAGGGAAAATCCTCACTTCTAAATATAACATCCTAGCTTTTGTTGAAGAATTCATATCTGATGAACCCTGCACCTCTATAATCAGACAAAGCAACAATGAATTATGGGTAGTTTTATGGGTGATAGCACAACACCCGGTTTCTTAATTGTGAGATTCCCATTTTCTCTGAACATAGGCTTGACCAGGAGTGTTCTAAAAAGAGAGTGTGAAAGAGAAGTTCAGAAGTTGACCTACTCAAAGAAAATGCTATACCCGAAGAAAACCACCAATTTCAGGCAATCCTGATGGACATGCTAAGCTTGAAACTCACAATTCAAAGGAAGAGGCAGAGAATCTGTATCCTTTGTGAAGTTTTAAACTTCCATATAATTTTAATACTATTGAGCAACAGTTTTGTGACTTATGTAATAATAAAACCTTTGATGAATGTGACATTGTTAGAGCAAATGAGGAACTTTCTGGGACTCAGAGTAGCTATAAGTTGATAGTTGAATGTAGATAAGGAGAGGAGGCAGGTGATTGGGCAGTATCTGCTGTGGTACCTAGGGCAGCAAACAAGAGAAAGTCAATAGATGGGTGGAGCATGATGGTGGTAGGATGTTTCAAACTTGCCTCCTGTCATGTGACCAAGAATCCCTCCAAGCAGAGAGTTTACCATACGTGCCTGGACAAAGTAATGCAGCAATTATATTTTTAAAAATGCAGTAGATGTAACCAAAGACACTGAAAATTAAAAATTACCTCAGATATAATGGAGTAGACTGTGTCTGAAAACATACCTTCAATAAGACAAAATTAGTGTCTTCCACTCAATTAATCAAACTTATTGTTTATACTACTCAAAAATGGCCATACATGTTAGCCAGGGTGATAACATGTTTTCCTCAAGAAGGAAACTTGTTCGAAATCTGAATATCATGTCAATCCCAGAAGAGGAGCTAGTATATGTTGCACTCCTCAGATGCCGGAAGCACCAGGTAGGCAGAAAGTTAGAGAAACAAAAATTTATTAAGCTTCTAAAAATTTCTATTCTGATGTTAAAGTGATATGTAATAAAGGGCAAATAACCTCAAATTTCACCTAACTCTAAGAGAGAAAAGCACTAGAAATTAATCAAGACGTGTTAAAAAGTATTGATTCTATAGGACAAGAAATACAAGTTGCTTTGAATATGGAACCAAAAAGGTCAAAATCATTTCGGCTATTTGCACCAGTAACTGAAGGAACTTTCTTTTTTTTAAAAGTTAACCTTTTGTTTGTTAGAAAAAGATCCCTAAAAGAATTTTAAAATCTGTACAAAAATCAAGAGTGTGAAGGAATTATAAATGATCCAAGTAAAATAGCAGTTCATAGAAAGACTATTAAAAATTACAAAAAATACACTTTGAAGCTTCTGAACATATAAGTGATATACTAGAGGATGGGAAATTTATGGGTCAGCAACTGATCGTATGTTGTAGAAGAAGGTTTAAAGAGAGAGAAGATAGTACCTTGGCTAGTATAGAAGAGTCTACTCTTGATTATTCTAGTTGACACTTTAAGCAGAATTTGACAGGCCTGCCATACGCATAAAACACCACAGGCCAGAGAAGATGAATCCAGCAGGAGATGGTGGATCTAAGGCAGTTACAAAAGAGAGAAGTTCCACAAAACAGAAAATTTTGAGCAGTGGAAGATTGACAAGAAACAATCCAGCTAGGAATTAAAATATTAGTGTTGATAAACTAGATTTGGAAAAATTCTATGTTGGAACAAATGGGGAACAAGTTATGGAGATGAGCTGTAAGAAAGTTATAAAAGAAGACCGAAAATCAAAGCCAAAAACATCTATACTGTCAGTATTAGAACATACAGATGAAATGACATGCAAAGAACCAAATGACTGAGAACAAAGATGGTTTGTCACAACGGTTTTTGCTAAATTGTCTGTGGCACAAGGATGAGAGCATGTGAAATTATCTATGGCCAGACTTTTCTTAAAAAGAAAAAAATGAGCTTTTATTTTCTCCTTCTCCAGCAAAGACTCCAAGAAAAGTAAAGCTGAAAGGACAGCCAGAGGATTAGTTTTAGGTGCATCTTCTCGTGTTATTGTCTCACCTCCTGCTTCGAGGACCAGGAGAAGAAACATTCCCAGTACATCCGAGCTTTAGGAACTGGAAAACTGATGCCTCTTCACAAACTGTAGGAGGGAAAAGTGAAAAGAATCACAACCCTAAACACACAGTAAGTGTCTCAGTTACTTCTTTTATTTCTGTGACAGAATACTCAACATGGAAAAATTGGGGGAGGAAAATTTTATTTTAGCTCATGGTTTCAAAAGGTCAGAGTTTATTCATAGGCAGCTGGCAACAGTGGAAGCGCATGGCAGAGGCAGAGGTGGAGGTCGCTTCCCATGACATTGCAAACAGGAAGCCAAGTCCTTGAATGAAGTAGCACAAATCTTTCCCGGTTTTGTCCCGGTGATTCTCCCCTTCCATGGCCAGACTCAGGGTTCTAAAACTTCCAGGTAACCTATTATCTACCACATGCCTGCATTCCACCCCACATCCAGAACCCACAGTATGCCCATAATCCACCTCTCCTGATCAGGCCTCCATCTGCCAAAAGCACATGGTCCAATGGATAATCTGTGACATCCAAATGTGTGAAACTTTTAGAGGACATTCCAGATCCAAAACATAGCAACAAGCAAGCAAAACCACAGAGAAGGTTCGTAGTCACTACATCAGTACAAATTCAGCTGACGTCTCCCTTGGCAAGCCCAGCTGAGCGTGAAGAGGAAACCAAGAAAAACTAAAAACAGGAAAAGTTATTGGAAAAGGCAACAAGAATACACTTTTCTTTTCAAAGCAAATTTCTTACAGTCCATGCTATAGTTTTGTTTGGTTGTTTTTTTCAAAAATATTTTTGGGTACACCCATTTATAAAGTCCTCAGAATTAGAAAGATTATTTAAAAGCAACTAATGTAAGAGAGGCTAATATATAGGTTATTGTAAATTTTCATAAATAGAAAATAACTTCATATGGAAGGTCTGTTTCCATCTTATATTAAGACTTCATATTTTTATACTATATCATCATGGATTTTTACTGGAATTTTAAGCAGATAGTGGACTTTACAGTTGTCTTTACCTGTTATATTTTTCAGAGGTAACTTATAATAATTTTGTATGGTAGCAGGCATTCATTCCCTTTGCATTCTCCTTAGTTAAAATATTAGGCCAGTTTTTAAGTGAGGATGATAAAACTATTACTTATTTTTCAAAGTTGTTATTTTGTAATGTATGCAATTTAATTCTGAGATAAAGTTGCTGATAATAATATTTTATAAAGTATTTTAACAGTATTTTTGCCACTTACCTCATGGATACTAAATTATGAGCATGTAACTTTTCTGACTCTTTGTAGTTTCTCAAATTTTGTGTAAATACCCCCACAAGGTAATTTTTCAAGCATAATGTTGCCATTTCTTGTCAAGTAACCTTATATTTATATTTAAATATAAATAATAACATTAACTCAGAGACTAATTAATTCAGAGGCTCATTGTTCAGACTAGATTGACCTATTTAATTCTGATTAGGAACCTCATAAAAGAATTTAAGAGGAAAATGGAAGATAATTTTGTATTATAGATATTCAATGCATCTTGCATTTGCCTAGTATTGACAGCAGAAGTGTGGGTACATTTTATAATGTTCTTGCTGTGGAGCAGGTTTCTAGTGAATTAAAGAGATCCCTTATCACTGACATTTTTTTTAGATGGGCAAATTATCACAGGATGTCAGGGACAGGTAATTGGGAATGCAGATTGTGAATAGGTGTGGAACTCGAACAAATAAAAACATTCTATTCTCTTCAGTGCAACTGTGTGCAATTAAGTAATGACACTTGATAGAGACCGTAAAATTCACCTGTAAATAAATGTTGTGCAATTATTTGTCATTGATAATGTGTAGTGAAGAGACCATTAATAATTGATTATCCAAAAACAAGGTGCCTTTGTCATCCAAGCTTTTAACGCTTCTGTGTGAACTGTAACAGTGTGCTTTCTACAATATTTTTACAAAAAAAAAAACCTACAAATGCAGAGAAAATGGTGAAAATGCTTATGCCAGTCTCGGCAGTGTGAGAGAGCACCGTGTGTGAGGTCTATTAGTAAGGGTTAGAGGTAAACGTTACTTGTTGAAAATAGTGAATTTTAATTAGATTGTTTTAGATGATTTGATTGTCTTTTTGGAATACTAGATTGTTTTTTTTTTTTAACTTTGCTTTAAAACAAAAGTTGGAAAGCATCAAACATCCATGCCAAAGATAAAAACAAACAAATCCACTTTCAGATAATGAGATGCCCAAGACATGAATCATCACATATCCTCGATCTCAAAAGGGAATCAATCACTAGGTTTCATAATTTTCATAATGCTTGATTTTTTCTACAACTTGCTGTCACTGCAATGCCCCATTCTTACTGACAGCCACTTAGAGAATTTCTATTTACATCTTTGAGTTGATTTTAAAAAGTGTCCAAACTTAGTCTCATTTAACCAAAATTTTAAGTTAAATGTTTAGACGTCTACTAGGAACAGTGTTTAATAAGATTCTCTTACGAAACTTACTGTGGAACATTGCGGAGTTGTTCCCATAGTTGATTACTTATTTGTAAAAGGAACGAGCACTATTTTAATTACAATTACAAAAAGCAGGGTTCCAGCAATTTGTGTTTGTAAGCACATTTTTCTCCTATTCCTCTTATTTCAACAACAGAAAGATATTTTGGTATTCATATGATGGTAACTAGAAACACTTGCTCTTTCTGAAACACTTGATTTGAACTTAAAACATCTTTCCAAATTATGGATTTTAAAAGCCTGGTGAACCCAGATTGCCAAAGGAGATTTTATTTTCCCTAAATCTTTGTTTTCAATATTTTGGGACATGCTGCTGGTCAGCAACTCACAGCTAAAAGTCTGTAATTACCTTCATTAGTTCTTTATTTGGCATTTAATAAAAAGTAAATTTCACAGATCTGATGTTTAAATAACAATCAAACAAGTTTACATGTTTTAGAGCGTCAACTTAGTCGTGATATATTTCAATTACTCAATTTCATTAGTGATTGACACACTTAAATAAAGGAGAGAAGCTACAATTTGAGATCAGTGGTTAGAGGGAGGAGGTGCTGGGAATTTCATAGATTGCATGACTTTTTTACTCCCATATCAAAGACTATGCAAAGACAAACATTAAGCCTGGGAGGATGGCAGGCTCTTTGTTTACCTGAGGAGAAGCAGATGCGAAGGTGAATGGAAAGACAGGTGGAGGAGGGAAGCCTTTTCATTTCTAAGATCTATGGAAATTACTTAAGTTACTTGTATCCCAAAATGTGTATATATATATATATATATATATATATATATATATATATATATATATGTTCAGTTTAGGAGAAAAGAGAAATTACTTGCCATTCACTTGAACACAAGGTTGTACTATTTTAGACGCCCAAATTTTGAATAGCCCCTTCCTGTTAATGATCCAAAAACATTCTTAAAGAAAAATTCTCTGTTTTATAGCCTGTCTTCATTATTCCCGGTGTTGCCTTTCACCTCTCTCCCTGCACAAGGCCAACTCCATGATTTACGGGCACCAGACTTTCCAGAGGAAGTTTCATTCTCTTACAAGCCACATCTTCTGAATACACGGTGGCCTCTGTCTGGGGCGTTCTAGGTTCTGCTGTGCTCCTCCGCCAACCTCAGAGTGTCTGCATGGGAAGCTCTCCTTTTGACGCTCAGTTTATGAGCACTTGTTGTGTACTTTGTCTTCAAAGATTATCTCTGATTTGTTCTGCTTCCTCAGTCTCATAATCGCTACAGACTTTGTCTCCTCTCACCCTACACAGGCACCTGCATACCTGCCACCCGACCAGAGCACCTTGACATTTGAGACTTTGCATTCTGTCTTTGTGAGTCTTTGCAAATACATGTCTAAAGTGCATTTTGAATTAATGAAGTGTTTTGAGTCATAACAACTTTTCTGAATACTACTGAAGAGTTGACAGAATTTTTTTGACAACTCTTTATAGAAGTCTAACTATTACAGAATCCTAATACACCAGAAAAGTGCATATCTGCTCCTTTTGAGGTATGCTTCTCTACTGAGCTTTATTCTTGACCAAGGGACTAGCCTCTCTTCACATCCATGTCTTTCTTGCTGCTGCTTGTGAGGTAGCTTACCCTTGTCATTTAAACAGTGACCGGGACACATATGCATGGAAATCAAAGCACCAGCTTCCCCATGGACTGTAAATATGTGCCCCGTGTTCCTGAGAGAATCTCTAGAATTAAATTGGATAATTTTGTTACAAAAATATCACCAATGTGTTAGATTATTTGAATTTTGGAAACAGTACATTTGAGTCCAAAGCTCAAAATAAAGTTTTAGTACAATGTAAATGTTTATATACCAAGGACCAAGATGCTAAATCAAGGATTATTTATATACAATTGAATTTACTTTATTTATTCACTCGCTTAATTATTTATTTTGTGTGGTACTGGAGATTGAGCCAAGGGTTCATTGAGCCGCACAGTAATCCCTTTGGGGAAATTTCACTTTGAGATGAGATCGCGGGTGGCTTCTAACCTGAGATCCTTCTGCCTCAGCCTCTCCAGTCACTGAGATCACAAGCATTTACCAATACACAGATAATGCTCAATTTATAGTGAGGATTTTTACAAAGGCTAAGTTGCATTTAAGCAGGAAAAACTGTTAACAAGTCCTCAAATTTATTTCTTATTTCTTCCTTAAGATTTACAGAAGAAAGAAAGAAAGAAAGAAAGAAAGAAAGAAAGAAAGAAAGAGAGAGAGAGAGAGAAAACTATACCCAAGGCAAAAAAATGCCAAATTTACTTTCTCATAAGCTACAGGAACTAAAAGATTTGTTCTATGAATTATTCCATACTATAGTTATATTTTAGGCTTTTGCTACTAAAACTGAAGTCTGAGGACCAGAAGAATTCCCACCCCACCGGAGCACACTGGAAGTGCTGATTTCCAGGGCCCATCTCAAATCTGCTGATGCAGATTCTGCCTTTTTTACGTGATGCCTAAACTCTTTTTTTTCCTCACCATCTTTATTAATAGATATGTAATACATAATATTTACAATAAAGTATTTTGTGTACATATATATCTCATCAACTTTACAATCCTTTCCCATTTTTGGTCCTCCTATTCCCTCCCCCCCCCCCCCCCCAACTCCCACTATCACACCCATTTTTTTCTATAGCATGCCTGTGTTCTGGGTTTCCCAAATCAGAGAAACCATGTGATATTTAACATATTTAATCTTCTGCATCTGACTCATGTCTCCAACCAAATCACCACTCTTTAGCTCAGCTGTCCTCTCCTAGATGGGCTGCAGTGGCCATATCCTGATGCCTCATCTCTGGGTCTAGCAGAGCCTTTTATTGAGATATATGCCAAATGCACATTTTTTTTTCTGTATCTTACTATATCTTTACTGAGATTCTTTAACATGGCCTCACTCCCCAGGCCGTACGAGAAAAGAAAAATAACAATGTAACTCATAAGGCTAGAAAATGTGAGGAAGAAAAAGAGTGAAGTTAAACTTCAAATGTCTTAGCTGAGTAATGAAATGTAAATGTTTGTACATTCAAAAAACATCCAGGTTATCATTGCTTCAATCAGTTTTCATAGGATACATTTACATCAAAGACCGAGTAAGTGAATTGCTAAATTAAATGAACTTAAACCTTCATCACATAAGAATATTACACTGAAAGTAATAGGTATAATGGCATGCTTAGTTATTGCAGTCTTTTTTAAACTTTCATAAATTATTTACTCACATTTCACTAATTACTATCATTTTGTCAGATTCAGTTTATCATTTTATCTACCACCCATCCATAAATTCACACACACACATATTTTTAAAAAATTTATGCCAATTCCCCATGTTGGATATAATTATCATGTCTTACAAGCTAATATACTATTACAAATAATAATTACATGGGGAAAGTTCACAGATTTTATAAAACAGCTGGTACAGTTTTAGAAGTATACCAATCAAATGATTCAAATGCCAACCTATTTTTTTCGTTGTTATACTTTCTCTTTAAATGTTTCCTTTCCTCCATTTTTTTTCTGCTTGTCACTCTGCCTCTCTCAAAGAGTCCTTCAAGTATATTTTTGCAATGCTAGGCTAGTGGTTGTGAATTTCTTTAGGGATTCTTGGTCATGAAAAATTTTTACTTCTCTTTCAATAATTTTGCCTGATACAACAACCTGAGTGGAGACTTGCTGTCTAAACTCAAACCACGGCCTAGAGATTATCATCATCACCACTTTCTAAGTGATGTCTTCACTTTAAAAATATTTGTAATCTGTATATATTATTTTCTTTTAAAAATAAACCAAAAATTACCACACCAAGAATAGTGTTTGCTTTTAAGGTAACAGACCTTCTCCAAGAGAGAGGGAGGGAGACACAGAGAGGATACACACACAAACATAGGTGTTGCCTTATACACATGGAATTATTTCTCCTGATGTCTTGTCACAAAAGTAGAAGACACTGCTTATTCGACATGAGGGTCGCTGTAACAGCAGTCAGGACACAAAGGTAGAGAGAAGGGTAATTGGAATCTTCAGCAAGTTAAAAGTTTCCTTGAATTCCAAACCTGTCCTCTTCCTCAGTCATAGAATGATGTGGAAGCCAAATCCATCAAGGATTGGTAAGAGTGACTTAAGCAGCAGGCCAGGGGCATGTGATCATGCTGTCCTAGAGAAAGTAGCTCTTCCTTTCAGAGGAAGAACCAGGCTAGGGCCCTTCTTAGCAATTGGTACCCAATTGCACAGTTGCTCTACTCTCCCTTTCTTCTCCCATCAAGTGACTTCAGTCAAAAGTCTTGCAAAAATTCAAAACACACAGCAAAGTCCCTACATTTTTGTTTGTTTAAAGTTTCGCTCAGTAGTTTTGGATTACTCTAAGGCAAATTCATTTCGTGAAATAAGCTCAAAGATTTCTTCCCTCAGCCATGGATGTGAATCCGTGAGTGATTCCCTTAACTTCTTCCGATCTCAGGATGCATTTATGTAAAAGTAGGGAAATACCCAACTCTGAGTATCAGTTGAAAAAATATGCTTAAAATCCTTTGAATGGTACAAAAATGGATGCCAATGTAAAATATTTTGAAAAATACCATAAGCATGGAGAATTTAATGGGAAAAAGCTATCAATTTAATACAAATGTATATGTCATCAATATTAATGTCAAACAAAATTAGCTAAAGATAAGTAATTCATTTTTTTCTTTTTAGTTATTTATAAAGATCCTACTTTGTCACTATAGGGCATACTGAGATAAGACTAAAGAGGATTTGACCTTCTGGGATAGGAGATGAGGTAAAACATAAAGCAATTTGCACTAATGAGAACTGGTCCCAGCAGTACACATAGTGGTGATGTTTTAGAATTTTGAGTAGGCGTCAGTGTTTTTAAGAACATCATCAAAGGACCAACCAGATCTTTAGTCATTTTGAAGTTCTTATATAAGCCACGCGGACGCTTGCAAATGGTTTAACTAAAAATGAAAATGGAGCGAAGAACTGCGAACCAGTCAGAAACAAGATCAGGTGATTATCTGCATAGATGGCATATGTTCCCGATCTAGAATTAGAAAGATTTGAAGAAATAACTACAGTAAATTTTATTTGTATCCACAAAATGAGTATGCACGACTCTCATGGGGAAATTTCACTGTGCTGATTCTAAATCCATCTGAAGTAGATGAAAATCCATACTTAAAACAACAGGTTAGAATTGCTGTTAGAATTCTAAGAGTTGTAGTAAATTATATGTCTCTCGTCTGGGTCTGGAGTAAAATGAGAAACAAAGGAAATGGACAAACGGACGTTCACAGCACTCTCACTGGGAGGACACAGGTGGTGACAAATGAGCTCTATCATTTTGCAGATTTCCCCATTTTATCTCAAGTCTAGACCTTGCAGAAGACTTCACCTGAGCACACATCTGATTCTCATATCCCAGTAGTAGAATAGCTACTCCAAATGAAGAATTGGAGATGGTCATTTCTCTTTATGGGCGATATGAGTAAGGAATGGAAGTAGAAAGCCAGAGGGGTGTCCCTGTGGTCAAGGCTAATGGCATACACACAGGAGGAAGGACAGAAGGAATGTCCTAAGCAACTAGTACAACTATACCCATGAACACACCATAGAAAATTGACATAACCATTGCTAAAACCAGTGATTTTAACAATGCCTATGTAACATAAGTTGGGCATAAAGTAAGTCGGGCAATAGAAGTGTGATATTTTCTCGTAATTACATGGCCTTGTAAATGGATGGAAGCAGTTCTACATATATGACTTCACTAGATGAATCTCAAATTTTTGAGGACAAATAGATGTGGAGGTATGCACTCTTTCCTATAACAATGATGCTGTAAAGACATATTCAAATATAGCACTTAGCTATGTAGAAGATGAAACAGGTCTGACTGAAGAGTCATGGTTTTTGGCTGCTTAAAATTCCCTAGATATTGCGAGCATAAATCAATCTATTAATGAGTAACAGGTAAAGGGTCCAGGAGTTTGTCCTTTGCTCCTAAGGAGGTTCCTGATTAGTTCAATCAAAAGCAAAGGTGATTTCCTAAGGAAAGTCATGGGGTGGAGTGAAGACATACTGTTTGAAGCAAGTTAATTAGCATATACAGAACCCTAAAGTAGCATGAGCAGCTACTTTAAAACATACTTTCAAAACATACAACCTGCATTTACTGGATGCAATGCATACTTTTAAAATTTTGTAATACATTCAAAGGAAAAGTAAAATGTTGCTTCTTATTATAGATATTATAGAGACACAAGTTACTTTCATTAACTTCAGCCAGTGGGATTTGCAAACTGAATTAACAATTGCTCCATAAGTGAGTAGCTACTGATGCAAAAAATTATTTCTGTGGAATAATTATTCTTGTATAAGAGTATTAGAAACAAGAGAGTACCTGTGTGTGTGTGTGTGTGTGTGTGTGTGTGTGTGTGTGTGAGCATGTACATGTATGTAGTTACATGAAAAAGGCTTAAAGACAGAAGCCTAGCCAGCAGCTGTTGGCCTCATTGGCAACACTCACCATAGGACTTGGGTCACTATCAACAGGAATAGATAACTAACAGAAGAGACATGTCCATCCATACTGGAGAGTGTGGCATGGGTTCAGTGCTAGTCATAAATGCAAAACTCCTGCAAGGAGAATCTTACTTAATTGTGACCTGGAAACAATAAGAAAAAGTGTCCTTCTTCTATATGTTCAATGATATAGAAAGCCATAAGTCTCAGAAAACACCATGTAAAGGGAAGATTCTATAGACCGTAGGTGAGAAAACAGAAAATTTCAATAAATATCACTTTAGCCATTCAGCAATTAATTAGATGTTCACTTTAAAGTGTAACTAAAAATAAACATGTAAATCTATTTTTAAAAGTCAAATGTTAGGGATATCCATATCCAAAAATAGCATGGAAATTGTACTTCTAAGCAATAGACAAACTTACATCTTCTCAGTAACATGTCGAGGTCAACTTAAAACTATTTGGCAATGAAAATCACCGAAGCAACTAAGACACTGATTGGTTCATAAGACATAAGAAATAAAATAAATTGCTCTTGTCTGCTCTTCCATCATCCTTAGCTTTAAATTTCAAGTAGCGTAAGGGTCAGTAGTCAAACCGGAGAAGGACCAGCCAGATAATTGTCTAGAATAACTGGTCTCACTGCAGTCATTTCGTTTGATTAATAATATAAGAATGATACTTAATAATTTATAAGCATGACTATTGCCTCCTTATTAATTACTTCAAATGCATTAGGAAATATCTTCATGAAGAAAACTAAGATCTTCAGACTCTAGAAGAATACTAAAGTACAGACAAGGGTAGCAATCCTTTAGATATAACTAAATGTTGTATTGGGGCTGGGGGTTTAATTTGGTGATTAGAGTGCTTGCCTAGGAAGCATGAGGTCTTGGGTTTTACAAGCCAGCACCTAGGGACCTAAGGATAGATAATATACCTGAGCATGGTGGTACACACCTTTAATTCCAGAATCAAGAGACTAAAGCAGGAGGATTGCTGTACTGGCTAATGCTGTGAAAACTAAATATTCTCATTTGTCTCTTGGTGAGATGAACTGGGCATCGGTAACATGAGGCATTGTGCATTTATACAGCCTTCAAGCTGTGGACCAAGGGCATCAGTTTGACCTCTCTTAATCCCATGATCAGGAACACAGTGCATGGCAGAGCTAAAGTGTGAACATAGATATTCTAATGTAAACACTTGCTTGTTTATCACTATGCTATAGCAGTAATCTCAGTTTATGGGCTTAGTGTATATATATATATATATATATATATATATATATATATATATATATAGTACATTACATATTATGAAAAATGACTTACTCAGACTACACAATCACACCTTGATGATGAGCTCAGTATAAATAAAATCGACCAAATTATTGTCCTAGAAGCAAGATGCCACATAAAGACTTCTTTAATACTTTCATATAGATAGACAGCAAATACAGGAGAGGTAGATTCACTCATGGTACCTTAAAAGGAGATCAAGACATGTCGGTGAAAGTAACGTTTCTATGTGCATATTTAGTAGATCTACACACACACACACACACACACACACACACACACACACACACACACACGCCAACAACTTTCTTAGTGAATAACTACAACATTTCTGCAATGGGAGATTATAGAATATGCTCAAAATGCTTCAAGATAATCTTGTGGATGCTGAAAGATTTGTCTATTGTGTTAACAAATCTCAGAAAATGCTTGTCTCTAGTAAAGAGGAAATGACTGCTAACGTCAGTTTGAGTAAGGCAGAACTTTAATAAAAGGCCTTAAGCGAATATACTTACTTGAATTTGAAAGGCAATATCAACAGATTCTAAATGTGTTGACCACTATCCTTTAATATCCAGAAAGCTGACATATTTATGCCAAATTATATTTAGATATTTTCCATTAAATCATCAGCTATATAATTTCAGCTAGAGATGATTCTTAAATACATATTTTATAGTCCATTTGTGGGAAACAGCCCTACTGAAGCATGGGCTATAATATTCCTATTGTCTTGCACGAGAGTGCTCATCTGGGACCGGAGGGAAGAGAAAGGTCTGCATAGAAACAGCTCGGTAGCTTTCCTTCCACTGCAAGCTTTCATATTGTGAGGCTGGGATTATTCCTTTAAAAACATTTTATTTTTAATTGTGAAGAATCTAATTGGTAGGATTTGAAAATTTATATCTTCACATATCTAAATATGAAAGCATAAAAATCTGTTCCATCTGGGGACTAGCTTCTGTTTGTCATTTCTAAATTCCTTCATCAGGAACAAAATGAATGAGACCATATTAATATGACACTGGAAAACCTTACTTTGAAAATGCTCGAAAACTTCAATTTCATTTGTAAGGAGCTATTTATTTTGTGCTTATTCTTGATGAAATGATTTGTTTTCTTATTGAATAATTGTTCTTCTTTAGAGTGAAATTATCACTTTTACCTTGCACCTCATGTGTGCATATGCTAGAAACACGGACACACACACACACACACACACACACACACACACACACACACACCCCGATATGCTTGTACTTTTGCACACATAAAAGGCAAGACTCAATAATTATTAATTTTACCTCCTGCTGTAGGTGGAAAAACAAAAGCAGAAATCGTTTTTATTGAACTCTAATTTGTCTTTGAAAACGGTAACAACTCTGAAGAAAACTGTTTTTGGCAAACACCAAATGCCTCTTTTTTTCTTAGCAACAAAAGAAATGACTTGTACAGATGTAAATATCTCAGGAGCCTAAAATGATTAGAGGGTTTAATTCCCAATTCACGTTCTAGTATGATGGATTCTATGTTTAAGACTTTCTGAGATAGAAGAACAAAACAAAATTCCTCGATTGATTCTTGAACAAGAAAGCAAGAAACGTAACCTCTCGAGCACTACTGTGACTCGGATTCTGGCCTAAGCTTCCCTTTACATATTTTTTCTTTCTGATATCATTCAGTTATGCAATAAACAAAAAAAAAACAGGTTCCTATATGACAGGAGCATTTAAATGCCATGTGCTTGTTATGAGCATCATGAAGCATCATTAGTCAATAGAACCCAATCCTCGTCCTTAATGTCTTTCATAGCAAGATAAGAGTGAAAACCTATCCCTGGCATCTTAGCTCCACGAGCTCCTTTCGTTTATTCACCTTGCTCTTTTGTTCATTTCATGAAACTCCTTGTGTGGGCTGTCCACATATCTGATGATTTTTGTTACTTTCTTCAAATCTGAAATCTTAATTTCAGTCACATTGGTTTTTGATTTTTGTTAACTTCCCGGATTACTTTCTGTAGAAATGGTGCAGAACCTTTCTGGTGCCACAGCCTTCCTGTGAAAAGACTGGTATGCTTTCGATCTGAGGTGTCCCCAAAAAGACTCGCGTATGCAGAATGTGATTGGATTGTTGCAATGAATTCTATTGGTGGGTTAATTCATTGATTTCCTGTGACGTTAATAGGTGGGACCCGGTCACAGGGCCGGATCATGGGGCACGGTATGGAATGGCACCTCTTCCTTGTTAGCTCCACCCTTCCTGCCTTTGCTCCTCTCATCCCATGGGCTGAGCAGCTTCCCTGATTCTCAGGCCTCTGCTATGCCCTCTCTAATTGGCAGCAGCTCATAAATGGACTGCAGCCTTCTGAAACTTTGAGCTAACATCAACTTTTCCTGCTGTTTGTTTTAGGTGGGTGTCAGATGTTGTGTCCCACAAACAAGATAGTAAGAATATGACTAACAGTATTTCCCTAGGGGCTTTATTCTTCTCTTTTTCTAACTTAGCTTTTATATTCTATCCTTAATTCACAGAATTTATATGGTCAAACACATATGAGAATTTCCTTTGAAATATATTCTTCTCTGAATTCTTTCTAATAGTCACAGTAACATAACATAACATAACTTTCTATATGGTCAAGAAGTATAGTAGGAGAAAGACCAAACGAGAAAGTAGAGATTTGAATGCTTGAGACAGACATCAGGTGAAAAGAGGATAAAATGCATAACGTGTTGGGAGAGAAATGAACTATAACTATTATCATCATCTTAATTATTATCATTCTGAGGCAGAGTCTCACTCTGTAGTCCAGGCCAGTCTTGAACTCAGTACTGAAATCAGTATCCATACATTAGACACTTCAGGTTTTTATGTGGCCCTACATACGTGTAAATATAGCCTGGATATAGACAAGAGTGTAAAAATGTGAGATGAAGGGTGGAAAAATGGAAGATTTTACCAACTTCAGTGACACCTCAATACACTCATATCCAAGAAAATCAGTGAGTGCAAAATAAGAAATATAAAATCAACAAGCTACACCAGAATTCATTGCCATTAGACTGCTTAACACCACGGTGAAGAGAAAAATCGAAAAGCATCCAGAGAAAAACAGAGTAAAAGTAAATATAAGAGCCTTCTCATTAGGAACAATGCAACTTGAAAGCAGTGAAGTAATACATTTAAATTTCAAGAGGAAATGTACCTACACTTATATCTGTATCTGTAGATTCACACATTAGCACAAAATTTCATGAAATCAAATATCTGACATTTTTGCAGAATAAAAATTATGTAAGATATATAGAAGCTTAGAATGTTCACCATCGGCTTAGATTATTCACCACCAGCAGTATCTCAAATAAAAAATATTTAAGACATGTAAAAGTTTAGAGTGTTTGGTACTCAAGGGAGTATTGACAGAAGTTATTCAGGCAAAAAAAATGATGATTGATGGAAACTGTCTACTTAAAGAGAAAAAGGCCAGAAAAAAAAAATAAAACGACCTCTGTCAGGCAAAAATGTATGATTATTTGCTTATTTGAGTTTGGATCTTTTCAAAGATATCTGTTTAGACTTGTGAGTATGCTTATAATGTTGTGTTACATAACTGAAGTTTGCTAAGGATAGATATTAAATGTTATCACTACACACACACACACACACACACACACACACACACACACACACACACCACTCACACAGATACACACATGGCTGCTACGAACAGGGACAGATGTGTTAGCTTGGTCATGCTACCCACTTCACAGTGTAGACATATGTCAAATCATCATTTTGTAAGTCTTTGTACCTGAATAAGGCTGTAAAATGAAAGAAATGATTTTAAATCAAATATATTTCCATAGTACAGCTTAGATTTATTATATGAGTGGAAAAATATATGGCAAAAGTAGTTAATGCCAAGAAGGAAAAACATGGAAATACATTGTTGTAACATTTTTACTCTGAAATGAAATTATAAAATTTATTTTTAAAAAGAATTAATTCATTCTTTAAAAATAAGAAAATATGAAGAATTAAACTGTCCCTTTTCAAACTTTTTAAAGCCCATTTTACATGTACGTACTATCCTCTTGGGCTGATCATCCTTTATTAGACAGAAGTCCTGCAATGCAAAATTCTCCACATTTCTCCACATCCTCCTGGACCATCCACCCCAAATGATTATCACAGCACATTCCTGCCAGGTGAGTAAAAGGGAGGAGGAGACCATGGTGTGGGGAGACAGCTTCAGACTCAAATTTCAAAATCATTTTCACTTCTCAGAAGGTGTAGATATACAGAGATGGATTCTTTACAGAAATCAAGAAAAAAAAATCAATCTGTGTGAGCTCACTGCAAAAACAAGAGTACATATAGATTGCACGGCGGGTCCTCAAAGGGACTGAACTTTCTTCCTCACAGGACAATGCAATATTTGTTACTTGAGCTCACAGGTATCTTTATTCCACCAGTCCTGCTTCAAGCCTACAACAAGAAGTCGGTTTTCTCAGACCTATTTGCAAGTAAGATATCATGGAGGCAACAAGCCAAGGAGGCTCTCCCTCACTCCCAGCCCCGAGGAAGCTGTGCTCTCTTAGGGGCCCTGGAACATGGTGAATGGGGTTCTAGATACAGAATACTCAAGAGCCTAGTGAGTCCAGGCTGCCTGGTGCTCCTTGTTACCTTAGTGGAGCGGGTGTGTGGCCTTGTGCTTGTCACGCCTTGCCGTGTGTTCTGTGGATGGTATTATTACAGGTCCTCTGCTGCTCTTCTGGGACCAGAGTGCCAGTGCTCAGAGTCAGTCAGCAGCTCTCCAGCTGGCAGCTGCGCGTTCCTTCTGCCCTCCTTGGTGACCCGGTGGCCGGCTGCTCTCCACTTGTGGTCTTCCGCTGTCCTTCACATCTTCACTTGCAGGCTCAGAGGGAATGGACGGGGCTGTCGTCATCAGCTACAGCTCCTCTGTGGTCTTCACCATGTCCTTCTGGGCTTCTTTGGTGACACTGGCCCTCCTTCACCTCCCCCTCCTGGCCCCCGAATGTCTCCTCCAGCAGTGTGAACTTGGTCATGTCCTCTTCAAGCTCCTCGCCCCTTACTCCTGGCTTTTTCCCGGATCTCTGTGCAGTGGTTCCAGAATCTTTCCTGCTGGCAGCATGCCCCCCTGGTCATTTATCTGTCTACATTTCCACAGGAAGGAAAGAGGCCTGTGTCTTTCCTGTAGATCTCAATGGAAGTAGAAAGACTTCCAAGCTTCCAGGAGCTGATCCTTCCCGAATCAAATCAACGTCCTGTCCTCAGGATTTGAGGTGGATGGTATGGGAAGGTGTGAAAGAATGAGACTTGACTCTGATAATTTGTGAACAAGGTGTGACTTGTAGGACACAGCAGAAAATGATACTTAGGTGAAGCTTACTTTTCTTGATCCTGCCTTTATTTTCACTGTTGCTCAGTGAAACTTATGTGTAGCAGAAACATTCAGGAATGAGTAGAGTGAGAAAAGTGGCCATGTTGATGAATTTAACCCAAGGCTAGAGCAATCTGAGGGGAAAGAAACTGACAGGCAAGAGCTGGGGTTGCTGCTGTGAAGGCGGGGCTATGGAGAGACCCAGCTCTCTGTGGTGTAAACACTGTAGGTAGTTCGCCTTTCCTCTCCACTTATGGGCTGAGTTGTCCTCTTCTAAAAACTTCAATACTAGAAATTTCATAGTCTTCCTATATTTAAAAAGAAATCAAGTAGAGGAAGAATAAAGAAAATATTAATAACTTCTGTGACTATTATAAATAACACATATGGAACACAAACTATTCCCTAAGCAACTTTTACCCTTTATGTTTATGAATTAGTTTAAACTTCATAGCATATAAATTGAATTAATCTTCATAATGACCATGTACCATAGATATCTACTGTTACCTTCACTTGAGAGATGAGGAAACCGAGCCACAGAAAGAAAGTTTGTAGAGCTTGCTTAGTATTATGCAGATGATGAACAGCGGGTGCTCCTCCTTGTTTCTAGCTTAGTATTATGCAGATGATGTACAGCAGGTGCTCCTGCTTGTTTCTATTCGAGATAATTGCAAGAAGGTCCCAGGAAAACCGAGACCTGCTTTCATTACGCATTTGGGGGGGAGAAAAGTAGCTTTGTCAGAGTTGTGAGATATGAGCTTAGCAATTGTACTATAGGAATATTATCATGCTATTTTATATGCAAATAAGATTATAGCTGAACAGAAATATGTAATTCGAATGGAGACAGTGATACTTAGCAAGGATTTGTTTGGAGGAGGTGACATCATACAAAACTTGAGTTGTCAAAAATATTTAAATAAAATGAATTTTAAAAGTTTATCTTTTGGCAAGTGTTCTAACAAACATTTCCAACTAGCTTAGAAATACCCTTAGGGAAATGGATAGGTGCGCCACAGCTTGATTAATGTCCAACTGTTGGGGAGGAAGGGATTTTCTCTATTTTGTTGTTTGAGATTGGTAAAAATATCGTCCCTGCTTGAAAGAGTTGGATTATATTGGTTCATATTTTATTCACTAGTTTTTAGCCTGTTATCATTAAAATTTCAAAATATTATCAAATATTGTAGCACTTCAGAGTGTATTTCCCATAGGGTTAATAACTTAAGCCTTTCTTAAGAGTCTACATTAAAACCTAGATGAGTAATTTTAGTGTTGAGAGTACTTCTGCTGTCACAATTTTAGATGAAGATTGAAATATAATAGAATAATAGAAAAGTGTAATGAGATTTAATATGATTATGTAAATCATATATGACTAAATTATCACATGAAAAAAGAGAATATTACAGTTTTATGTATGGCATAACAAAGAAGTTATAATATTTATTTACTATGCAAGTTATTACACAGAAGTTAGATTCTTGCTTACTATAGTATGACATTTTGAAACATCTTTTTTAATTGCAAAAATGTTAATAGTAAGAATGATAATTTTGATGATATTGTCTACAGAGAGTAAACTTTCCATGGAAAAGAAATATTTAAAGTACTGCCATTGCTTTCCATTTTTCTGCTTTGCCTCAAAGATTAGAATTGCAAACAAACCATATATGAATTTATTTGTTAATTGCATGAATGTTATTTAATATTGAATATTATTAGTTAATATTATGGAACAACATAAAGAAAGCTAGTATTAATATTTACTGTGGCATAGCTTTAAGGCAGGTTATATTTAAAATTTCCGGAAAAAAAAGATGAACACAGTATCCTGTTCATTTCTTACCACAGTGAAAGTTTCAGCACAAGGATGACAGAAAATGTCAATTCTTAAGCAGCGTGCATTCTATGCCTGTAGCAGTGCTGAATTCTGTACCGTAGCGTGTCTAAGGTTCAGCATCTCTACATTATACAAGAATAAGCAAAACAAATCTGGAAAGGAAGAAAGAGAACATGAAGGGAAAAAACGCAACAGACCCTCTCAGCTCCCTCAAGGTAGAATGGCCTCTGGAGTTGCTCCCCATTTGGAGCAAAGGGGCGGTTCCTTTATTGGGTTGATGGGCGACTGCGTATGTGCTTCCCCTAAAGAGACGTCAGCAGGGAAAATTTCTGAAGGGAGCTGACTGCTGAAGCATCCACGGTGTAAACTGCATCTCTGAAAAGAGACCTCAGCAGAGAGGCGCCTTGTCAAGCACACTCACTCTTGGGGGTTGTACCTCAATTTCCAGAGGCTTGGGAAAGTTTATATTTGGACTCAGATTGATCTCAAAGTATAAACAGTTCGTACAGATAAAACTAATAAGTTTGTTTGGAGAAGGAAGAGAAAAATTGTTCTTCTATTAGACGGAGAGTATGCTGGTCTATGAGGAAATCACGTGGAAAAAAGAAATGGAAAGCAAATGAAGGAAGGAAGACAGGAAAGAAAAAGAAGGAAGGAGAGAAAGGGAGGGAGGGAGAGAAAGGAGGAAGGGCATGTTTTAAAAGGGCTATTGTTGTTTCCCACAAGAAGAGTCTTTTTCTGTTTAAGACAAGCACCGTTTACTTGGTACACACGAACTCTAGATGGTCCATCCAATTTTGGGGTATGGAGAATAGCAAGTATGGCCTGCACATTTGCTAAGAAGTTACAGAAAACCCTGAAACTTATCTAGGTTTCTGACTTTGTGCCGTTGGGGCGTGGAATGAGATATACATTAAGGCTGATGTGGATTTTCTTTTCTCCAGGATTCTAGTCTTTCAAAGGATGGAAAGAAATTTTAAGAACAAAGCCCATGGAAGTTTTTTTTTTTTTTTTTTTTTTTTTAAGTAAGAGGCATTTCTTAAAATCAGAGTTTGAAGTGAGAAATATATAACCCAAAGATAAGTGTGATGTTATCACACTTCTCATATTTGTGATTGGCAAAACCTTCTGGAGACTGGCAGTATTTAACAATTCTATTTTTATTAATGCTTATGGTTCCAAATGAATCTTTTTTGAAAACTCTTTCCAAGTGATATTGAAAATCCATGTTGATCACATATTTAAAGATTATAAAAATTTGGAGAGTGGTTTAATTTCAAACTTCCAGAAATCTTTATATCATCTTAAATGAAGGCACAGTGCTTGTGTATGTAAATCATGACATCAGTTTCCTTAATTAAAATAATCATTCACAGGGTGACTTTTTTCAGACTGGAAAAGAGATTGCAAATTTGTAAAACCAGTGTTCCTGCCTGTAGAGTTAAACCTCAAAATAACGCTCAGTAATAACTTTCTCGACATTTGGTAGGTTCAATTGGAGTCAGAAGAAGAATGTTTATACCTTTAGAATTTTCAAAGCTGTAAGTGCAAACTCATGTTCACATGACACACTACTTAACAAATTTTTATGTGATAAACCCAGTTGAGGCAAAAAAAAATTATTGCAAGAACACAAAATGTCTTCAGTTCACACTTAGTAAATTTAACTGTCCTCTCCAGATTAGCACCAGATTTTCCCACTGAAACACCAAAGAAGGTATTTTGCCTTATATTTTAGCACATGCAATAGGATGGGAAAAAAAAAAGGACAAATACTTTGAAAAGGCTAAAAAGATTCCATTTTATTTGTGGTATTTATCTTGCTTTGGAAGAAAAAAGAGAATTTAAAATGTATTTTTCTAATTTTACTTTTTTTGACAGAAGAAAATGACGGGCTTCCAAAAATTAAAAAAAATATTGGTGTCATATTATTTTGTACACGAGATTGAAAAATTTCCAGCAGACATTCTTCACATCAGTGGCTCCTCTCTTCATTCTTAGGATAACACAAACTCTCTACATTTATTATTAATTCAAAAGCAAGCCCTATAAGCCCAATGTACATATAGATTATTTTAGAATAATTTAAATTTGACAAAGCTAAATGTTCATATAACTATACCGAAAATTTCATTTCATTTCCATTGGATCTAGAAAAATCTTTTGGGTCTCAGCTCTTTCCTGGCAGAGAACTTCAACTACGTGACACTCTCATGACAGCCAGAGTGTTAGACCTAGACCCAATAACCAAAGCTTGCCACGCCACTAGAAGTTGCTGCCATTTTATATGAAAATAGAGAATTCCTTGCTCAACTGGGCTAGATCTCTTTCTAAGTACAGTAAAAAGGGTCACAGCTTATCTCTGTGATAGACCTTCTCCCACTGCACCTGACCACCTGGGAGCCCCCTCATTCCTAGGCTCATGTCTCTAATTTCAAGATCCTTGGCCAGCTTTATAACACCTTCTCTTCTAACCTCAATCTTAAATTTATAAGCTTTTTCTCTTGCATTTCAGTTTTCAAGATTGCTGTGTAATGCTGTCTAAAGTACTGCATTTTTAGTGTGCCTTCCTCAGTTTCGTGGTCCTGTCTTCCTAGGACATGTCACCGATCTAAGGTCCTTGCAGTCTCAACTTTTCCTTACAATTTCATCGGCAATTATGTTTAATTATCTCTGTGATCATAAGGTACTATCTTTCACTTTTGTTATTAAATCCTCTTCTTTTAGCCCCATTTTATTGATATGGAAATATGTGATACATATTGTTTACATTGAACTTGAGTACTTTGTGCACATATACATCGTGTCAAAATTACAAACTCTTCAAGCTCTCCCTCTTTCCCCTTTTGGCCTTCCACACCATCTCCCTTCCCCCTGCTTCTCACTATCCCCACCCCCCATTTAGTTCTACAAAATGACTGTGTTCTAGATTTCTCATATTAGAGAAAACACGTGATGCCTGCCTTGCATCTGACTCACTTCACTTAGCATGATGGCCTCAAGTTGCATTCACTTACTTACAAAAGCCCCAAAACTGTTTGTATAAGAAGACTAGTATTCCATTGTACACATACCACAATTTGTGTATCCACTGGTCTGTCAATGGGTATTTTGGTGTCTTCCACATTTTAGCTATTGTTGGTTGTATTGCTATGAACATGGGTACACATGTGTCCTTGTTACATGATGCTTTTAACTCTTTTGAGAAGATTCCCAAAAATGACATTGCTGAATCAAAAGGAATATTTATTTTCAGCCTTCTGAGGAATTTTCATAGTGTTATCCATAGTGGTTGCATCAGTCTATATTTCTACCAGCAGTAAAAGAAGGTTTCTTTTTCCCTACAGCCTGGCCAGCATTTATCCTGTTTGTGTTCTTGATACACCTCCTTCTCTCTGGGGTTAGACGGTGTCTTAGTGATGCTTTGATTTGCATTTCTCTAATGCCTAAGCCTGTTGAGCATCTTTTCATGTGTTTGCTGGCTATTTGGACTTCTTTTTCTGAGAACTGCCTATTCATTATGGTTGTTCATTTTTCAGTTGGGCCTTTGAATTTAAGAAGACTGTTTTTCTTCAGCTCCTTGTACACTCTAGTTATGACCCTCTTATCTGAGGTAAAGATGGTGAATATTTTTTTCCATACTTTCAGTTCTCTCTTTGTTGATAATATTCTCTGCCAGGCAGAAAGTCTTTGATTTGAAGTAATCTCATTTGTTGATTCTGGGACTATTTCTTTTGCCTTGGGTGTTTTATTAAGAAAGTCCTTGCCTATACCTGTATCTTTCATATTTTTGCTGACTTTATTTTCCAGAAGCTTTAGTATTTCAGTTGTAATATCTAAGTCTTTGATCCATTTTGATTCAATTTTGGTGTATAGTGAGAAGTTTGTGTCTAGATTCATTCTTCTGCAAGTGCTAAGAGAGAATAAATGCCAACCCAGGCTGCTATATTCAGCAAAATTATCTCTCAAAATAGAGGGACAAGTTAAAATTTTCCATGACAAAGAAAACCTAAAGTAATTCACACCCACCAGGCAGCATTGCAGAAAATACTTAAAGAAACCTTAAACAGAAAAAGGGAGACCAATGGTACTCAAGACCCCAAGGAAAAGGAAACAATAGAAAGAGAAGAAAGAACAGACAAGAGAGAGGGTCAAGCAAAGAACACTGGAGCATTGTAATGAAGACAGGACATAGAAAATATACCTCGATAATAACCTTCAATGTTAATGGTTTTAATTTGCTTATCAAAAGACACAGACTGGCTGACTGTATCAAAAACCACATTTTTTTGCTTAGAAGAAACACTATCTACCCGTATGTAAACATATCGACTGAAAAATAAAAGGATGAAATTTAACATATCATGCAACAGAACTTAAGAAACAAGCAGGAGTATGTAAATACACTATTCGCAGACACATCAGACTTAAAATCAAAACAGATCAAGACAGACAAAGACTGACACTATATACTGTTAAAAAAAACCCAATGCATCAGGAAGAAATCACAATCACTAATATATATGCTTCCAACTCTGGAAGACCCAATTACATCAGACAAATATTACTAGATGTGAAAGGACATGCAGGTCCTGATACAATTGCAGTAAGAGACCTTAAAACTCTACTATCACAGGAAGACAGGTCAACTAGATGGAAAATCCATAAAGAAATACTACACCTAAATGACACAATGGAAAACTTGGACCTAAGTACAGAGTGCTCCACACAACATCAATAGAATACACTTTTTTTCTCAGCAGCCCATGGAACATTTTCAAAACAGACCAGATTATAGACTATGAAACATGCTTAAATTAGTACAAAGGAGTTGGAATAATTCCCTGCTTACTCTCTTTTCTATATTGTGGAAAACTTCCTTTCTTTCCCCCCC